>CM042092.1:4533292-5133292 GCA_023512835.1 Taxillus chinensis
TAACACGTGATATAGAGTTCGCTCTTAATAGTTAAAGTAAAAGACTTGCATGCTTGTTGCCTGTATTCTCAAAACATACAATTGCAAATCACATGGAATAGGTATAAAAACATATATATATATATATATATATATATATATATGAAGGGTAAGAATGTAAAATAAACGTTTACATTCATTCTAAGGTTATACAAAGGTTAGTTGCATAACAAATTAATGAATAGGAAGTTACAAAATAGTATCATTAACCTTTAAAATACAAATTTTAAGAAAATCAAGGAGAGGTGTTGTTCTTGTAAATCACCCGTCTAATATGTTGTAGAATACTTGCTGGTCTCTCACAGAATAGTCCAAACTTGGACAGGTCTCCCATTATAGTCCATCCACCTCTGCCACTACCAAACATGTCAATATGTCGTCATATAAAATAAACGAATATGCCACAACTTCTACTATCACGCCGTTGAGGACAATTCGTGGGATGAGCATGAGATATTTCAAGTGGCTCTCGAGGTGGTTTTTCCTTTCTCGAAGTCCAAGTTAATCCATGATCTGTAGACACCCACTCTCTCTTTTATAATTCGAAAGCACTCCTCTGCCAAAAGGTACCGCATTGAAAGAAAAACGGTGTAAGTACTTCGCATTTTCCAGCAAGGAGATATTGTTAAGGATGGTAAAGTATATTTCTTTTCTTAGAGTATTCCAACAATAATATGTATTTTATCTTCACGTGAGAATTTTTTATTTATGAAGAGTATTTTTTTCTTCTAACTCCAACAATACTTTTCATTTCAACTTTATTTGTATTATAATAATAAATTTTATTATATTTTTAAAATAATAAACTTTTATTTGGAGGGAGGAGGGAGGAAGGAGAAAATAATAAATATTAAAATAATATGTGAAGAATGAATAATGACTCTTAAAAAATGAAGAGTCATTATAACTTTTTCTTCATGTGGAGAGTCAAGTCAAATGAAGAGTTTGTTGGAACTTATTTTTTGCATTTGGCTCTCTATTTGTAGACAATAGAGAGCCTCTTGGAATTGCTCTTATGAGGGCAAAAATAAAGTTTTCTATATCTGTGCCCTCAAGTTTAGCACTGTTTTCAATACGTCTCAAATTTGCTTGCCTAAAATGTGCCCGATGGCCATAAAAGAAGTTTCTCCTTCGTAGGTACCTTCTTAGCAGTCACTGTTGCCTTTGAAATATTCACCTCAACATTTTGTGGAGTCTTTAAAAACTCTATATGATTAACTCCCGCTGAGCTGAACGAGGAAAACAACCAAATCTTCTATATGCAAGTCCAGTAGCAACTACCACTACCCTCTAAATGTAGCCTGCTCTATTTTTTTAATGGCAGTCAGACTTTAAAAAGTGTTTGTTGGGATGCTAATCTCACATCACTCAATAACAAGAAAATTAAAGTATACATAAAAAGAAAAAGACTTTAAATGTAATAATGTGTTTTAAAAAGTCGTACGAACCAATATAACGAGTTCAAATCAAACAGTATCATGACACATAATTTATCTACATTATGCTCAACAGAGACTTAAATCTCCCCACAAGCAAAATTATCTACATTCTTTTGAAATAGGGAGATAGGACTAGAAATAATATATAATTATCATCAAGTTGTTAACATGAGCTTCTAGTCTGTTCACTCTCGTGAATAAAAAATCTAGCCTTCAATTGTTGCCCATGGAATCTGTTTTAAGATTCTTCATCTGACCTTCAAGATGGAAAATTTATTCATAGATAATGGTGATATCCTTTAGTATATTTTTTTGGACATCATAGAGATCTCATTGTACAATTGTTTGAATTGTGGAGATAACAACTTCTACAATTGAGATATCCACCCTGACACTGGCTATCTCCTATTGAAGAGGGAAGATCATCACTATCACCTGGAGTTTGGAAGATGTTGCGAATTAATCACCTCTGTTGATACAACGACTCCAGCTAGCATCTTGGAAATCAGCTACCAGTCAATCTGCATCTTCACACACAGACTCAGAACTCAGAGAGATCCTCCACAAGCAAATCTGTTGAACCACTTGCTTCAAGCTTTGTTTGCACATCTACCTTCCATGAAGCTCGTAAATTCTCAAAAACACAGCACATGCATGCTAGGTGATTATAGTGTTGCGCTTTGTGGATGTGGGTTCCTAGTTTTGGGGTTACCATCCAAACCCTCTAAAACTTTATTTTCTAGTCGGGGTCGGCATACAATTTCATCAAAATTTTCTTGGCCACAGGAAACTGTAACACTTTATTTGTTTGTAGCAAGGTTGAACCAAAATAAATCAGTCATTATAATATAGTATTTTGTGGAGATGGGTTGGTTTAAAGTGTATTGGTTGTTTCTGGAATTTATTTATGCTAGAGATTGTTGGTTTGATTCTCTCGGATGAACTGCTACTTATTATGCTCTCATAGCTATGCGACTGTTCAATACCAAAAAAATTTACGAAGGGACTGAAAATATAGAAAATTTAAAGCGCAGAAAATATTCAAAATATGTGACACTGACATGTTTAAGAATGTTCCAAATTCTTAGCATTTCCTCTCCCTTCTCTCACGCAATGTTTAAGAAGTCGAATTATATGACGTACGGGTCCTCGAGGGTGTTGGGGCGTGTGTGAGGGGGGCCGTGACGATTGGGTGGCAGTAGCATTCATTCATTACAATTACTTTTGCATTTGCAGGGAAAATGCAGAATCTGCTGCTGCACCTATAAAACCAACAACTCGTATACGAATGAAGTCATAAATAAAATAAAAGCCTTCTTTGAACACCAAAATCGGGGGGAGTACTACTCGATGACATTATTAAGAGTAGCATTCGCCGCTCTCTGCGGACTACTTACCTCAGTGGTTATTGCTTCGTCAACATCCCCACCCCAATTCCAAATATCACCATCGTCATCAACGCAACAAGGAGTAGAAGAAGAAGCCCATGCGCTGCGCAAGGCTGGGTGGTGGAATCGCTATCCAATTAAGGGCGTCGACAGGGGGCGGCCTCACTGCGACTGGACGGGCATCACTTGCAATGCGGCTGGAAGCGTCACTCGCCTTTCCTCACCTGGCGGCGGTGATTCCATCCATGACCAAATTGGGAGGTTGAATTTGTTGGGAGGAAATCCGGAAATAGGAGGAAATAAAAATAAGACACCGAGAATTTTACGTGGTTCGGAAAATTCCCTACGTCCATGGAGCTCTTGTATTTTCACTATGGGGAGAAAAATACACTGTGTTTACAAACACTCGATCTCAATACCCAAATACACCCGGAAATTATCAATTTGATAATTTTCTCTCTCTCTATTTTTTCTCCTCTCTCTATTTCTTTTCTCTCTCTTTTTCTTTCTTTCTCTCTCCCGTATTTGGGACTTCTTTCGTTGGGATGGATAATACGTTCTGCAGGCATGCCTATTTATAGGCTTTTTTTCACTCACCTTTGTTGACAAATTCCGCGACCATCCATTTGAAGCCGACCGTTCTTCGAAAAAAGGCCACTGCCACCGTCCATGTGAATTGCATGGCTTTGCCGCTTTATTTGACAATCTCCCACTTGAAGACCGATTTCAATCTGTCTTCACACCTGCAGATAGCTCTTTCCAATGCAACTATTCTTGGAGACCAATTAGAGTTGCGCACAACTCTAATTTGTCCTGTAAGGACCGATTTGGTTAACATATCAACTGGGTTCTTGCTCCCTTGTATCTTCACAAGTGTCAACACTTCATCCTCCAAGCAGTGATCGAATGAAATGATAACGAAGTCCAATATGCTTGGTCCTCGAATGAAATCTCTTGAATTCTTGGCCAAGTGTATTGCACTTTGACTGTCACTATGCAATACATCCATCTCTTGCTTGAAACCCATTTCTGCTAATAATCCTTGTAACCAAATAAACTCCTTGTCAGGCCGTCATCGCAACATACTCTGCCTCGGTTGTAGATAGAGCCACAATCTTCTGAATCGAGAATTCCAACTTCTGTTGTAGTCCCCAACGTGAACACATATCCTGTAGTGCTCCTCCCGTGGTCTATTTCTCCAAACAAAATCAGCATCAACATAGCCCTGCAACTTCAGTTCACCTTTTCTGAAACATAGACATTTGTTAGTAGTACATCGCAGGTATCTAAGTATCCATTTTACTGCTTCCCAATGCTGCTTTCCTGGATTAGACATAAATCTGCTCACTGCTCCCACTGCATGAGCAATATCTGGTCTCGTGCACACCATGGCATACATCAAGCTTCCAATGGCTGAGGCATATGGAACCTTATCCATGTAGTCCTTCTCTTCATCTGTCTTTGGACATTGCTCCTTTGACAACTTGAAATGATTAGCAAGAGGTGTTCTCACTGGTTTGGCATCACTCATGCTAAACCTTTGTAATATCTTACAAATATATTCTACTTGAGATAATTGTAAGGTACCTTTCCGTCTGTCTCGCTAATCCTCATTCCAAGTATCTCGCTTTGTACCCAAGTCCTTCATCTCAAATTCACTGGACAACTGTCTCTTCAACCTGTTGATCTCATCTAGATTTGCTCCTGCTATTAACATGTCATCAACATAAAGTAGCAAGATAATAAAACTGGAATCAACCTTCTTGAAGTAACAGCAGTGGTCAGCATTGCATCTCAGATAGCCATTATCTGCATAAAACCATCAAATTTCTTGTACCACTATCGGGGTGCTTGTTTTAAACCATACAAGCTTTTGGTCAACCTGCATACCAGATCTTCATTGCCCTCATTTGTGAACCCTTCTGGTTTCTTTGCATGTATATCTCTTCCTCCAAATCTCCATGGAGAAAAGTTGTCTTTACATCTAATTGCTCTAGATGTAGATTCTTTTGTCTTCTTACAATGCTCAAAACCGACCGAATGGTAGTTAGTTTAACAACCGGAGAAAATATTTCAGTGTAGTCAATACCTTCCTTTTCTTTGGAAGCCTTTAACCACCAGTCTTGCTTTATATCGCTTGGAGCCATCATGCTCCTCCTTGACTCGGTACACCCATTTATTTTGCAAAGCTTTCTTGCCGGCCGGTAGCTTTGCTAATTCCCAAGTCTGGTTGGATATAAGAGACTTCATTTCATCTTCCATTGCAAGCTCCCACTTGCTCGCATCCTCTACCTGACATGCTTCATGATAGCATTCAGGCTCTCCTCCATCTGTCAGCAGCAAATAATTTAAGTACTTCCTGTTTGGTACATGCGGCCGACTGGATCTCCTCAACGCAGAACTTGATCCCGTGGCTCTTCAATGACTTGTCCTGTAACTTCCTCCTCCTGAGGTTTCTGGCCTGTTTTGATAGCCGCACTATCCTGGGACATCATCGGGCTCAAAGTAAACAGGTTCAGGATCCACTTGACTAGTGGATTCGGTTGTGTCTCTATCTTTATACAGGACTTTTTCATTAAACACAACATCTCTACTTCTAATGATTTTCTTATTTTGGTTATCCCAACATCTATAACCAAATTCATCACCACCATAACCAACAAATGTGCATTTAAGTGATTTAGCATCAAGTTTACTTCTAGCATTATCACTAATATGCACATAAGAGACACAACCAAATACTTTCAAATGTGAAAGTCTAACCTCTTTTCCCGTCCAAACTTCTTCCAGGTATTTTGAACTCTAGAGGTGTTGATGGTCCACGGTTGATGAGGTAAGTCTTGTGTTGATCGCTTCGCCCAAAACTGCTTGGGCAACCCCGCATGTATGCGCATACTTCTGGCTCTTTCAGTCAACGTCCGGTTCATCCGTTCTGCTATGCCATTCTGTTGTGGTGTCCCTGGCACAGTTCTCTCGAGCTTGATCCCGCTCTCATAACAGAACCGTTTAAATCTGGTGTCTTCATATTCTTCACCATTATCTGAACGCAGCTTTTTAATCTTCAAATCGGTTTCATTCTCGATCATCGCTTTCCACATTTTGAATGTTTCAAATACTTCTGACTTCTGTCTGATGAAGTATACCCATACTTTCCTGGAATGATCATCAATAAAGGTAACAAAATAATGTTTACCTCCAATTGATGAAATCGGAGCTGGTCCCCAAACATCTGTGTGAATCAATTCGAGCTTTGATTCCTTTGGGGTTCTGCCTTCCCTTTTGAAGCTGACCCGTTTCTGCTTTCCAAAAATACAGCTTTCACACAAATCAATATCTATTGATTTTACTCCTGGCAGCTTCCCTTTTGAATGCATGACTTCTATTCCCTTTGCACTCATATGGCCAAGTCTTTGGTGCCACAGATTTAGGTCATCTTTACACTCTGCAACTGTAATAAAACAATTTCCATTCATAGTTGTGTAAAGAGTTCCATGTTTCTTACCCCGTGCAATAGTCATAGCTCCTTTAGAAATCTTCCAGGTGTCTCCTGCAAAAGTGGACACGTAGCCATCTTTTGCCAATTGTCCGATGGAAATTAAATTCTTCCTGAGACTAGGTACATGTCTCACATCTTTCAGCCTCCATACAGATCCATTGAGCTTGATCTGTACTGTTCCTTGACCAACGACGTCGCATGCCTGATCATTACCGAGATACACCTTTTCTCGATTGCCCGCAACATAATCCTCGAACACTTCTTTGTTTGAGGTAGCGTGGAATGAAGCTCCTGAATCTAGCACCCAAGATTCCGTCTTGTTCTCCATAGAACATATGAGAGCATCATCTCGATGCGACATTTGCACTTCCATGCACGTCGTCTTCCTTTTTCGGACCCCCGCACTCGGACTTAAAATGTCCTAATTTTCCACAATTCCAACATTCAATTTTATTTTTACCTTTGTTGGTTTGAAATTGGCGACTTCTGGATTTGGATCTACCATTTCTCGATGTAGATCTCCACCGCCGAGTGCCTCTGTTTCTACCTCTACCTCTCGCTCTCCGATTTAATGCCGATGCCGATGTGGGAGGGCCTTCTTCCTTCCTTCCGATCTCCTCCGTCATGATCATGTCTACTACTTCGAGAATACCATTTTATTTTTCCCAAAAGAAGCGAGAAATAGATTGTACCGGTTGATTGCCAACCTTCTGGCATAGTACTAAGCAAGGCACCAGGCATTTACTTCGTCGGTGAAAATAATTTCAACCGATTTCAATTGGTCTTTGGCCTCATTGAAGGAATTTAGATGCTCTCTAAAATTCCCATTTTCTGGCATTTTTAAATTAAACAGCTTCTTAATTAAAAATACCTTGTGAGCCGCAGAGGGTCGCTCGTACATATTCGAGAGAGCTTTTATCGATCCCTGCAGTTGTATCCTGGTCTTTGACATTGAAGGCCATAGATCTCGTCAGGCTTAGACAGACCGCCCCCAAGGCTTTGCGATCTAGCACCTTCCAATCGTCGTCTTTTATTTCCACCGGCTTTTCTCCCATCGGCAGGTACAAGTCTTTCTGGTACAGATAGTCCTCCATCTGCATTCGCTAAAAACTGAAATTCGTCCCGTCGAATTTCTCGATCTTGTATGAATCCTTCTCGGACGCCATGGCACCTTCTCGAACTCGAACCTACTGTTTCACCGTATGCGTGAACAATACCGTATACGCGAGTGGTACGTATACACAACACCGAAATACTCAAGAACAAATCTTTTTCGATGTGACGGATCGAGACAGTGCTGATCCACGAGCATACTCGAATTTGTCAAGAGAATTCGGACCCGGAGCTCGATACCGGTTGTTGGGAGGAAATCCGGAAATAGGAGGAAATAAAAATGGCACACCGAGAATTTTACGTGGTTCGGGAAATTCCCTACGTCCACGAAGCTACCGCAGTATTTTCACTATGGGGAGAAAAATACACTTGTGTTTACAAACACTCGATCTCAATACCCAAATACACCCGAGAAATTATCAATTTGATAATTTTCTCTCTCTCTATTTTTTCTCCTCTCTCTATTTCTTTTCTCTCTCTTTTTCTTTCTTTCTCTCTCCCGTATTTGGGACTTGCTGTGGGATGGATAATACGTTCACAGGCATGCCTATTTATAGGCTTTTTTCAGCTCACCTTTGTTGACAAATTCGCCAGCCATCCATTTGAAGCCGGCCGTTCTTTGAAAAAAGGCCACCTGCCACCGTCCATGTGAATTGCATGGCTTTGCCGTTTTATTTGACAGAATTTCTCTTGTTTCCCAAATCTTGAGAGCATCCAACTCATGGGTACCGGACTCAAAGGGAGGATCCCGAATGAGGTAGGGTCTCTTTCCAAACTCACCCACCTCAACCTGTCTGATAATTCCCTTGAAGGGAGGATCCCGAATGAGGTAGGCTCTCTTTCCAAACTCACCCACCTCGACCTGTCTCTTAATTCCCTTGAAGGTTGGATCCCGAATGAGGTTGGGTCTCTTTCCAAACTCACTCACCTCGACCTGTCTGATAATTTGCTTCAAGGGCAACTTCCTCCATCGATGCCCAACCTCACCCAACTCACCTTCCTCGACCTGTCTTATAATTCCCTTGAAGGCCAACTTCCTCCAGAAATTGGAAAGTTAACAAGTTTGACAGATTTATATCTTTCATACAACCGCATCAGTGGCTCAATCCCTCCATCGATGGCCAACCTCACCCAACTCCAATCCCTCCGCTTGTCCTCTAATTTCCTCAACGGCTCCACCCACTTCCACATTATTACCAACTTGATCACCCTGGTTCACCTATCCCTCTCTCGTAACTCCCTCGCTGGTCCCATTCCTCCACAGATTGGAAAGTTAACAAGTTTGACACATTTATATCTTTCCCACAACCGCATCAGTGGCTCCATCCCTCCATCGATAGGCAACCTCACCCAACTCCAGTCCCTCTACTTGTACTCTAATTTCCTCATCGGCTCCATCCCTCCAGAAATTGGAAAGTTAACAAGTTTGACAGATTTATATCTTGCTGACAACCGCATCAATGGTTCCATCCCTCCAGAAATTGGAAAGTTAACAAGTTTGACAGATTTATTTCTTTCGCAAAACCGCATCAGTGGCTCAATGCCTCCATCAATGGCCAACCTCACCCAACTCCAATCCCTCCGCTTGTCCTCTAATTTCCTCAACTGCTCCACCCACTTCCACATTATTACCAACTTGACCACCCTGTTTTCCCTATCCCTCTCTCGGAACTCCCTCGCCGGTCCCATCCCTCCAGAAATTGGAAAGTTAACAAGTTTGACACATTTATATCTTTTCCACAACCGCATCAGTGGCTCCATCCCTCCAGAAATTGGGAAGTTAACAAGTTTGATGAATTTAGATCTTTCCGACAACCGCATCAATGGCACCATCCCTCCAGAAATTGGAAAGTTAACAAGTTTGATGTATTTAAATCTTTCCTACAACCGCATCAGTGGCTCCATCCCTCCTTCCCTCCAAGGATTAACCAGTTTGACAGATCTAGATCTTTCCTACTGCCGCATCAGTGCCTCATTCCCTCTCGTAGTGTTGACCCTGAAGAATTTGACTTCTTTAACGCTCCGCAGCAATGACATCACCGGTTCACTTCCTGCACAGGTTAGCAATTTGTCCAATTTATTTACGCTTGACCTGAGTAATAACAAACTCGGTGGTCCATTCCCGTCAATTTGGGGGAATCTAACCTTGTTGAAGTATCTGAATCTCTCATTTAATTATTTCAATGGCTCCATCCCCCCAGAACGAGGCACGGTTAGTAATCTCGACCTGAGCAATAACAACCTCACTGGTACCATCCCTTCCGAGCCTATTACCCATACAAATAGTCTTGTGTATCTTAACCTCTCCCACAATAAGTTGAGTGGACCCATACCTAATTACATGGGTGGTTGCTTGGACCTCAAGGGGTTAGATTTGAGTCACAATGATTTCAATGGAAGCATACGACTCGCGCTTGGAGCAATGCCAGAATTACAAGAGTTGATACTATCCTACAATAACCTTTCCGGAGTCATTCCCAGCGATCTTGCTCACGTAGCTCGTATCAACCTCTCTTACAATGCCTTAGCAGGTGAAATTCCTCAAGACCTTGTGTCTATGTTTCCACCAGATGCTTTTTTGGGCAACAAAGGTTTATGTAGCAACAAGATAGATTTTCCTCCTTGCTTGGGAAAAAGGGAAAGTCCAGCACCTCATTTGCATAAGAGACCGATTGAAGTCAGACTCTACACTGCCATTTTCATTCCCATCACTTTACTCCTCTTGTTCATAACCCTTTGGGTTTTATTTTCCTCTTTGTGCAAACGTAAAACTGTCCAACAAGAGGCCACAAAAATTGTGAAAAATGGGGATATATTCTCGGTGTGGGGTTTTGATGGGAAGATCGCTTATGATGACATCATCAAAGCTACGGAAGACTTTGACATCAAATATTGCATCGGGACCGGAGGTTATGGCAGCGTTTACGAAGCAAAGCTACCTACTGGCAAAGTGGTTGCATTGAAGAAGCTTCATCGTCTGGAAGCTGAGGAACCAGCATTTGATAAGAGTTTTCGAAATGAGGTTAATGTCTTAAGCCAGGTTAGACATCGAAACATAGTAAAGCTTCATGGGTTTTGTTTGCATAGGCGATGTATGTTTCTGATATACGAGTACATGGAAATGGGGAGCTTGTTTTGTGTGTTGAGAAATGACACACAAGCTGCTAAACTAGATTGGGGTAAAAGAATAAATGTTGTCAAGGCAATGGCTCATGCACTATCGCACTTACATCATGATTGCTATCCACCCATTGTGCATCGAGACATATCTAGTAACAACATTCTCTTGAACTCCAAATGGGAGGGATTTGTTTCTGATTTTGGGACTGCAAGACTTTTACATCCTGATTCATCCAATCAAACGGTATTAGCAGGCACTTGCGGCTACGTTGCACCAGGTAACTTACTTTTTCTTTTTTTTAATTATTTTTTCCTAATATTAAGAAAAAAAGAAAAGAACACATGCATACGTTATAATAATGTTTAACTATGTTTGCAGAGCTTGCTTATACCATGGTTGTAACAGAAAAATGTGATGTCTATAGCTTTGGTGTGGTGACACTAGAAGTTTTAATGGGAAAGCATCCAGGAGAGTTGTTGTCATTAGCGCATTCAACTAATAAAAATATTATGTTATGTGATCTGTTAGATTATCGCCTCTCATCTCCAACAAATCAAGTTATTGCATCTGAAATTGTTATAGCTACAATGATGGCATTTGCATGCTTGCATCCCAAGCCTAAGTGTCGACCTACCATGAAGACAGTCTCTCATGAATTTAATGGCCGCAAAAAACCATTGGCCAAGCCATTACGTGAAATTTCTTTGTGGCAGGTGAAAGCCATAGTTGAAGCTGATTGTGAAAATTTGTAATTGCAACTTTTAGTATATAGTAATGGAGTGATTCCAAGCAATCTAGTTTTCGGTAATTTTGTTCTTGTTTGGTTTAACTTTTTCATGTCATGTAATAAAAGCCATCATCTTAAATCTATATTGTTTACTTCTTGTGATTTGTTTTCATGCGTGGAGTAAGTTACAATTAACCAAGATTGATTGGGTTTATTATCTTGTATAAATCCAAACAATCATATTTAATGTCCCTAAAAATAATTATAATTTTAAAATAAATAAAATATGTATTACGTGAAAACTTTATTTCAATATCAATGCATCCTCACTCTCTAGTATTATTTATACAAAAAACAGAGGGAGTCAATGAAGTGTTCAAGGATTTTCTTATATGACTTTACTTATAGTCAATCAACTATTTTGCTTGAATAATAAAGAAGTCACAACTACAGTGATCCTTGATATTATAAGTTACAACTAATAAGAAAAAAAAAGCTTACTCAAAATCACAAATCGGTTTGTGAGAACTATACGCACAAACCAAATTGATTGACATTGTTCATGGACTCGTGCGCGTGCTCACACGAGGAGAGTTGTCAAAACTCAAAATTGTAATTACGATATGGTATTAATTATTTTATTAGGTGTTTGGAAACTAAAGAGTTGTGACCCTATTGAGTTATAATATTTATTTGGGTTAACTCTTTTGAGTTATAATATTAAGAATTTTCTTTGTCAGGTGCTTAGATGAATATAATATGAGTGTTGAATTATTCTTTATTATTTTATGTGACCTTTTATACGTCACAGAAAAAAAATGCAGAACACCTGCATATAAAAGGTATACAAATGAAACAAACCACCACCCATATAAAAGATATACAAGAAACCATTAAGGTAAACTATTGCGTGCAATTTATTTGCAGCAAGGTTGATCCCAAAAATTAGTAATGACAATCTAGTTAATAAAAATTTATTGGTTTGATTCTCTGTGATGACTGCCTACTTATATATGCTCATAGCTGCGGGATTGGACCCAAAAAAAAAAAAAAAAAAAAGAAGACAAGGAAATGATGAAAATATAAAAATTTTAAAGCACACAAAATATTCAAAATATGTAACAAAGATATAATAGTCATGTTTGAGACTATTCCAAGCTGTTAGTATCTCCTCTCCCTTCTCTCACTCAATGTTGTCTCTATCAGAAGAGTAATTTTGGGGGTTTGAGTTGTCAATTAAGCGTGTTGCATGCCTGCTTTCTCATGCTAGAAAGACCACCGGACACCGCGTAATGAATAAAGTTAATTACTGAATATTTTATCCTAAGACAAATCGAAAAAAAACAAAAACAAGCACAAGAAATTTCAGCGAAACTTATAAGGAATCATAATTTTAAAAAATCATTTTATTTTCAAAAATAATAACAACTTATAAACAAATAACACGCGCAAACCGTAATGGACCGATACTACCATCGATCACCTTAATATATGAATAAAAAATAAATAAAGTCTATAGACGCGAAATTAACAAAACTTACGGGAAAAAAAAAACACAAGTTAATGTCCTGCACGCGCAAGGAGTGGACCCTAATAAAGTATAAACACCGACAGGAGTGTTGAAAGACTTCTCCCATGTACTTCCCTTGTTGCCCTCCTCAGTCCTCAAGTCATCACAACTAGGCAGTCTAGACTGCAGGACTACAAGCCGTGGGTCTACGCTCTCTGCGACAGACCTGCATAATGTCCTCTATTCGCCGAGGAAAAAATGATGGAAAAGATGAGAAGCGTGTGAGAAGGGGCGAGAAGTTGAATTATATGACGGGGTCCTCGACCCTCTCTGTGTCTCTCTGCGTGTGGGTGGGTGTGCGCAGGAAAAGGGAGGGGTGGGGGGTTGTTTTGCAGGAAAAATCTGTTCGACGTATAAAACAACACACTAAAGTCTGAAGTCATAAATAAAATAAAATATTTTTAAAAACACTAATATTTTTTTTAAATATTTTAAAACCTATAGAAGTCTTTTCTTCAGGAAAAAATTATTAAAAAGATAGAAAATTATTTTATCCTATGTTTAACTTTGTCAGTTTTGTATAATGTTTTTCATTGTATCGAAAATACTATTCATTCACTATAATCATTAAATTATATATAAAAAATTTCTCTTATTTCTTCCCTTTATGTTTTCCATAACATTCTTTTTTATTTCATATGAATTTATAAAAAAATTATTAAATAAAAAAACTATAAAATATTACTTTAATTATATAGATAGTAATTAAGAAAATCTATTATGGTGTATATTTATATAAGAAATCAAAAAGTAGTTTAAATATGTAAAAAATAAGAAAAAAAAAGGGTGTCTATGACTGCACTTAGAGCACTAACAATAGCTTCCCAATAAGTTTTTCTAAATTTACAGTTTTAAATTACTTTTTGCTTCCCTATACAAATATACATCACAATATATTTCTTAAGTCAAACTCTATATTATTAAAATAATATTTTATATTACTTATTTTATTTAATAATATTTTTTTATAATTTAATATGAAATAAAAATTAATGTGATGAGAAACGTGAATGAGTGAGTTGAGATAAAAATTTTAGATATAATTTAATAATTATAGGGAGTGAATAGTACTTCACAATACATTGAAAAATATTGTACAAACCCCAATGAGAAAGTTATATATAGGATATCTGCTATGTGAATAATTTTATGACTTTTTAACTTTTTTTTCCTAAATATAGATAAACAGACTTATATAAGAAATCTAATACTAATGATCAATCTCAGGCACCTAAATTTGGGGAATACCTGCACTTGTCTTCTCATTTCCTCAACGGCTCCACCCACTTCCACATTATTACCAATTTTATCACTCTAATTTACCTATACCTCTCTCATAACTCCCTCGTTGGCCCATCCCTCCATAAATTAAGTTAACAAGTTTTATATATTTATCTTTCCTGGCTCAATCCTTCCAGAAATTGGAAATTTGACTCACTTGTCGCCCTTGTTCTTGGTAAAAACTAACATTGTTACACAGGGATGAATGATAATGACAAATAGTTTAGAATGGATTGCAAAAAGAAATCAAAATAGAGAAAAACGATAAGATTTTTGTGAAAAATTCAAAACAAAAACATATCTGATGGGAAGGAGAAACTTCACTATAAGGGAGCATTAGTGGTTCTAGAGTCATCATCGCTATGAATATAAAATCTATCTTATGGTGATAAAACGTTTTAAGTTATTTAGAGTCACCCCGACCATAAAAGGTATAGTTGAATCACTTAAGGTATAGTCTGCGTTCAGAATTGAGTTCGAAAGGTAGTTATGTGTGGGGAAGGATAGTGAGTTATAATAATGGATAATTTTTTCTGAAGGATAATGAGTAGAGCCATTAATGACTGTAGAATTGGTCATAAAATATGCATTTAATTTATAAGTTTTAATTTAATATTTAATTGAATTCATGTAATTTAGTCATTTAAGATTTTTAATTACTTTTGTAAAATTAATATTAATTTTAGTGCATTTTTATTATTAATTTAATTATCTTAATTTTAATATTAATTCTCCGTGCTAACATGTAATTTTGATTTTTAATTAAAAATAATTAAATATATTAAAAGAATTTTTGCCTAAGTATATATGTGTATTTGTTGGAGGCTTGAAGCATATTGAATTATAGTTTATGCCAATTTGCATGCACGTGATGAGGGAAACCTTAAATTAATGGAATTAAAAGATTAAAAGAGGAATTAAATTGATGGAATGCATTATTTTTGCGGGTTGGCCAAATTAGAAAAAATAAGAGAAGAGAAAATATTCAAACCCGCGCCCGCGCAGTCTGATATATGCCTCTTAACAGCAACCATTCATGCTCAGACACGTCAGTGCCACATAATAATGGTATGCGAGAATGAAAAAGATGTGTTACTGATAAGCTCTTTTACTCTTGCCACCGTTAAGTTTAAGTTGACGAGGCCAATGTCGTAGAAGTCATGGCCACCGCCATTGGAGCCAAGAGTGAAATCCTCGAGTGTCGCCACATGTTGGTACTGTTGCCGGAGCATGCTACCTCGCTGAAGCCGCAGTCGACGATGGCACACCTGCTGGATCTGGATCTAGATCTGTTGAAGTTGTAGCCGGTGCAGCCCCAGAACCAACCAAACCATCCGGCCGGTGGGGGATTAGAGCAAGTGCTGGGTGGCCTTGGGGAGCTCGAACCCAGTGGTGTTAGGGACACGGGTGCCGAGAATACCGGTCCAGATTGTGTAATCACACTTGTTCACGAATGTGAATGTAGGCCTTGAAACTATTGAGTTTGCAAATTAAAATAATGATTATACTAATGTCAAATAATTTTCGGACAGGAATAATACATGATATCGTTTTTTTGAGACAATCTCGGATGAAATGGCAATTTCGGATGGGAGTATTACCACTTTAATAAGTTTGCAGAAGTTGGCATCAGATGGGTCAATGTTTATCGGATTGCTATCTCAGATGGCTTTCAAGCAATATCGGATGCACATCCTGAATAGTGACATTGGACTGTGCCGGAAGGACGACATCCTTTCACGCCGGTCTTCTTTTTGTGGGTAGGGTTTCTTGATGCCTCTGCGGGTGAGGGTGGAGGGGGTGCCACGACAATTGCTGTAGAGGTCGGTGATGATGGCTTAGTTTAGTAATGGCGTACTTTTAGAAGAAGCTGTTTTTAGCTAAGTTGGAAAAATAAGCTGATGTTAAAATAAACAGGCGAGTATTTGATAAAATATAATTTTAAAAGTGTTTTAGAATTTAAAAGCAGTTAATAAGTATTTGATAAATCAAAAATAAAATTATTATACAAATATAACAGACATAAATACCCATTATATTTTATTATAATTAAAAAAAAGCATTATCCCTCCTTCCCCCCATCAACCCCCCCCAGGTCCCCCCCCCCCCCTCCCCCTCGTCAGACACCACTCATCTCTCCTGTGCCTAGATATTGAGAAATTTCGGGCGCCCATCGTAAGAGACGCTTCGTAATAGCTTTTGAGGATCGATCAAAGATGGTAAGGATAATATTGATATTTTAAAATTTTTAAAACTACTTATTAAAAAAGTAGTTTCTAAAAGCAACCCCTGGATTGCTTTTGCTTTTTATTTAAAAAAAACTTTTTTATAAATACTTTTTTTTAAAGTTACCAAACATGTTTTACTGCTTTTGCTTATCTTATAAGCAGAAGCAGCATCCAAGAAGCATTGCCAAACTAGCCCGATGCTGCATAGGAAGAGAATTCGAAATTTGTTGTGGTGCGGTTTGTCGAATTGAGATTAAAAATTACGATGTGTCATAAATGTGAGAACCCGTGTCCTAGTTCAGAGGGTTAGAGGTTGGGAGGTGTCTTATGGTGCTAAAATTATGGTTTTTATGTATTTTCTAGTATGTTGGAGTGAGCAAAGGATCATAATGGTCAAATCCGGAGCATCAGATCATCATTCGGGACTCCATCTGGGACATTAATGATACGGAGTAAGGATCTGAGCGATCCCTTAGCATGGAATAAGGATCCAAGCGATCCCTTAGCACGGAATAAGGATCCGAGCGATCCCTTAGTGCGGAGCAAGCCCCAGTAATCTGGAGAAATCCATAGCGTCGCTAGCTCGGATTGATCTGCAGCATCAGTGATCCGGAGTAGCGGAGGTCAACATGAGGTCAATGCGTGTTTTAGGCCACGTTGACCTAATATAGCATGTCTTCTTTGTTATATATATATGTTCTATATTTTCGGGAGAGGGAAACCCTAGCCGTTGTCGCACTTTTAGAGGAGAGAGAGTGTGTGTGTGTGGTATGTAAGGTGGAAATCGAATTCTTAGGTCAAGAACGCAAAGTGCAAGCTTCCAATTCGTTTTTCCAGCAGAGGTAGGTGGTTATGTCTTTTAGAGTCCGTTCCTATGAATGTGAAAAGTTATAATATTGGAATTTCAAATTCTGTTTGATCTCACTGTTTTGGGGAGATTATATTGTGACTGTGACATCGATATATATATATATATGTGTGTGTGTGTGTGTGTGTGTGTGTGTGTATTGTGTCGTAATATATGTATATGACACGGAGATGCTGTGGGAAATCATACTGAGATATATTGTGTTTTTGGGGTGAATGTGTGAGAATTGTTATTCTGTGATAATGACGTGTGATGAGGTGCTTGTGTATTGTGTTGTTTTGCTTGAATGTGTGAAATTGAGGTCCTAATGAGAGGACAGTCCTGGATTGGACATGAGATGTTGAAGTCCCAATGAGGAGATAGTCCTAGATTGGACATGAGATGTTGAGGTCCCAATGAGGGATAGTCCTGGATTGGACATGACATATTTAGGTTCCATTGAGGGAACCACCTGTGAATCCTTGTGTGTATTTACTGTTACTTTAATTACACTACACTGCACATGTAAGGACCCGTACCTTGAGTTAGTCACAGTTTTGCCTTATGAGTAGGGTTTTTTATAGATTTTGACCTAGTGAATGGGCTCAAATGAATTCACGTGCAAAAGGAAAGATGCTTAGAATGATGTCCTTTATCTACCACAGAAGTTTCAGGCCAAACGGACGTGTATGTGAGGTGCACGTGAAATGGACCCATTTCACGTGCAAGTGTGGTTGTCTTCTACTTGATGCAAGGAGGCTAGGGGTGAAGTTTGAGCGCATTTGGAGTGCATTTGGAGTTGCACGTGAATTGGGGAATTGGCGTGCAGCCATATTTTTGCATGGTTCCCTTGGTTTTGACATTCTAATGATCTTCCTCCAAAGGACCATGTTGAAATTCTGAGTATTTTGGCCTATATGGGTGCGGATAGGTGCTAACTTGTGTGATCAAAACTACGTCGTTTTGATCCTGGGGATTTTCTTAATCAAAACTACGTCATTTTGATGTGGGTAGTGTCCATATAATGAGGGCTTGAGTTTGAGTTTAGGGTCCTTGTGTTCTTCTTTGCTGCAGTTCTTGTCGAGAGAGAGAGAGGATCTCCGGGCGATTGCCGTGGTGGTTCACGTCGTTGGAAGGTGTCTAGCGAAGAGGTTAGGACAAGCGCCCGAGGTAGGGATTCATGTTCTTCCTAACTCTCCTCTGTTCTAGGATATTCGCCTATATATATATATATATGTAAATCCATATAGGTGTGATCTCCTATATGGATGTTGGCCTTCAGTGGCATGTTCTGTTGATTCGATGTTGAATTTGGCCTGAAGATTTTATGGGTTTGTTTTTGCCCACCATGTGTTTGATGAAATGTCCGTGAGGCCCGCACACTATGTATTTGATAAAATGCCTGTGAGGCCCGCATGCCATGTATTCAATATAATGCCTGTGAGACCTTGTATATGGGTGTCCGATGATATACCTGGTGACTGGTGTGTCTGTGTTTGATTTGTATTTGATAAAAAGCCTGTGAGGGCTGATGTGTGTGGCTTGTATCGACCATGTTGGTCCCTCCGAAATAAAGTGTAAATCTTGTGGCCGAGATTACATGTCGAGATGTAATGCTATCTTTGTTCGTTGGTCTGTTTGAGACCGAGGCCGAGATATGGGCCAGGCACAATAGCCTGGACCCCTTTGAGATTTGGCCAGGACGTGGTCCTGAGTCTCGGTGTAGCACTCACGACGGTGGGCTAAGTCTACACCCATTCCCGAGGGTAGGTATGGCGCCCGAGGAGGTGGTTGACCATATCCGATTCGGGTGGAAAATGTTGCATTGGTGTCCATGCAACATTCGCCTGAATATGGTATGTCATGTCACCGTGGTGGCGGGGTGTCCTCGCCCTTCAGTGCGGGCTCAGGTAAAGAGTGTTTCTTGGGTGATGTTTCTTCGCTTTAGCCTTAGGCACGACACGAGCACAAGCATACACATATCATGCATGTTGTAGAGCGGGACGGGTCCGGGGAGACCGGATCCCTACCGAGCTATGATTTGCTCACCCCTTCTATAAACCGTCCTTTTGCAGGGTTTAGCGGGCGGTAGGTGAAGGCCGAGGAGCTAGGTCCCTGAGGCTGGGAGTTTTATGTTATTTCCTTTGTCGTGCTCGTGGTTTTATGTTCTGGAATTTGGTTTGGTTTTATTTGTAACAAGACACCTGGCTTCATAGGGTTTTTCCCCGATCGGGTTGTAATAAACATTTAGTCTTTGAAATGAAATAAAATGAGATGTTGTTATTCAATTTGTGTTTGTGTGCATGGTTTGGGAGCAGGAGCATGCCCCTTGGCATGTTAGCTGGTTGTGCAGGTTTGGGACAAGCACCCGTGCCGGAAGTCCTTTTAAGGTGCTTGCACCAACCCCTTGTCCCTTCGGGTGCGGGCATGGGTAGTCACTACTCATTTCCAAGTGGAAGGAAATTGGGGCGTGACAATATGGTATCGAGCGATAGTTCATGGTCTGGTGGACCTAGGATAGTGGGGAGGCCGGACCGCTTCGAGACTCTTAGGAGCGGGATAGGACACGCCCGATCAACGTGGTGCTATCTGGTCTTTCGGGGTGTACTCGGGGGTAGTTAGACCAAGGAGTAGGGCATTTGCATTTGGGTTGAGGGTGCATACATGCATTGGCATTAGGGCACTAGTTTAATTTCAGGTATGAGTATCGTGATTGGACATGCTATGTTCTTTGAAACTTGTTGCTAAAAACAAAATTTGTTCTTTGTGAAATTCGGTGATTTTCTCGTGAGGCTTGTTGCTATGAATTCTTCTTGTGTACTTCGTGATTTACCTGTGTGTTTAAATGTAAAACGTTGCTTGAGTACCTCATGGCCCATGGGGATGAGGGTGTGTAGAGCTTGAGAGAAGCCGATCCTAGTTTGGTTAGACTATGCCTCCTAGGAGAGTAACCCGAGCTACTCCAACTGTAGAAGATGAATCTTCGCACATCTTTGGAGAGCAAAGAGGACAGCATGTAGAGGGCGATGATCCCCTGGAGCGGATCATGGCCCAAGTCCGGGCCCTAAGTGAGAACGTGCAAGGCATGCGTGAGGACCTCGGGGGAGAGATCCTAAACGAGGTGCGTCAGGAGATGATGGCACGACAGGCGGTGCCACCCTCTCCACCCCGTGAGGCGGAACCTCCGTGTAGGCAGGAAGTGCCGGTGAGGCGGGAAGAGGGAGACGTGTTGATGCAGTTCCGAAAGGAACATCCACCAAGGTTCAAGGGAGGAGCCGAACCTCTAGGAGCAGAGCACTAGGCGTGGCGGATCGAGCATGTGTTCTCCTTTCTTCGACCCCGGGAGGAAGACAAAGTGAGACTAGCGATCCGGCGATTGGAGGAGGAAGCCTTGGAATGGTGGCTTAGCATCTCAGGAAGCCGGGACATGGGGACCATGGCCCGGGATGAGTTCCTCCAGTTGTTCCATGAGGAGTTCTTTCCGAGTCATTGCGGTGGCGAAGCGGGAGGAGTTCGGCGGCCGAAGCGGGGATCGCGCTCCAAGTAGCGAGTATAAGCGAGATTTCCAAGGGGCCGAGTCGGTTCGCTCCCGAAGCAATATCAAGGGAGGACCTGAAGGCCCATAAGTTTACCATGGGTCTCAAACCTCCCTGAAGCAAAGGGTGGAGATCTTGCGGCGAAGACCTATCTTTGAAGTCGTGGACACCGCCAAGATTGTTGAGAGAGGATTAGAGGAGGGAAGACAGGCTCACCAGGAGCGGATGAGGCGAGCGCGCGCGACAAGCACGGCGAAACCAAGAGGCGAAGGTTGAGCCCGGGAGTGGGACTTTTCCCAAGGATAGGGGCCAAGCTTCAATGGCTCCGCCCGGATCCTGTTACTTTGGAGGACAGGGGAGTCTTCCTGGGAACTTCCCAAGCGGGTGTACTGTTGTGTCTGTCAGGGCACGTCAAACGTGAGTGCCCCAAGCGCACTTGATGTGTCATAGCTGTGGGAAGGTGGGACACATCAGCAAGGTGTATTTCGGCAAGAAGCGGCCGGGGGAGCTGGAAGCTTAGCACAAGGGGAGGGGGTGGGACCCAATTTCAGGCCCCACCCCCTAAGCCAAGATATTCGTGGCCAGCCGGTCAGGCTGGTTCCGATCACACTAGGCCACGGGGGAGAGGCAACCACAAGGAGGATCGGAGGGCGTCCCGGTGGACTGCAGGCAGGAGCAAAAGGGAAGGCAAGTGAGGCTAGTGGTGGGGCAAGGCCAAGGCGAGTGTTCGCGCTTACCTCAAGACCAGGTGAAATGGAGGAATTACCATCACCCTCCGAGGAAGGTGGAGCTGGACCTTCGGTGGTTCGAGGTACTATTCTAATATCTCACACTCGTTATTGCCGCATTGTTTGATACCGGAGCTTCGTGTTCCCCGATTGCTAAGTCCTTAGTGGAGAGCCTTGGACTTGATTGTGTGGAGGCCGATAGACCTCTCGAGGGTCGAGTCCCCACTGGGAGGTGTGGAGTTGATCCACCAAATGTGTCGAGAGTGTGCGCTTATGATAGGAGAGGTTGACTTCTCATTTGATTTGTATGTAATGCCCATGAGGACTTTTAGTTTGATTCTGGGGATGGATGGTTGATGGCCTTTCAGGCTAAGATTGACTACCGTAGGCGACGAGTATCATTTACTACACCCACAGGATCTTCCCTGTACCCTAGTGGGTGAATGGGATAGGAATCTTTGGAAGAGCTGGACCGACGAGGGAGCTATGGGGCAATATTACCCATAGGCTTGCCACCCTAACCTTTGAGGAGGAAGGTAACTTAGAGAAAAGGGTGTGGCCAGATGTTGTCGAAAATTTCCAGGATGTCTTTCCTGGGGAGTTGTTGGAGTTGCCTCCACACGAAGTATCGAGTTCACGGTTGAATGTTGCCAGGGGTGGGACCCATCTCACAAGTAGCATACCGGATGTGACCTGTTGAGTTTGGGAGCTTCGAAGCAAATAAAGGAACCGGGAGATAAAGGTTTTATCCGTCCTAGTACCTCACCTTGGGGTGCACCGGTCTTGTTTGCTAAGAAGGCGAGATGGTTCGTTGCGACTTTGCATTGATTATCGGAATTGAATCAAGTAACCTGGTAAAGAACAAATACCCTTTGCCGCGGATCGATGACTTATTCGACCAGTGAGTGGAGCACGGTGGTTCTCGAAAATCGATCTGCGTTCGGGATATCATCAATTGAGGGTCGGGAGCAAAGACATCCCTAAGACGGTGTTCAGGTGCGGATACGGACACTATGAGTGGTTAGTGATGCCTTTTGGGCTCACGAACGCACTGCCGTGTTCACGCATCTAATGAATCGGTATTTGCCCCATACCTGGATTCCTTCGTGGTGGTATTTACCGACGACATCCTTGTGTACTCCAAAACCCAAGCCGAGCATGAGGAGCACTTGGCCGTGGTCTTGCCAGGCGCTACGAGATGATCACTTGTATGCTAAATTTAGCAAGTGTGACTTCGGATGCGAGAGGTGCATTTTCTTGGGCATGTGGTATCTACCAAAGGAGTTAGAATGAACCCAACCAAGATTGAGTTCGTAGCATCTTGGAAGAGGCCCACAAATGTTTTTGAGATCCGGAGTTTCTTAGGTCCGGCATGGTATTACCGGCGTTTTGTGGAAGGATTTTCTCGGTTGGCGGCGCCCATGACGACTCTTACACGGAAGGGAGCCAAATTCGAGTGGACGGACAAGTGCCAACAGGCATTCGAGGAGTTGAAGACTCCCTAACTATTGCACCGGTGTTGAGTCTACCGCAGGAGGGAGTGCCATTCGAGGTGTATTGTGATGCGTCTCGCGTTGGACTGGGGTGTTTCGATGCAAGAACGCCAAGTCATAGCATATGGCTCGCGGACATTGAAGTCCCATGAGCAAAACTACCCAACACACGACCTGGAGTTAGTAGCGATTATTTTTGCCCTGAAGTCCTGGCGACATTACCCGTTGGGAGAGAAATTTGTGGTATATACCGACCACAAAAGCCTACGATATATCTTCACCCAGAGAGACCTAAATTTGCGACAACGGAGGTGGGTAGAGTACCTGCAAATGTTTGACTTCACGCTCTCCTACACGCCTGGAAAGGGAAATTTAGTAGCCGATGCGCTAAGTAGAAAAGGAAAAGCTGAGGTTTCCATGAGAGAATGGCAAATGATGGAGCGGTTGGTAGTGCTTCGGTGCAACCTGCTTTGAGCGATGAGGGAGCTATCCTGTGTCCTCTCTCGTGATACCAGAGTTGTATCGAGCGTGTCCGTGAGGGACAGTTAGGCGACGTGGACTGTGAGGTGATCCGGGCCCCAGATAGAGGCCGGAGAGCTGCGTCGAGAGCCGGACGAAGGAGTTGAGCATGAGCTGAAATTTCGGGGGCGTTTGATAGTACCACCTCCCTTGCGTGAGGATGTCTCGAGGGAATTTCATCATTCCCGTTTGGCTGTACATCCAGGAGGAACTAAGATGTATCATGCCGTTCGCGCACGGTTCCGGTGGCGGGGCTGAAACGGAGGGTAGCGAGTTTGTTTCCAGGTGCCTTACCTGTCGGCAAGTGAAGGCAGAGCACCAACGACCCGCCGGTCAATTGCGGCCTTTACCTGTGGCCGAGTGGAAGTGGGAGCATATTACCATGGACTTTGTGACGGGACTTCCTACCACTTATGGGAGGAAGGACATGATTTTGGTCATAGTGGACCGCTTAACTAAGTCAGCCCATTTCTTGGCAATTCGAGAGCGCGACTCTATCGGCACGTTAAGCCGGTTGTATGTTGATGAGATTGTCCGCCCGCACGGAGTGCCCTTGTCTATTATTTCGGACAGGGATGCGCGGTTTACATCCCGGTTTTGGGGAGGTCTGCAGGAAGCATTAGAAACCCGACTTAATTTGAGTACCGCATTCCATCCCGAGATCGATGGTCAGTCCGAGAGGACCATTCAAACATTGGAAGACTTGTTGGGGGCTTGTGTACTTGATTTTGGAGGATCATGGGCTTCCCACCTTCCTCTTGGTGGAGTTTGCCTATAATAACAGTTACCGGTCGTCGATTGGGATGGCCCCGTTTGAGGCATTGTATGGCCGACCGTGTCGGTCTCCATTATGTTGGGCGGGCCGGAGAGGCGGCTATGTTAGGACCTCAATTGGTCCAGGAGGCTACGGAAAAAGTTCAGTTGATTCGGCAACGCCTTCTTACAACTCGGAAGCGAGACACAAATCTTATGTAGATCGCCGACGCCGACCGTTGGAGTTTTTGGTGGGAGACCACGTATTCCTTCGTGTTTCTCCACGGAGAGGGCATAAGAGATTTGGGACCGGGTCCAAGTTGTCCCCTCGATACATTGGACCGTTCGAGATTTTGAGCAGAGTTGGACCTGTTGCTTATAGGTTGGCGTTACCACCTAGTTTGAGCAGAGTTCATAATGTTTTCCATGTATCCCGATTGCGGAAATATCATCCGGATCCCACACACGTGCTAGATTGGGGTACCCTGGATCTTGGAGAGGATGCATCTGTTGTCGAGGCACCCATCCGTATTGTAGATAGGCGCGAGAAGCATTGCGAGGTAAGACTATTCCGTTGGTTCGGATGTTGTGGCAACACCGAGGGCTGGAGGAAGAGACCTGGGAACGTGAGGCTGAGATGCGTGCTCATTATCCTGATCTGTTCAAGGACGAACAACTCGAAGGAAGGGAGGAGGGCAAGCATCAAACTTCAACATAATCAGGTATTTGCCCAACTAGTTAGGTAACTCTGAGAATATAACATCGCTACATGACCATGTGGAGTGTATAAATGTGTGAAATAATTTGTGGTTTGTTGTGTATTAATTTGTCTTAGAGGGTGTTCGAGGCCTATGCATTGGTTGTGATTGTTTTCTTTCATTCCACCTTTTCTTTTTCGAGGACGAAAAGTCTTAGGGGGAGAGGATGTAAGGACTCGTACCTTGAGTTAGTCACGGTTTTGCCTTATGAGTAGGGTTTTTTCTAGATTTTGACCTAGTGAATGGGCTCAAATGAATTCACGTGCAAAAGGAAAGATGCTTAGAATGATGTCCTCTATCTACCACGAAGTTCCAGGCCAAACGGACGTGTATGTGAGGTGCACGTGAAATGGGTCCATTTCACGTGCAAGTGTGGTTGTCTTCTACTTGATGCAAGGAGGCTAGGGGTGAAGTTTGAGCGCATTTGGAGTGCATTTGGAGTTGCACGTGAATTGGGGAATTGGCGTGCAGCCATATTTTTGCATGGTTCCCTTGGTTTTGACATTCTAATGATCTTCCTCCAAAGGACCATGTTGAAATTCTGAGTATTTTGGCCTATATGGGTGCGGATAGGTGCTAACTTGTGTGATCAAAACTACGTCGTTTTGATCCTGGGATTTTCTTAATCAAAACTACGTCATTTTGATGTGGGTAGTGTCTATATAATGAGGGCTTGAGTTTGAGTTTAGGGTCCTTGTGTTCTTCTTTGCCGCCCTCTTGTTAGAGAGAGAGAGAGGATCTCCGGGCAGTTGCCGTGGTGGTTCGCGTCGTTGGAAGGTGTCTAGCGAAGAGGTTAGGACAAGCGCCTGAGGTAGGGATTCATGTTCTTCCTAACTCTCCTCTGTTCTAGGATATTCGCCTATATATATATATATATATGTAAATCCATATAGGTGTGATCTCCTATATGGATGTTGGCCTTCGGTGGCATGTTTTGTTGATTCCGATGTTGAATTTGGCCTGAGGATTTTCCGGGTTTGTTTATACCCACCATGTGTTTGATGAAATGTTTGTGAGGCCCGCACACTATGTATTTGATAAAATGCCTGTGAGGCCTACATGCCATGTATTCAATATAATGCCTGTGAGACCTTGTATATGGGTGTCCGATGATATACCTGTGATTGGTGTGTCTTGTGTTTGATTTGTATTTGATAAAAAGCCTGTGAGGCCGACGTGTGTGGCTTGTATATGACCATGTTGGTCCCTCCGAAATAAAGTGTAAATCTTGGCCGAGATTACATGTCGAGATGTAATCTTTATCTTTGTTTCGTTGGTCTGTTTGAGACCGAGCTGAGATATGGGCCAGGCACAATATCTGGACCCCTTTGAGATTTGGCCAGGACGTGGTCCCGAGTCTCGGTGTAGCACTCACGACGGTGGGCTAAGTCTACACCCATTCCTGAGGGTAGGTATGGCGCCCGAGGAGGTGGTTGACCATATCGACTCGGGTGGAAAATGTTGCATTGGTGTCCATGCAACATTCGCCTGAATGTGGTATGTCATGTCGCCGTGGTGGCGGGGTGTCCTCGCTGCCCCGGTGCGGGCTCAGGTAAAGAGTGTTTATTGGGTGATGTTTCTTGCTTTAGCCTTAGGCACGACACGAGCACAAGCATACACATATCATGCATGTTGTAGAGTGGGACGGGTCCGGGGGAGACCGGATCCCTACCTGAGCTATGATTTGCTCACCCCTCCTATAAACCGTCCTTTTGCAGGGTTTAGCAGGCGGTAGGTGAAGGCTGAGGAGCTAGGTCCCCGAGGCCGGGAGTTTTATGTTATTTCCTTTGTCGTGCTCGTGGTTTTATGTTCTGGAATTTGGTTTGGTTTTATTTGTAACAGTACACCTGGCTTCATAAGGGTTTTTCTCCGACTGGGTTATAATAAACATTTAGTCTTTGAAATAAAATAAAATGAGATGTTGTTATTCAATTTGTGTTTGTGTGCATGGTTTGGGAGCAGGAGCATGCCCCTTGGCATGTTAGCTCTGGTTGTGCAGGTTTGGGACAACACCGTGCCAGAAGTCCTTTTAAGGTGCTTGCACCAACCCCTTGTCCCTTCGGGTGCGGGCATGGGCAATCACTACTCATATTTGCACAGAGCATATTACGGAGTAGATGTTACATTGGTCCAGGGAGGCATAACCCCTACTGAGCTATAGTTTACTCACCCACCTTTGATGTCTTTTTCTGTAGGACCTAGCAGACATTAGGAGAATTACACCACTGTGAAAGCATGTGTGTTTGATTTACTGTTTTATTGAGAAATTGTAATTAATGAGACTGAGACTTATA
This sequence comes from Taxillus chinensis, assembly GCA_023512835.1. Classification (NCBI taxonomy): domain Eukaryota; kingdom Viridiplantae; phylum Streptophyta; class Magnoliopsida; order Santalales; family Loranthaceae; genus Taxillus; species Taxillus chinensis. The sequence goes on from CM042092.1 coordinate 4,560,623, forward strand.
TATTTACTTGAGATTAGTGTATTTATTTGAGACACCATGGTTTGGGGCTGGTGACCCTATTTATTATGAGACAGTTTTATTACATTGAGTGATTATTATATGATTGTGCATGTCATGTGTGAGGTTGTGGCAGGTTTTGGGGCAGCACCCTTGAGAGAGCCCTATTAGGTGACCATTCACCAACCCCTTGTTCTCTTGGGTGTGAGGCATGGGGCATCACTACCTGATTCCTCAGTATTAGGAAATCAAGGGTGTGACAATAAAATTATTGGTCTCTGTTTATATACCAAAAATGGCGTAACTGCCCCAAAAAGGCACTCATAAGAGAATAGTGCAGGGTTGAAGTGAATTAATGGTGTGTTCGGTCAGATTTGTTAAAAAGAAAGAAAATAAAATTAATTAAAAAATGTTTATGAGCCTAATGGCAATTGATTGGGTTGAGTGTTTATTGCTATTACATATTGTATATTGCATTAAAAATGGTATGTAACGTTAGGTATGAAAATGAGATAACATATATTCGATAGCTTATTTGATACACGTTTAATTAAGTTCGATTTGAAATCTAGTTTGAAGCTCGCTCGATCGTTACTGTCGAAGCTCGCTCAATTAGCTAGCGACACATCTTATTTGCTCGATTGAGCTTAATGGGAATTCGTGGGTTCGACTTATTTAAATTGAATTTGTTTAAAGTTCGTTTGACTCATTTAAAATTCACTTAGCTCGTTTAAAAACTTATAATTATTAAAAATAATTATATTTTAAAATAAAAATAAAAACTTTATAAAATATTATGTTTGCTAAAAAAATATAAAATAGTATTTAACATGTGAATGGTATAAAACATGGGATCCATTGGTTTTGGGAGAGGTAGAGAGAAAATCCTGCATCAAAGTATTGAGATACCGATCGAGTTCGAAACTCCTTACTTAATTCTTCGTGGCTATTTTTTTTTATTTTTACTTTTGTTATTTTAATTTCTTAAGATTTGTAATTTTTACTACTTTTAGAGGGATAAATATTACATAATTAGTTTAAAACAACACTTTGAATATTTGTTTTGAATTTATGTTTTAATGTTTAATTTGATATTTTATATGCTATGATTTTATTTTTCCTTTATGGTTTGATAATTTTGACATCACGTTTGAGTGTTGAGTTATCAAGTCATCGTACATTCATTGTTTTATTTGAGAGCAATATTTATTTTCGTAAGGGGTGGAGCAATTTTTTTGAGAATTAAATTGTGATTATTTCAATTGGATTAAGTTTGTGGTTTGGGTCTAGTCATGGTGTTTTAATGCATTTCAATTATTTATGTCATATATATTTTTGGGATCGTGATAAACATCGTTCAAGTGTAAAGTTAAACCAGTTGCATCTTTATTTAATTGAATTTCTTAATTAATTATTTTTTGCTTTAATTAGTATTAATTTAATTTTGTAACAAAAAAATTCCCTTAATTTTATATTTATTATTTTCCGTTAGTTTTTGTTAAACGAGTATTTAAATAAGTTGAATTAAATTTCATAAGTCCTCTGGTAGAAAAGGATCTAATTTCATAAGTTAAAATTTTATTTGAAGTGTATAAGTAAAAAACACTCTTTTTAGTCATCACTTCCCTAAATTAGTTTTCACACTTGGTTTTATTAAAGTTTTTTTTTTTTTTTGAAAAATTTGGAATGTAAGACCTAAGTCCCTTTATGGCAAAAGTTTTAAAATATTTTTAACATGCTAGGAAAAAAAACAGTTAGTCACAATTATTTGTATTTTGGTTCAAGCAATTAAAAATAAATATTAATTATCCAATCCAAGATTCCTTGAACTGTTTTTTTTTAAGGGAAACATTTTTGTTGTTTTGTTTTTTTAAATGTTTTTACGTTTTAAGATTTTGTGTTTTTGGTTTTGTAGTTTTTTATTTTGATTTTGCTTGTAAGGTTTTTAATTGTTAAAGTTTTTAATTGATTTTTTTAGTGCCTTCCCAACAAACTCATTTCTAGGGAAGTCTCCTTTTCCCTCCAGGCTCCAACTCCCGACTCTAAATCTTCAAATCTTTCCCAAATAAGACCGACCTTAAAAAAAACTTAAAAACTTAAAAACCTGGGCAAAAACAAAATAAGAAAACATATAATTTGTTCCATCTTAAAGTTATATAGGTTCATTATTTGCCGTTTATATTTTCATCATGAATAGGAGCGGGCAATGGATACCTGCACCCGCTACCCTGTCCATTATCTATTCCGCCCCCGTTATGTGAGACGAGTTATCCCGCCCAGGCAAAAATGAGGTGTAATTTTTAAACTTGCCCCGGTCAGGCGGAGACGAAGAGCAATAATAGGTAATGAGATATCTCGCCCCACCTAATTTTAATAGTTTTTATTTATAATTTTTTAGTATTTTAAATATTATTATTTATATTTTTTAATATTTTTAAATGATACTTATTATTATAAAATTAAATTATTTTTGATAATTTTTTTGGTTAAAATGATGTAAAAATTTAATTCAAGTCAAAATTATTCATATGTAAATATCCAATAAAAAAACAATAGCAAGATGTGGGCAGATGAAACCTTATTCACAGACACATTAAAGAACAGAATATTCTGCCCCACCTACATATATAACGAGGTACAATTTTAAAATTTGATTTACCGCCTAAGCGGAGTGAAAGACGATAATAGGTTGATTCCGCCCTTGATACGACCCGAATCACCTTTATTAACTGCTTCATGGAACCTCTAAAAGGCAAGCTTGTCTTAAGAGAGATCAATAGAGGCTAATAGCAGAGAGCAGGCGGATGAAGCCTCCTCCCGCCAACCCCGTCATAGGACAGAATATCCCGCTCCGCTTACACATGGGGCAAGATACAGTTTCAAAATTTTACTACCCACCTAGGCAGGGGCAGGATATGGTAATAGATAATCGGGGCGGATAACACCCCTAATCATGAATAAAGGCACCGTAGAGAAAATAAATGGGAAGCAATTTATTTCAATAAATAATTCATTTTAATTGATTTTATATAAGAAAAGAAAAAAAAACAAATTGAAATGTGAGCACCACCAAAGTTTGTAATAAGCTTGCATATGTTCCAACTGGGTCAGTCCTTTCTATCTAATTTGTTCACTTCATGTGGTTTCATGTTATTCTTACAGAAGGCCCCAGATCACTTTATAGTGAGTCTTCAATGTTGGACCAGTTATTATTTAACGATTACTCTTGTCATATGTATTACGTATTAGCTGGCCCTAAAGTTTAGGTGGGCTATACACAAAATCCTACAATGAGGTTTCATATACTTATGAAAGAATTATATACTTATTTTGTTTCTATTGAATAATCACAAAAAATTTAAGAAAAAAATCAATATTTCCTCGTAATAAGGAATAAAAATATTGGTCAATAGTAAAGTCCTAGGATGTTGCAAGTTACATATCAACTGGACAAGAAAACAAAGCATGCTTTAAAGAGAACGTAGATATATCTTTTCTATGCAAACGCATTTTGGGGTGTCAATGGGCACCGACAAAAATAAAAGTTGTGTTGGCATAGCTCAAAGTGAAACAATATCTTTATATGAGAGCTTGAATTGTTAGAGATGGTATTAGAGCTAGGACACAAATTAGTGTGCCAGTCCCATGGAGACATGAGCCTCCTAAGGGGGGTATATTGTGAAGTCTTGGGACTTTGCAAGTCTCACATCGACTAAATCGAAAAACAAAGCGTGCTTTAAAGAGAATGTAAATATCTCTCATATGTAGATGCGTTTTGGGGAAAGATGATAACGCCAAGATTAAAGCCCAGGAGCTTTGGCCCAAAGAGAAATAATATCTATATCTTGGACTTTTAATCCCACGTAAGATCCACAGCATTTTGCTATATTCCTATTTTGGGAATGAATAGTAAATAATTTGCTTATTTTTTTAAAACATCAAACATCTTATTTCATATTTTTATCTATATTTATTATTTAATTTATTTTATATTATTTTTCTATCATTCTTTCATTTATTATAACCAATCAAAAAGTTACAAGTTTAATAATATATATTAAAAAATTATAGGAAAGTATTTAGGAATGAATAGTAAATCCCTAAAGATAACGATTTATATTAGCCCATTTAATGCAAAAAAATTTTTGATAATTTTATATATTTTTTTCCTAAATTATATGAAGAGTTAGATTATACGGTATCTACCGTGAATACTCTAATATAACAATAAGAAAACCAGAATAATTGTTAAATTAACACATGTTAAGTTCCCTATCCATCCAATCATGAGTCCAACGCAAGCTGGCAAAGTTAAACAAAACAGATATTGTGAGATTGTGACAAAGTCTACGTAATGCATATCAATATAAAGGTAAAACCCATATACAACATGTAAGCCTAATATGTAATGCATGTGACAAGAGTAATTGTTAAATGCTATCTGGGCCAGCATTGAAGACTCACCCTTTGTTAAGTGATCTGGGGCCTTCTATGAGAATAACTTGAAACCACATGAAACGAACAAATTAGGCAGAAAAGATTTACCCAGTTGGAGCATATGCAAGCTTATTACAAACTCTAGCGGTGCTCAAATTTCAATTTGTTTTTTTTCTTTTCTTATATAAAATCAATTAAAAATGAATTATGTCTGATATAAATGCCAGACATTGAACCTATATAACTACATGCACATTGTAACACAATGAAGTCAAAAAGATTTGAGATATCTCTACAAATGAATTCCATTTCCAGCATAAAAATTCTAGGAGTTCTTGACTTCTTCAAAAATTCAAACCACCAATACTAAAATTAAATAGACCCTAATTTTCGAGTTCGATTGGCACACGAACTAAACGGACCTGCATTAGCATGATTCGTGAAGCGTCGATGCCCAATCTGAAAATCTTGGAGAGGCAGGCAGCCAGGGAGAGGGGGCGATGGCCGACAGGGCTTTGCCACTTTCTTTGTCAGAGGGAGAGGGATGGTTTGGGACAGAGTCACAAAGTCAATTTGGCCTATCACTGATGGTAACCAGCAACCAGGCGGGGCGGGCGGTGGCAGAATTCAGAAACACCGATAGAGAGATGCAGACATGCAGTCATCGAGTCATGCAATCACGCAGATGTAGTCGTTATTCATTTTTATTTTCAATTATTAAAATCTTCCTCTGCCTATACATCCAGTCCTGTTCCGGAGAGGAGGGAAGTCGGGCGTTTAGCGCGGGGGATTAGGGAACCGTCCAATGTCCATACTCATGAAAAGCAATAGCACACAATTACAGTAGCAGGACAATCAACACAGCAGCACCAACAGACCACACCATAAGAGCAATTAACAAATGTTGACAACAGAATTTAGAAACAAGAAATGCAAACCGGTGGTGCTAGAAAATTCCACAGGGGAATTCCAACAAGCAGGTAACATGCACTATCAAGACCCGTGAAGCACAGAGGAGGAGGCTACCGAGCAGGGCGGTGCATCGGGGGGAACAAGGTAGACCCGAAGCGGTCAATCGATCGCCCGGCCCGAGTTTAGATGAGATGAAGGGAGGCAAGATGTCGCCGCCTTCGATTTGCTTGCCACGCCGCCACCGCACGATGGAGCACCGGAGAAGACATCGTTGGAGCTTCGTTTTACGCTTGTCACGCCATATATCAACTTTTAGGGTCTGTTTAGTGTTTACGGTTTAACCGTGAACCAACAAAATAATATAATATACATTTAAAAATGCTTAGTGAAAGTTGATGTGTGCATACTTCGGTTTGCCAATCATTGATTTGGTTTATAAGTCCTCAATCTAAATATACACCGACTTGTACGTAAAAACTTGAATTTTACTTAGTCATCAATGGGGTTAAATTGATTGAGCTTGTGTGTGTCTGTATTTTTATATCATGTTTGAATTTTATTTTATTTTTAGTCATAAAAAGCTAGTATTCAAAACTTGGAAAATATGAAAATGACGGTAGGGTGTTTTAATATAAACGAAGTGATGTGAAGGGATTTAAACATGGGTTGGGCCTGGATGTTTATTGATGGGCCCAAGAAGGCACGGATGTCTACCACTTCTTGCTGGCTTTCAGCAATTTTTGCTCGGCCCAACTGCAATTTGGCCTAGCCCACAACGTAACACTGTGATTAGAAGGAAGCCTAAATATGGGGATGCAACTGGCGAACATATTAGGACTATAAACGAATTAAGCTTAGCCGAGTAGTAAAGTGTTCGTATATGTTTATCGTTATTCATTAACGAATCGAACCGAATACGAGCTTTAAATTATGGTATTCACGAATTGTTTACGAGCATTACTATATTGTTTACAAACATTTATGAACAAGTGTTCATAAACTTATTAATGAACACAATTACAAAATTCTAAAAATCTATAAAAAAAAAAAATCACACTATAGACTTATCTCAAAAAAATATAATTAATTAACTATTAGATTTTGTTATCATTATTTAATATGTTTAAACAATTACTATATATAATTTATAAAAATATTATAATAATAGTAATAATAAATAAATAAAACATATATTTTTATTTAATAAAATATTTTTATATATATTAATTGATTTGTTAATTTTCCATTCATAAATAATTTTTATGAACACGAACAATATTTCGAAGCTATTCTTAAATATTTATTCACCAACGTTTGCGAACATGTTCATGAATATAACAATAATATTCAAGAATTATTCGAGAATGATATTATTTATTAACAAACGAACATAAACAATCTTTTATCGAGTCGAATGCAAGTTTATTTATTAACTTTTGATTCATTTATAACCCTAAACACATGTGATACATATGCCCGCTTTAAAATTTTTGATTCAAAACTAATTTAAATTGTAAATCAAAAATACAAAAACATATTGACATCGTTATGAAATGGATAATGAGTGGTCGTAGGATGGCTCACATAGCTTACGAGATAAATCTCATTATTAAACATTCATAGTGACATCAAAAATAATATAAACTGATATGTTTAAAAAGGTTTGTATACTCCAAGTCTAAGATTACAAGGGAATTATAATAACATTGCATTACTTATACACTTATACTACTTAAAGCAGTCGTATTAGGCTCCACAAACGTTAAATAATAGGTAATTAATAGCTAAAGCTTAAAAAACATTCTATAGTAGACTATTTATGGCTATAATAATTTTAACATTTTATTAAATCAGTCGTCAAATCTAGCTAGCCAATTCTATAAACTAAGTATTATATATCATTAAAATAATATTCGATCTTCACTCTCTCCAACAGCTGCACCTTCGTATCTCCCAACCCCAAAATTAGCAGCCCAAAGCTCCCATCCTCTGACTCTAACTCCCCCTCCAACTCCATCCTCCGAAGTACACCGGTGGCAACTCATGAAGTTTAGTGGCGAAGGCGTGCATTGCTACTTAGAAGATTTGTTGGGCTATGGGGGGAGAGAGCTAGTGGGAGGAGGGCTCACAAGCTCGATCACATCTATGGCTAGTGAACTCATGGAAGAGAGCAGGGCGGGGAGGGAGAGAGAGCAAGGTGGGGGTGCAGCGGAAGAAAGTTGAGTTATGCCGTGGGGGGAGGGGATTCAATTCAAGGCTAAAGAGATATAAATGCGGAAATTTTATTGAGACTGTTATTTTATGTTATAAACTTAAACTAGTTAAATTTTATAAAAGTTAAATATTTAATTAAATTATAGTTAAAGTTTGTAGAGGTCATTGTTAATACTCTTAAATAAAAATTAAAGCCATGATAAATTCATACTACATAATTTTATTGTACATTATTGGGACTACCTCTACAATATCTAATCAGGATAGATTCGTACTAACATCTTTTCCCCAGTCCATTGAGAGCACTAAATGAACTTAGGTAAAAAACATTTGATCAAATACATCCGGTAAAAAACATCTATAATAACTATATGACAAAGCACATTGGATATTGAAATGTTTCTCAAAAGTAGTGGCCTCTAAAATTGCATAACTATTTTTATTCTGGTGTTTACTCTTAACTAGCAACAAATGCAAACTGTTTTATGGCATATGCATTTTCATTACTAATTTTATGTTTGTTGAAGGTTTTGTTATGTTATGTTGATTGGACTTGTATTGATTATGTGACATTGTTTATTACTATTATGTTTTCCCCCTTATTATACGCTTTTTTATGCATTTATTTTTATTAGTATTTATGGTAATGGAATGAACAAAGGATTATTTTGGGAAGAATGTAAAGTACAATTACACACTCAAAGCAATAAAATAACTAATCAAGTGAAATACACAAAAACATTACCAAATCAAAAAGTTAAGTTTCATTATCAGACCTTAATAAAACAAGAACCAGAAACATTTAAGTACAAACAAGCCTAGCTACGTAGAACATAATGTCAAACTACTTAAACGTAAAATCACCAAAATATAATACAAATACATAAACATCCTTTAGAATATCAATAACTTTGTTTTAGAACTGAACCTTTGCGTAGCTTTAACACTAGAATGTTTCTGTTGCTGTCAAAGCCAGCCAAGGTAAGAAGAGAGGCTTGAGTCTCCAAATTTTGGTCAAAATAGGAATTTTATTCACTTGATCATGCAGATAGAGAACACAAGTTTACTCTTTAAAATTTTATTTTACTTATGGATGAAAATAATAATTTCTACCATATATTATGTTGCTATTTTTATTTTTTCTTTTAATTTATAATTTTGATAATAATTTGTATTTTAAAATTTTACATTATTTTTATAATTTTAGTATAATAATAATTTAATATATAGATACAAATAATTTTGTTAGTTTAAAATGTGTAGAAGGGCCTCAACTTATATTTCAGACTTGAGTTTTCTAAATTTCAGCCTGATTGCTGCCAATTAGAAGGGTTGAACTATGATTGTATTTTATTTTATTTTTTCCCTGAAAAAATTAGTGCAACAAAGTATTTAAGTATGGCACTGTATCACATAAAGGTGAGTATGCATGATAGACTGCTCAATGCTCATATGAGGGTGTCTCGTAGCAAGGAAGTGCTCATAGAATACCCTTTTCTCAATGACACATACGAACACGTACAAGGTCATATAGGGTTCGTTAGGGAGATGGCGGTTAAAGTGTTATTTTTAGATTATAAGTGGTTAAAACTAAATCACATCATTGTTCCTGTGATTCAACACGTGGTCAAATGAGATTAAAAAGAACCTAATTGCAAAAAGAATCATAAGATATATAATTGTATATTTTTGAATATATGAGTATGTACTTGCTAAGAGTATCTCTAATTTTAATAAGTTAAATTGACAAGCTAAAGTTATATTTAGCTTGCTATAGGCTTTAACTAATGACACTCTAATAGTATATCATTTATTTTTTTAACAATTATTTTTCCTTTTTACTCTTGCACTACCTTTTTTAAATTCCAAATCTCTAATGGAAGACTGGACTGACGTTGGGCAGAGGGCATGCACGACGGGTAACGGCTTAGAGAGCGGGGGAGCTTGGGGGGGGGGGGGGGGGACGCATAACTGAATGTGGAAATTTCTTCTGACATGTCAGGTTCAACTAAAGTAAAAGCTATATTTAGCTTTTGTTTTTTTGCTTTTGTTAAAGGTTTACTTAAATCATTAGAGAACAATTTCAGTTATATTTTGCTATAGCTTTTGCTATAGTGAATGGGTTGGAGATGTTCTTCCACAATAAGTCATAAGATACTTGTGTGCAATTTTATCTATTAATAATGACATAGTTTGATAACGTTATATTTTTAAAAGAAACTATTTTTAGTTGTGTTTAAAAAATGTTGTTGTATAAATAGATGAGTGTTTGGTAAAAGTTGATAATAGGTATTTGGTAATTAAAAATAAATTTGCTATTGGCGTTTATAAAGATAAAAATATTCATAACTTTTAAACTTTAAACTTGTATCCATTTTCCTCCCATCCACTAGGAAAGAGAGGAACAACATATAAAGAGACACGATCATGAAGAAAATGGATTTGGGGTGGTGAAGGGGAGAGAGACGATAAATGGAGAAGCGACTGACAAAGTACGAATGGAGTAGAGATAAATTTTACGTATGATAAGAGTATCCACAGTAGACTCTCTAAATGTACTTTTTGATTAATTTAGAAAGCTAATTTAATAAAAATATTTAAAAACTATACTTTTTAAACTCTCCATTATAACTAAAATTTTAACAAAATAAATAGTAACTATCTAAATTTAATTCAACACTATTCACTCTCTATTTATTAAAATATTATATTTTATCTCATTATATTTACGTTTCTATTTTCTTCTCTCACTATATTTAAATTTGATTTTAATAAATAAATAAATATTTAAAAATAATATTTTAATTGATAAATGGTTAAAATAGAAAGATAAAAAAATGAGCTTTAAAAAAGTAACTTGTTAAAATGAAAAAAATAGTATGTTTGATTATTTTAAAGTGTCAACTTTAGAGAGGGTGCTGTGAATGCTCTAATAAAGCTAATATTAAAATTTTAAACATTTTTAAGTTGCTACTAGATAAAAAAGTTTTAAAAATATCTCCTATACGGTTTTTTTTTTACTAAAAATAAAAATAGAAACTTTACCAAAGTGTACGAATAATAATTGAATAAATGGGTTAATATGGAATGAGTAGAGCGTGTTTGGTATCTGTTCTTGGAACGTGTTTTCTGTTTTTAATACCAAAAACGCATATTTTTTTATGTTTGTCATGTGTTTTGAAAACAAAGTTTCAAAAACAAAATGTTTTTGAATGCCGAAAAATGAAAATACTTTACACATGTTTTTATTTTTATTTTTCAACTTATTTTCATTTTTTTCGGTTCTTTTACGCCCGCCGCCCACTCCCGCGCCGCCTCGACGGATCCCCTCTCTCCCTTGCGCCGCCGCATCCAACCCGCACAAGGCCTTGCGTGCCCCCAACCGCACGAGCTTCCACCCCACCCCCCCCGCATGAGTTTCCCCAAACCTGCACGAGCTTCCACCCCCACCGCACCACCTACACGAGCTTCTTATGAACAAAAAACAAAAGCAGAAAACAACAACCAAACAAAAAAAACGAAATTTGATGATAGTTTTTAAAAATATTGAGTATCCGTTTTCGGAAATTAATAAAATAATCCAAAATAGCCTAAATAATGTCCGGTCACCAACATTAACATAGTGCATTTAATGATAATTTATTTAATATATTTTTATAATATCCCATAATTAATTTAATTTTTAATTGATTATTTTTACTAATTTTAATTACATATACATTTAATAATTATTTATTTGTCTTATAATAATTTCGAGATCAAATATATAAATACTAACTGTATTGTGTTATCTTTGATAAGCTTGAATTAAAGTAATTTAATTAAGATTTAAAATAATAATTGTCATGAAAATAATAATTAGAATTATTTTGAATCTGATGAGGGTCAATTAAAGATAATTAACTCTTTTAATTTAATGAGTTGTTATATTAAAATTACATATTAGCTTATTAGGTCTATATTAGGCCTATAGCTAATGAGAACATAAGGGTTATGCTAATTTAAAATATCACAATCCACCGATTACAATAAATTCAGATTAAATAACTCTAGGTAAGTAAAGATTTGCAGGTAATTAATTCTAACAACTTGCACACAAAAACATATGCTTCCAGTATAAGGTAGAACATAAAGTAAATTACATTATTCCGAAAATTTGTAGGCGATTATCGTATGTTGAATTAAGGTCTTAAAATGAGCCAAAGAAATAAGTTGATTTTTCATATTTTTTGGTCATCAAAATACTACATTACGTATATTACATACTACTTGCTGACGACTGTTGAATATATATATATATATATGAAAATATTTTAAGATTTTATTTTTGGCAAGAAATCCCCTCTTATATACACATATATATTAAAAAATAGGTACCGTTTTATATTCATCCTTTGGACTAAATAAATGAGTACGCAGTCTTTTTATTATATTTCCTTTTTTAATATATATACACAGACACGACATGAGTTTAAGTTTTATCATCTAACTACTCGCAGCTCAGCCCGGACCAAGTGAGACTAGTGTCACGCTCTGAGCATCGGGAACATCTCGTGGGAATCGACGGTAGTCGGGTAGTATTAATTGTACGGGAGCAGTGATGAAAGTAGTTGATGTACAGTAAAATTAAAATGATTTTTTTATTTTTTATTTAAAATATGAAAAATAAATATAGACATTTTTAAATGTATTTAGAGCATTCATTATATATATATTTATTTTAGAGAATAAATAATATGCTATTTGATATATTTTATTCTTTAATTTTATTTTTATTTTTTTATATTATAATTTTTTAAATCTCTTTCATTTATTACAACCAATTAAAAGTATACATGTGACAATAAATTTATTAAAAAAATATTTGAAGGATAAATAGTAATCATCCAAATATGAAAATTATCTCTTATTTCTATTTTTAATTTCTAAATTTTACAGTTTAAAAGATCTCATGCAGTATAATTTTTCATTCAAAACATAATTTTTTTTTCTAAATTTTAAAGAAAAATATATTTTGAAAGAGCTAGTGTAATGCTCTAAAGCTACTATATTTAAGTAACTAAAAAAAATCTCACTCTAATTAATAACATAGTATTAATTTAATAAATATTTCTAATAAATAAGTAGAATATTATAGTACATTGTTTTAAAAAAATCAAAATTATAGTTTCACTACTTTAAAATAAATTATGTATTGAAATAAAAAATACAGTAAAATAAATATTTTATCATGCTTACTAAATTAATATGTATATATGTGTGTATGAAAATAAAGGAAAGAACAGATTTTTTTTAAAATGTCTCGACAAACTTTTTCATCCAAAAATGTATACTGGCTAATTCTTAAACTTCTTCGATAATATTTATCTTCGAGGGTAAAACTAAAATGCAAAAAGGTTGAGTTGTTGAATTTTATATGTATATATCAGTTATAACTTTTGAATATGGAAATAAAATACTTCTAAAAAGAGAAGTGGATATAAAGCATCGAATTAGGTGACTTTTTGCTCGAGTTTGTCAAATTATTGTATCGGAGCTGGTATTAAGGACAAAATCACTTAATTAAAAAGTCTAACAGCTTCTTTGGCTCATTCCTCTAATTTCAAATGAAAATATACATATAATATTTGCGTGCGTATTATGACATTATTTTTATAACATAGCATAATTTACTAAACCCACTATTTGGTTTGAATTGTGAAGTAGAATGAGGCATACGGTATTTGAATTCCAAAGTTGAAATTTTCAATTAATCATCTTAAATTATAGGAAAAATTATATAATAGTATGTCATTTTTAGGTTAATACTCCTACTTTAAATGCAAACATAGAGAGAGAGAGAGAGAGAGAGAGTTTTGTTCTAGAATGTATAAATAATTTTTTATCGTGAAAATTTTAATCTGAATCATTAAATATTATAATTAATAGTTAAAATGTATTAGTTAGGCTAATTTTATCTTGCTAATTATTCTCACAGAATTGTTATCAATAAAAAATTATCCTCGACAAATGTTATCTCAATGGGGCTAAACTGTTTTTAGGCTTCTGATGGCCATGTACTATGACATAGATGATATGTTATCTCAATATGGCTATTTTTGCCTTTGCATAATGATATTTGAAGTTTGTTTGCATATAAATCATCCGCGGGTGAAATTATGACATATTAACGCACATCTAGCTGTCAATCCAAATGAAATCATTTGGTTAAGTTTCATTACCCTTATATGGTAAATTGAGAGAGAAGCATGAATGTTGAGGGTATAATTGAAATGACATGAAAAAAAATAACTCTCCTATTTTGAATTGGTTTTGTGGCGTCCTATAATTTGATCACTTTACTGTTGTTTTAACTGATCCAATCAACACGCTTCAATGTGTTAATCATGCACATGAATTACGTTTGTATGTGAGAGCATTATCAATAAATTTCATAAGAGAATATTTTTATTTATTTATTAAAAATAAAATAAAAATAATTATAAAAGCATTCTCATAAATTTTATATTTAATTTTTTATTAAATTTATATAATATTTTTTAATATATTAAAAATATTATTTACTCACTATAATTATTAAATTATAAAAAATTAAGTCTCTCACTTTCTTTGAAAATCATTGTTCGCTCAGCTTTTATGCGCCAGGTGGAACCGGTAAAGAAGCGACCTAGTAAGGTGTCGAACACGTTCATTACTATTCATTAACGAACCGAACCAAACCGTGGGCGCCTTAAATTATGATGTTCACGCTTACTTTCCTTTGTTCACGAACGTTCATGAACGGTGTTCACAAACTTGTTTATGAGCGTTTACTAACATAATTATAAAATCGTAAAAATCTACAAAAAGAATCAATATCGTAAACTTATTCAAAAAAGTATAATTAATTAAATGTTAGGTTGTATTATCGTTGTTTAATATGTTTAAACAATTGCTATATATAGTTCACAAAAATATTATAATAATAGTAATAATAAACAAATAAATCAAAAACATATATTTATATTTAATAAAATAACTTTTATACATATTAATTGATTTTTTTAATTTTTTGTTCATAAATAACTTTTACGAACACATCAAATTTACTACCTTTCGCAACACTTATAACATTCGCGAACATGTATAGAATATAAAATGGTAACGTCTCTCATTATTCCTTAATAAAAACATAAACTGTCTTTTTTCGTTCGAGCTCGCATTTTATGAACGTCGGTTCATTTTTTCCAGGGGTCTTTTTACTGGGTAAAGCCACCGCATGAGATCCCTTAAATTTGGAAGGGCTCCAAAATAAGTTTTAGTAAGTAAAATGCTGTGCAAAAAGACCGAGCAAAACCTTAACCAAGAATAGAGTTATTTGCGGACAAGCCCCCCCTCTTAAATTTCACTTTGAGCCACCTGACCCAAGTCCTGGCATTGTATATAATTATTAAATTATAAAAAATTAAAACTTTACCGTTCTCTTTCACATTTCAAAAAATAAAATATAAAATTATTATTATTATTTTAATAATATAGATAATAAATAACGAAAATATTATGGTGAATACTTATCTAATAAAGTAAAAAATTATTTAAATTCTTAAATTTAAGAAATAAAAATACTAGGAGTGATCGGTTTGTGCAGGTTATATTACTTTGTTAAATCGAATTTTTGGTTTTCGGTCGGATTGATAGGATTGCTTAACACATCCAAATCGGTTTATTCGATTTTTGATCGGTCGGTTTGTCGGGTTAAATCGAATTAACGCTTTTTCGGCTCAACTTCGCCAATTTCTCAACTTAAATTCACAACATCAACACAAACTAGAATACAAAATCTAATATTTAATCTCAACAAATCAAATCAAATAAATTATCGTCATAAAAATACTTTTAGATTAAACTTAGAAAGTCCGTAATTAATAAACTTTCACTTTTAATTCATAAAATTTTTATATTTCTTATTCTGATGGGAGAAAATTTTTTATCTAAAAATATTCCTGGTCGATTTAGGTAGGTTATATTATTTGTCTAATCGATTTATTCGATTTTTGATCGAATTGAAAAGTTAATTAATCTACACAAATAAATATCAATTTATTTAATTTTTATCTGTTGATTTATCCGATTAAATTAATTTATCAATTTTTCTTGTCGGCCCTAATAAATACAATACCGGTAATACGAACCAACCATCCGTAAAAGAACAAATTATTAAAAATCTCTCGCTCGTATAATATTTGTGGAGAGACAAATAATTATTCGTCCCAAATATCTATTTTAGAATATACTAATCATATTTTTAAATCACGCCGTACAATTCCCGTCTGGAAATAAAAATCCCTTTTTATCATCCAAATTTTCAGTGGCCACAAATGAACCTCTCCCCATCCCATCGGTCAAAGCCGTGATGACTTTTTGTAAAATTTCTTATTTTTTATTTTTTAAAAACAATTCCGAAAACAAAAACCGTGACTTTCAAAGCAACAGTAATTCATTGGATGCACACGCCCTTCCATAAACCTTGTTTTTTTTGTTTTCCCGTGTTTTTTTTAAAATAATCTCATCCTCGATGACAAAATTTAAAATAAAATTAAAAAACTTATTTGCTACTGTGTCCTTGGGATTTGGGCCGCAGATGTCCCAATCCCTTGTACCCTGTGTCTCTATTCATTTTTAATAACCACAGTTTGTCATCTCATTCGACGGCCATGATCCCATCGTCATTTTTATTTTTTTTCTTTTATAAGTAATTTTATTAAAAAATATTAGGCATCGATTGATATATGATAAATAATAAATAATAAATAATTTTTAAAAAAACAAAAAAAGACTAAAAAAAAACCTACATGTATGTATGAAAGGAAAGAAACAGCACGACGTGGCAGCTGGAAAAATGAAAAGCGCATGCAACACGTGTCAGAAGCAGGGAAGCTGTGCCCGAGAGACGTGGCACCGCTTCCGATTCGGTAGAATTAACGTAGGATCAGTGTCCCCAATTATATTATATTATCGCGTGTTTCGTGCGCTAAACTCCAACTTAGGGGGCGGGACTGGGTTGTGATTGAGCATCTTCTCCGAGGGTAAATCCGCCCTTTCGATGGAAACCCGCACTCCCTCACGCAAGCAAAAGAAACGGCGTCGTTTGGTTTGATAAGATGATATGTTTTCAAAGCCTCTACTGGCCTGATTAAGTTTGTTACGATATCATAAAGGGTGAGTTTGGATTCGGGAGTGGTGAGCTCATTATCGCGGTGGTGATCCTTGTTAATATTTGTTTTAAAATTTAAATATTAGATTAAATATTAAATATGTATTATAATTGTGAAATTTAAAGATAATTTAACGAGTTAATTTTTTTGTCAATTTAATTAGAAAAAATATAAATTTTAATAAATTAATTTTAATTTATAAAAATTTATATTTTTTCTAATTAAATTTATATAAAAATTAACTTGTAAATCATCTTAAAATTTTAATCATAATATATATTATATAAATATTTAATTTAACAATTAATTTTTAAAATAAATATCAATAGAGTCTAAAATAAATCAAATTACCACGAACCACCAAATTCAAATTCTATTTTTTCCAGACCGTATAAGTTCGCTAATTACTATATAATTGCATTTCGGCTTAACTTAATTGTAGTATAAATTTGACTCAGCTCGATTCCTTATCTAGTGCACTTGGAAAATTCTTTGAACCGACATAAATGCCTCTAATTTGGAGGGCGCGGTAGATGCCTAAACGACGATTATTCAAACCAAACACTGTGTATACGATCTGGACTAGAAATTGCAATCTGGGTCTATGATAAAGAGTCGGTATCTTCATGTTCTTCTTCTTTTTAACAAACTGATCACATATTATTAATATTTATTTTAGAAAATAAAACAAAACAAAACTACAACGACAAAGCCAGGTGGCACTATAATTGTGTTTTAGAGTAAATTATCAATTATCATCAAAGATACGAGTAAATTACTGCAAGAGTAAGGAAAGGAGTTTTCCTGTTACTTTCACGGAAGATGAGTTCGTAAATATTTTTTTTTTAAATTATTTTTAGGTGTTTGACAAAAATTTAAAAATAGTTAACGGAAAATTAATTGATGTTCAACGAAAAATCTTAGTATAATTTCGGAAGTCATGATGTTTTTTCTGATTTACTCTTCAAGAATTTAATTTTTAAAATATTTAAAAAAAATATTTCCCTGAAATTATATAATATGTAATCAAACAACAACAAAAAAAAATAATTTTGTCACGGTAAAATTACTTTATGTGAACCAAGCAGGCATTCACTGAAACATCCAAATTTTAATGCTGTTGAGTTCACTGAATCATATAATCGAAACACAAGTAGGAACAAACCTCATTATAATGAGCACGAAAAAATTTAGAAACTAGGGTACATGTCAAGTAAGTAGATTCTGTCATTTTATTAAAGGAAATTCATATTAGCATAATAAATTTCAGTTTATTGTAAGAGTCAAAAACAAAGAAACATCTAAATTAGCTCTAACCTTAAAGGTGGTAAATTTTGAAACATCAAAATTAGGAAGCTCCACAAATTTGAAGAACAAACTAAAAGCTTGCAGGCTCCAATATGTATTTGAAAGATTGCTACAAGATAAATTAAGTTGGCAGTAATCAAACCAGCAACATCATCATTTATGAAGCTCTACAAATAGCGTGTGTACATGTGTTTGCGCAACTATCAATCCAAATTCAAAGTCGAGTAAAACATACATAAACTAAATACGCGTGCACACATACAGGAAATTACTGTTTGCAACATTGACTCCAACATCATGCCAACAGTTTTTATCTCCATGTCGCTTTTATCTCTATGCCGATGAATGCTAGATATAGGTATTAGGATCGGGCCAAGACGTAGGCCCGTTTCTTTGTTATAATATTATCTATTTTGGGTTGATTCATAAGACTTGATAATTTTAGGCCTACTCTACTATATAAACCTTTTTAACTTTACCACTTTTTCGATGTGAGATAATTTTTTAACAATCCAAGAGAAAGTTTTGACTGAATCATAAGTCAAATTCTGCTAGATGCTTCCATTGCTGCATCTAGGGAATCATAGTTGTATTTCTATCGATCAACATATTTTGGCTCACCTCCTACAAGAAGTGTATATACATACTCACTAGCTAAATTCAACTACAGTAAAATGTATGCATGACAATCGAATAATAATAAAAACAACAAGAAATGGAGAAGATAGATTTTAATTTCCCACCAATAAATTGAAAGAAATATAAAATTACAAGAGATTTTACATCGATGGAATTCTCACACACACACACACATAATATTACCCTTTACGGAACCTAATCTACTTGAATATCCACAAAATCAGAGCAACAACGACAAGAAACCAAGTATAACCATATCAAGATAATGCAGTTCAATTACGAAAATTTAATTCTCTCTTGGCCAGAAGCTTATCAATGTGCACATGAGTCCTTAGAACAAGGACAATTTTGATACCCAATTTGTGAGAGGGAAAGCAATATCCTACACACAATAAATTAGTATGTTTAGTTTCTGACTTCATTCATGAAACTTTAAAATTATTAATCAGGTTGCATCAAAACTAATAGTGTAATAGTTCACTGATACCGAAACACATATAATAAAACTCCAAAACAACAAATACAAATACCAGATGCCAAAGTCAAATGTGTTTAGAGTTGTTGTGATTCATTTTAATTTTTAAGAACTAAAAAATTAATGAATCAAGCTGACCCAAACCATCATAAACACAATCTTTCAAACTGCTAGTTTAAAATGAATTGACTCAAATTGAATTAATTCGATTTGATTTATTTTGATGTAAGCAACGTATTTGATTTGGTTTTATTTTATCTAAATAAAAAAACATCAATTTGGTTTGCATCACCCCTAATGGATAGTGAGTGAAAGTGGAGAGTAGTGAAAAAGCCATGGATAAAATTTATTTTTTTCGTGAATTTTAGGCGATAGAGCAATCGCCAAAAATATCAAGTGCAAGGTTGCTGCCATCTATGTCACGCCAAAAGAACATGATTGTCTCATACTCATACCCAAAAGGTTAAGTAGTTAGTGATTAGTATTGAGATAAACTACATAATAGGTGTTGTCCTAAACGTCTGTACAATTATAGAACATAAATATTTCAATACATCCCCAATGAAATTCAACTTAATAACTTTCCAATCATTATATAGCATGTTCAACCAACACACTTCAATCATGTCATATATCAAATTCCAACTCATACAAAATACAAGTATGTAAATCAATTAATTCAACCGTCACGAACCCATGTCCGAAAAAAGGAATAAATAATTTATAAGAAACAATATGACAAGAAAGCAACTATAAAGGATCTCCCTACATCAAGAGGTCTGATTTGGTCAATTACAAATCAGATGGCTACCTCCTGCTAGGATTTGAAAAAACATCAGCTGAGTAAGGTAGGTACAAATGCCCATGAATGTCACGTCCCCGAATTCCAGGGAATCCGGAACCGGGTACATGACTTCCCCTTGCCCACACCCGAAAGGTCAAGGGGTTGGTGACTAGCACCAAAAGAGATTACACCGCGGGTGCTGTCTCAAATATGCAACCCTGTACAGTCATACATCAAGGGTAATCCTGTACTTTCCCATATATCATCATGCATACAAAGAATCAAACAATCATACAGACATCACATCATACAGTATGCAAATACACTCGTCCACCTGGACCCATGTCCGGGATATCACATAAAACAATACGAGAATATAAGCGTATCATACATCGAGTAGGGGGCGTCCTCCTGGAAGAAAGTCCTCCACTAGTCTCGGGTCACACCCGAAAAGGGTAAACAACAAGTAGGGGTGAGCGACAAGCTCGGTAGGTGACCCTAACACTCCACATCATGCAACACATATAAGTCCATACTATATGCTTAGTGTACTCATGCACCGTGTAGTGTGCACAATCATCGACACTGCTAACAAATATCGGGACAACTTGTCCACGATCCTCCATGGGATCCCCCACTCCGGGGCACTCGGCCCTAGCTCCACGAGCTCAACGGCTCAGCTTAGCCTTCCCTGCCAGCGCAATATGCCCAGCACCCGCACCCCTGGCTCGCCACGGTGCATATGCCTCACCACATAGCACCATCGGTGCATCACGGTGAGAACCCAAACAAGTCACGAGTCCATGCCCCAATACCTCATATCAACATACTAACATTAGTATGGCATGTCATTTTCAATATTCCTTTCGAATCCGTAACGGTATTCACAAGTAAGTCTTTAATCCTTGATTTATGAAGGAAGTACTCATAAGCTTATTTTCTTGAAATCAAAAGTCCCAAAGATTGGGTTCCCATAAGCATAAATAAGATAATCGATTTTTTGGAGATTTTCAGGAGATGTCTAACCCCACTTTCCAAAAAATTCACCACTACGAACTTTTAGGTTTTTCCGAGATTTTACACTAAAACCCAATTTTCACATTTTGAAATAGGGTGAATTAATTTTTCTAGTATTTTTCTTTGAATCCAAATGGGGGGTATTTCGTTATTTACATAGTAACTTAAGTAGATACTTAAAAATGTGTAGATGGGTATAGGTTACGGTGTAAATAGGTCCCGATAGATTTTAATTTCCCACCAATAAATTGAAACGAAATTTTAAAATTACAGATTTTACATCGATGGAATTCTCACCACACCTTAATCTCTTTTCCGACTTTAACCGAATCTACTTGAATATCCACAAAATCGCACAACTACCTAAGAACCCAAGTATAACCATATCAAGATAACCTTCGAAACGATATGAAAATTCAAAATTGCACATTGGACACTCGAACTTATCAATACATGAACTCCTTAGAACCATGGACAATTTTGATACCCAATTTGAAATTTTCAATTGCAATCATCCTACACTCAATAATTAGTATGTTTAGTTCCACGACTTCATTCATGAAACTTCAAAATTGTTTTTCAGTTGCTCACTAATAGTGGAATAGTTCAACCGAAACAATATAATAAAACTCCAAAACACTAATACTAAATACTAGGTTTTAAAGTCAAATGTGTTTAAGCCCTTGTGATGCATTTAAATATAAGAACTAAAATTAATGAATTGGTTTTTCCAAACTAAACACTAGTTTTCAAACACTAATTTAAAATGATTTCATCAAATTTTAATTCATTTGATTTAATCGATGAAAAACGTATTTGATTGGTTAGAATTTATCTAAAGAAAAAAACATCAATTTGGTTTGCATCACCCCTAATGGATGATGTGAAATGGAGAGTACTGAAAAAGCCATGTAAAATTTATTTTCCAAGCTTCTTCTCGATGTTCGCTCAAAAAGTCTCCAAGTGCAAACGTGAAACCACATGTACGCCAAAAGAACGTGATTGTCTCAACTCTTTCCCCAAAGTTTAGTATTATTGATTAGTATTGAGATAAACTACATAATAGGTATTGTCTAAACCTGTCAATAATTAACCTAAATGGTTCAATAACCCCCAATGAAATCAAACTTAATAACTTCTCAATAATTATATAGCATGCAACAACACACTATAATTATGTCATACACTCAAATTGACCAGCTCAAATGCAAAATACAACCAATAAACCCAAAAAGTCAACAACTCAGGTCAAAAAAGGAATAAATAATTTATAAGAAACAATATGACAAAATGCTAACTATAAAGGATCTCCCTACATCAAAGGTCTGATTTAGTTATATTACAAATCGAATGGCTACCTCTGCTAGGATTTGAAAAACATCGCTGAAATAAGAGTCTTTACAATGCCCATGAACGACAAATCCACACCACTAGTAATCACAATAGAACCTAGAACCAAATGCTTAATGTATGTAATATGACAGTGTAGTGTCCTCTACGACAAATATGCAATCACAACAGTTTATGAAATAACAGGGACAACACCCATGTACATATATTTCAATCACATCAAATCAAAGTTATTAAACTAACAAAACATTCTAGATTATCAAGCAATCAGTACTACGGTCACTCGACCTCAACTGGTCAATGCAAGCAAGGTTATCTTATAGTATAAAATATATGGGAACACAGTATCAAGCCAGTTACATATGGGACCTTAGCCATATCATTATCCTCCAGCCACACATGGAAGTATTATTAAAAGTAGCCTTTTGGGGGCTTGACTCCAAATCTAGCTGAAGTATTGTTAAAATATTCATATTAACGACCATATCGCTATCCAAATATTTTTATTATCAAATAATGATTATCTCAAAGGCCAATCCAAAAACGGATGTATACATAATACATATTTACTATAAACTTTTTCAATAATGTTATCATTTAGTGTTATTGTAGGCCTGATTTCTTGAAATAGTTTTTATTAGGTGAGAGAGGATAATACAACATATAAAAAATAAAATAAAACAAGTATTTATTTTATTTTATTTTCTATTTCTTTGAAGCTTCTTTTGTATGTATATAAATAAGTGATGATGCTATTTGTTTTATTTTATTTTTTATATAAAATAAAAAATTAATTTTATTAACTGATGATGATATCTCATATATTATTTAGTTTTTATCAACTGATTTTATCAATTTTATCTTTGGTTTATTTTTGAGAGATTTAATCTTTATAATCAATCTCTCGTTTTCTTTTGCTTCCGCACGCTATGTAAATCAATTTTATTTGTCGAAGTTTATTACAAGCCATAGAATTTTTATTTGATCATTTGATTGATTGTTGGTCTTTTGACTTACACCTAACATTGACTTCATATCATTTTTAAGAAGAAAATTTTCCATCAAAAGGAAAACAAGTAAAAACATAAATACGCCACCATGGAT
The DNA here is from genome assembly GCA_023512835.1 of Taxillus chinensis. NCBI lineage: Eukaryota > Viridiplantae > Streptophyta > Magnoliopsida > Santalales > Loranthaceae > Taxillus > Taxillus chinensis. The sequence goes on from CM042092.1 coordinate 4,584,054, forward strand.
CCCATCAACCAGTCAAAAGATGCTTGAAATCTATATACTGTATACAATAAAAGTAAAATATTGAAAGGTGAAACCGTTTTCTAGTTCAACTTTATGTGGTAATTTAGGTCGAAAATATTTTTTAACACTTCAAAATAGATTAGTCGAAATCGTGTGTAGCTAGGATTTTAAGTAGGGTAAAATTGACTCAGCCACAAAATTAATTCTTTCAGTGACATGAAAATACACTCAATATATAACAATAACATGCAAACTTATGAATTATTTTTAGATAATTCATGCATTTAACATATAATTCAAAATTACTTTAAATCTCATAAAAAGCATAAGCATGCTACTTTGAAAAATAAAATGATCCATTTTCAAAACAAGGAGGGGTAAAGGTTCTTCTTCGACTATTTAGAGTGAGTGAAAAGACGTGACATTCATGCCGTTTTCTTCCTCTTTTTCTTAGAAGGTCGTTAGTATAAAATATGACATTTGAATATACACGTCATCGCTTGTGATTCATCAACAAATTTTTAGGGTGAATCTGATAATTTATTAAAAGCGAGCTTAGTTTAGGTACTCTTTACATATAGTAAAACTGTAAGTCTCATAGCATCAGGCGCAAATTAGCTAAAGTTTTAGTTAAATTTTTCAACAACAAATTATATTTTTATATTTGATATTTATGTTTTGATTATAAATTTTATTAAAATTTAAACATTCGATTATTTAAATTTAAATAATTCAATATTTGAATTTTAATAAAATTTATAGTTAAAATATATATTTTAAATATAATTTATGATTTATATTGTTTCATATACAGATTTAACTAAAATTTTAACTAATCACATAATGCTCTCATGACTTTGGATCACATAGTGTGATTCATCCCCAAATTACTAGGGGGAATCCCATAACAATGTTAAAAATAAATTTGTGTATGTACCCTTATCCTAATAAGCTGTTTAGTTTGGTTGGTTTGGGCTTGAATATACGTGGAGTCCTCCTGAAGTAATAAGTAATTAGCAAGTCACAGGGGATGCGATGGGAAATGAAGTATTAGTAGGAAGCCTTCCAAAAAAAAAAAATATATATATATATATATATATATATATATATATATATATATATATATATATATATATATTAGTAGGTCTCGGTTTCAACCAAGCGTATGTATCAAGTAGACATATTATATACAGAGAGAGAGAGAATTAGAAAGGTCCATGTTTAAGTTAATGAACTTAACCACGGGATTAGAGAGCTAGGGTTAAAAAAAGAAAATAAATTTAAAAAAAAAGGGGGACAAAAGAAGTGGTTAAGGAGAACCACAAAACCCAGATTTTTTTTTATCAACGGTCATCACTGCACATCAACATAATCATCGTCATCATCATCTCTTCAGCACAAGAGCGACTGAGCGAGTTTGCGTCCCATCGTCTCTCTCCCTCGTCAGACCAAACCAGCACAAACTAAGCTGTCTCAATTCCGGTCATGGGCTTCTGTGCTGCCTGAGACTTCTGGGCTCAATTCTGGCCATGGAATTCACCGCCTCTGCTTCCAACAACAACAACAACAGCAACATGGTCTCCTCCAAAACCACAGAAGTTGACACCGACGCGCCGCCTCGGATCCAGCCGAGTAAGCCTATCCCCACCACCAACGGCGTGCTAAAGCGTCACCACCTCCACCCTCACCCTCACCCTCACCACCAGCTGATCAGCCCACCTGTTGCGGCGGTGATATACAAAGACTGTCTGAGAAACCATGCCGCCAGCATCGGCGGATACGCCGTAGACGGCTGCGGCGAATTCATGCCGTCGCTGGCAGCAAAGTCAGCCGACCCCACCTCCCTAAAATGCGACGCCTGCGGCTGCCACCGCAACTTCCACCGCCGCGAGCCGGAGGAGTCGCCGTCTGCCACCCACACCCACCTGCTCGAATTCCAGCCCCACCACCGCCACCACCCTCCGCCGCCTCCGCCGCCGCATCGCAACCACTCCCATAGCCCCGCGGACTCGCCGTCTCCTCCGCCGATCTCGTCCGCGTTTTACCCCTCCGCCCCGCATATGCTCCTCGCCCTCTCCGGCGGCGGGATGCAGCCTGAGACTTCTCCGGTCATGAACGCCTCCCCCGCGGCGGCGGCCCATGGGCGGGGCTCTAATGGGCGGAAGCGGTTCCGGACCAAGTTCAGCCCGGACCAGAAGGACAAGATGTTACGGTTTGCGGAAACCGTAGGATGGAAGATGCAGAAGAGGGACGACGATTCGATCTCGCGGTTCTGCAGCGATGTCGGCGTCGACAGAGGTGTGTTTAAGGTTTGGATGCACAACAATAAGAACGCCCTTGCCAAGAAAGACAACACCACCACCAACGGTGGTGGGGTTCGAAACAACCTCGGAATCGCCGATCACGAGGACGACGGCGGCGACGAGCACCCGTGCCCCGATCACGGCCAACACCAACCCAATTACGGCGGCATGGAGGTGGCGGAGGCGACTAACGGTTCTTCCTCTTCGTCCTGATCTTTGATGAATAAATTAATGTTAGTTAGGGAGAGCATAATGGACGGTAATTTTAGTTATTTTATGTTTGATTTTTGCTTAGTTTATTTGCTATTTGATCAGTGATCACTATGGCTTTTGTTGAGTAATGAGGATGATAACGAGGGACAACATTTGATTGATCCAAGAAAAAAAAACTAAAGGGGCTCCGATCCTTCAGAATTTAACTTTGTCTGTGTCTGTTGGTGCAATGGCTGATGGATGATGCTAGCTGTGTTTATTTGTTTTGTTTTATTTTATTTTATTTATGTCTTCCCTTATTTTTCTGATAGCTCTCATTCATCCAGCACATGTTCTACCCATTTATTGTATATTAATTCCAGCATTGAACCAGATTTTTAAGGTTGGAATATAATTTTTATAATTTAAAGTGGAAGTAGGTGTGTGATATTCTTCTTCATCATCAGCATAATCACCTGCCCTACAGCACACTATTGTGCTTGATTAGCCTTCTTTTTAACAAAGAGGTGGGGAGAGAGAGAGATTGTGTGTGTGAGATTTGTCTGAGAGAAAGGAGCAGAAAGTGGTGCAACATGGTGAGGTTACATGATATTCTTATGCAAATATATCTGGCTTGGGGTGGCTTTAATCAAATGCTTTTTTTTCTTTTGTTAATTTTGCAGGGACTTGATTTGATTTGATTTGATTTGTGAGACTTTTGTTTCGCCTTGCCCTTCATTCCTGGTGATATATACAGGCATCGATACTGCTGTGTGTATTATTAGTACACATATAATTGTCGTGTTGCAGATAATCAGCAAAATAAAACCAAAATTTAAAATTGCTGTGTTGCAGATCACATTTTGGACACCTCTCCTTATCCAGCGTTTCTTTTTCTTTTTTCTTTTTTCTTTTATTTTGGGGGGGTTAACACCATTAATTTTAACGACAGGTTTAAATGTAGCAGGTGGTAGTTGTAGGCGTAGCGCATGGGTTTGTTATGGGTATTATTTATGTGTGGAATTGGAAATTTTAGCTGCGGTGCTATCACATAGAAGTTCTAAATGAGAACCACTTTGTAGTTGTACAACCCCCTTTCTTTTTCATTTTTTTTATTTCTATTTCTCTTCTTTCCACATTTCACTTTTTTTTAAAAAATAAAATAAAATAAAAAAGCTCTTATTAGAGGATAAATGAGTCCCATATTGTCTAAACCTTTTCCTGAATTTTAAGGAAATTCTATATGGATCGTAAGTCATGTCCCGACAACAACATAACATACGACCAAAAACAAGTTGGAGGGATCCGAATCTTGTGATCTACGCTATATCCTCGTCGTGGTATATTATTAGACGATGAGGGTGCGGATATTAATTGTGTTGTCTACTGCTTTAAATCGCCGGCTTGGTAATATAACTTACACGTACCAACTGGGCAGAGTCAAAGCATATTTTAAAAACGGGGGAGAATAATAATTAGGTGGGTGGATACTGGATGATATTATAAGATTGCTTATGGGATCATTAACACAAGTTGTTAATTTAGTATAGTTATTTTTGTTTTCTTGTTTTTTGTTTTTTTTACACGTACTGGATGATGCTTCTGTGACTTTATAAGTTTGTTTACGTTTAAAGTCAAGGTGTTTGTAATATAACGAGGTGATCTGCACCGGTCAATCTTTTTACCTACGTTCTCTTTTATATAATTTTGCCGTTAAAGGTATTATTGTATTTATTTATGTGGGTTTTTTTAAGGGTTCATTGTATAGACACTGCTATTATTTTTTATGCGTGTCTTCTGTTTTTTTATTTTATTTTATTTTTCTTTGGGTGGAAAACAGGAAAAGATATTATCATTTATGCGGGACAGACAACAGCACTGACATTTGTCAGTGTCTTAATGTCCCTCGTTGAATCGCAGCTGCTTAAATGTCTCTTTTGTTTCTTGACTGTGATTAGTCGGTGGTTGTCAAGTTATTAATGGGTTTGTCATTGGATTATTGGATTATTGGATATTAATTAGGGGCATCCTATTATCAACCTCCCTAAATTAGGGGGGGTGGGATGATGTACGGCCCTGAAGTAATGCTAAAGTTTGGAAGAGTGGTGGGTGAAGTGAATCCACACTCCCATCCATTAATGTTTGAATTTAATCTACCGCTAAAGTTAAATTGTGTTTGGCTTCAAATTAGGCCACTTGCCTGTGTTCGCGTGGCAACTGGCCATTGGATTTCAATTGTTAATCAGATTTTTTTATAAAAGTTTTGTTTTAGAAAAATAAAATAAAATAAAATAAATCATAAAAGTATTCTCATAATAAAAATCTTATATTTAATTTTATCTATAAAATATTTTTTAATATATTAAAATTAAGTACTATTAATTATTTATAAAAAATTACTCATGTTATATTTTTCATAACTTTTATTTTTATTTTATACTAAATCATAAAACATTTATTATTAAATTTAAAAATAAGAAAATAAAATGTAATTTAAATCTGATGCGAGTCACCTAACAGGTTGTTGGATATGGATAAGGATACTTAATTATAAGAATGCAGTAGATTAAAATTATGATCTATTATTATATGGTATATTAAATTATGTTATTTTAATATGTAATTTAAAAAAAAAAAAAAAAAAATTTTTTTTTTTTGGGGTTTTTTATAAATAAAAAAAAAAAAAAAAATAATAATAAAAAAAAAAAGGAATATTTTAAAATATGGGCCACCCCTCCAAAAAATAATAATAATAAAAATATTTTTTTATAAAGGAGAAAAAAAAAAAAATTTTTTTTTTTTTTTTTGAGATAAAGTAGATTTTTTTTTGGAAAAGAAAAAAAATAACAAAATTATTATTTTAAGGACACGTAATTTGTTTCTGTTCACATTTGCATCCAATACGTATATGTTTTCCGATAAGATTCTCTCCTTGTTTTTTTTAGGAAATAAATAAATAAATAATTTTCGGTCTCCGATCACATAGTCAATTGTTTATCTACTTTGGGCGCAATATATATATATATATACATATATAAAATTCAAATTCAAAATTCGTTTAGTGTCACATGAATAGTGTCAATGAACGAATTTATGGCCCGTCCGATGAGTGGGACTCCAATCTTTAATGAGGTGTTGGAAGTGGAATTAATGGATTCATGTCATCATTTGAGATGCTAAAAAATTGACATAACACAGACCACGAGTGTGACCCAGCACCCATTATAGGTTTAACACCGAAGCTTAATTATTTGTGAACAGTGGTTGTTTACCAAACTACTAATGTGTACAAAATAAATAACACCCCAGGCCACATTTGGAAAAATGGTGTTGCTTTTGGGATACACGCATTAAAATAGCCGGAAGATCTGTCCACATCAAAAGCTGTAGGCTCAGGGCCACAATGGATATAGGTTTAGATTCGCACCAAATAGCTTGTTATTCAAAGGTTTGGGCGCTTTTTTTCTTGTCTACGCGCGTATTAAGAAAATTGGAATTGAATCGTCATGAACTTATAGCTTGCATATATATATATATATATATATATATATATATATATATATATATATATATATATATATATATATATATATATATATATTTATAAAAAGTTGCCTGCATATGGAGGCAACACTGCACGATTCACAAATTGCAAAATAGCATGTACTCGCATTTATTCCCTCCAAATTGTATAGCTGGAGCTTGTCGTATGCATGCACTGGGTTGGGCTGACCAGTGTAGCTTTTATGAATACTAATTTGTTCTAATCCGATGATTGATGGTGTTTCGTCAAGCCATCATTTTGTAGCACTAAAATTTGAATACATCGCCTCCAATAATGGCGTATGCATTTCTAGCTTACGGGTGGCTTTGGGTTATTTACTTTTAAACCTCATTTTGATATTTTCATATTCATATATTTTACTTACCTCCGTATGTACTGTAAGAAAAAAAAGTGAAATACTACTATTAATGATTTGATTAAATAGTATTTATAAAAAAAATACGTGTTAACATAAAATATATATTTTCCAATTATATATATATATATATAAATCTTAAAATTAAAATTATTAATAATAATAAACAGTATTATAGAAAAAACATAAAAATATTGTCTTAATTCATTGAAAATATTTACATAAATATATAATTATTAAAAATGATATTAGAGAATTTAATAGCATACAACTAGTAATTTAAAAGAAATGAGGAAATGTATAATAATGATACAATCATAAAAGTCTTGTCCCTGTATGATATTATCATTTCTTCAAACGGTACAATGACACAAGTACTTAATATATATCATTGATGTATATAAAACATATATAAGATGTCATTATAAATATTATTTTCTTTTCCTTGATATAATGTAATATATTATTTGTATTGTCTAATATATATTCGGTATCATCGCTATATTAAGTATTTGATAATATATTTAAAAATCTATTTAGTATTACCAATTATTTTTACATATAATAGTTTTATGATTAAAGTATGTTTTTAAGTAGTTATTATCTAATACTTTTTTTTCGTATAATGCTTTTCTCCTCATTCTAGGCTGGTATGTCCTAAAGCATAAGATATTAAAATTATATATATAATTTTAAATTTTTTATTCATAAATGAGTTATTATAATATAAAATTTTTTTAAACAATAGAGAGTTGTAGCTTTATGTTAGCATGATACTAATATATAATTGTTAATATAAAATTTTTACAATCGTAGGTGTGAAGTAACAAATTACATTATCGTAGTAAGTTAATATAGTCATATATTAATGGATCTATATTAGCGTTACAATATATTATTGTTAATTGCAGTTTGGTATAAGAGCTTTTAAATATGAGTTATAATAATTTTAACCATTTATATTTTAGCCCCCCCAACTAGAATTTTCTGGATCCTCACCCGCCATATATGTAATTTTTACAAATTCTAATTTATAGTTTCACACATGAAATACTAATAACCAATTTTATTCGACCAACGCCAAGAATTTGAAAAGGCTTAATTCCAAAACAAGGAAGATAATGCTAATGTAATTCTACATAAAAATGTTACTTACTGTCGTGGTTGCAACAATGATGTGCAATCAGTTGACGTAGAGGGAGACATGTCAGCTTTGTAGCTAGCTCCATATCTTTCCATGATCGACAAAAATGAGATATTGTGGTGCCTCGCTCGAGAAGAGTCACAACACATATCTCAATTACTTCGAAATGTAGGAGCTATCTTTCATACCTTGAAATAATCCATCAACAAAAAAAAGTTTTCGGTTATAATGCAAAAACTCACTTCGGTCCAAGACGAAGATTACGTTTGGAACCGAAATTTTATTTCTCGACTTTAATTCAGTTTCTCCAAACTTTGGTTCGAGAAATAAAAATAATTCGAACCAAAGTCATATTTCTAGAACCGAATTAGAAATAGAAGTATATAACTTTGGTTTGAGAAATAATTTCTCCGAAGTTTTATTTCTTGAACCGAAGTTTAGATAAAACTGAATTAAACTTGAATTAAAATCCTATTTCTTGAACCGAAGTGTAAAGAAACCAAATTACACTCAAACTGAAGTTCTATTCTCCAAATTGAAGTTCAAAAAAACCAAATTAAACTCGATTCATAGTCATATTTCTCGAACTAAAATTCAGAAAACCAAATTAAACTCGAGCTGAAGTACTGTTTTTCGAGCAAAAGTTCAAAGAAACCAAATCAAACTTGAAATGAAGTCCTATCTCCCAAACCAAAGTTCAGAAAAACTAAATTAAACTTATCCAAAGTTCAAAAAAATTGAATGAAACTTGATTTGAAGTCTTATTTCTCGAAGTGAAGTTTAGAAAAGCCGAATTAAAGTCGATCGAAAATCTTATTTCTCGATCCAAAGTTCAGAAAAATGGAATTAAACTCGATCTGAAGTTTAGAGAAATTGGATTAAACTCGAGCTGAAGTGTTATTTATGATGTTGTTTTGAAATTATTTTAAGCCCAAGTGCATTAACTGAGAGAAATAAAACTATATCTCAAATTGAAGTTTTGTTTTTCGAACCAAAGTTCTATTTGTTGATCTAAAATTTTATATACGTTGTTATTTCAAACCGAAGTAATTGAAGGTCGTAGCTTCCATGTCAAATATCCATATTTGCTTTCATGTCAGGCGTACATAAAAGACTTATGGAGCACACTAATGGACGTGTCATCTGCCACTTCAGTCTGATAGATGGATCCGATTGACCATTCTAGTCACATTTGTACATGACCTCATTGTTTGTTCTACAAAGTTTGAATATGAAGAAAAATCCGGTGATGTTCATGTATTCTGCTTGAGGATGTGGGAAGAAAAATCTAGTAACCGTTTGTGAAGGTGGAAGAAGATAAGATAGTAAAGGGGGTGGCGGTTTAATTAAACTAAAATAATTAGATAATTTTACTCACACTCAAATTGATTGGCCCAGTTTACTATATCATTAGACAAATAATTCAACACGCGTGTTGTAATATGTTCATCAGTTCTATTTTATTAAAATCGAAAGATAAGATAGTAATTTTATTTATGTGGGGTTTTGAAATGAATTGCCTTCTTTCAATCCTCTTGAAAACCAGACTTAGGCTTATAGCATACCCACTTTTTTCTGAGGATTTTCGAAAAATTGCTTAATAATTTAAACATCAAACGTTTAAACATAAATGAAAAAATGTATAATCTATTAAAGAAGAATATCAATTACCGGATCTAGGGACTGAGAGAGTATGGCTTAATTTGGTAATGTTGTGCTTTTGGAAGAAGCTGTTTTTAGCCCTGCTGGAGAAATAAGCTGTTGTTAAAATAAATAGGTAAGTGTTTGATAAAATATAATTTTAAAAGTGCTGTAGAATTTTAAAGCAGATATAAATGTTTGGTAAATTAAAAATAAAAGTTCTTAGAAGATTAAAAGACAAAATTATTCTTGTATTATATTTAAAAAAACATTAAAATTTTCCTTCATCATCTTCCTCCCTCTCATCCCTATCCGCTTGCTCCCATCCCACTGCCCCCATCCCCACTCCCTCGTTCCCCCCAATTCCCTCCCCACCGCCCCCATCCCCACCCCCCGTGCCCCCCAATCCCCTTCCCCCCTGCGGCCCCGCCCCCATCCACACCCACCCCCTGCCCTCGATCCCCTCCTCACTGGATGCAATTAGCGACAAGGGTTGCGATCTTGGGGAAGTTGGAGGCGCAAGCATCGATCGGGTGTCGAGATGGATCTGAACTTGCCGCTGGATCTCCTCCGTGAACTCAGAAGAGAAGGATATGGTTTGGGGGTGCAGCTTCTGCAAAGGTTGCCAAACGATTTGAATTTTGGAAGTTGGGGGAGAAGGAAGTGATAATGAATAATTTAATTTAATTTTGTAAATTTTGAAAACGTAAAAAGCATATTGTTCTCTAATACCAGCATGAGAGTAAGGCCTGAATCATCCAATTCCAAGGCGATGCATACCAAAGGTAACAAGTCCAGGTTGGGCTAATAAGGCTGGTTGAGGATGAAGATGAAAGGGATAATATTGATATTTTAATTTTTTTAAAACTGCTTCTTAAAAAACAGATTGTAGAAGCAACCTTTAAATTGCTTATGCTTTTGAGTAAAAAAACAGAAACTTATTTTATAAGCACCTTTTTTTAAATGTTACCAAACACTTTTTAATGCATATGCTTATTTTATAAGAAGAAGCAACCTCCCAATAACAATGCCAAACTGGGCCTATATCACACAGTGTCTGTTGTTGGAGATCGCGCAATGTAATGCCTACTTTCGAAAATCACTGTGTCTTCCATTCGTGGAGATCACGTCACTGGTACTCCTGCATCTGCCGTTTGTAGAGATCATAACATCTCCAATACTCCTACGTCCGCCATTCGTGGGTGTATCATCTCCAACGTTCTTACTTTCTTTTCTTCAGGTCTAGGGTGCAGTGTCTCTTGTTTTCATCGTCTATGGGTCTGCCATCATGCTATCGGAAAGTAAGGGTTTCTTACTTTCTTTTCTCCAGGGTGCAGCCGTGCAGCGTCTTGCGTTGATGTCCCATTAATTTTTATTGCAAATTAAAGGCAAAACAATAGAATTAATAATAGAAATAAATAACTTTTATTATAATAGAATTAATAATAAAAGGCAAAATTAGCTTGTGTATACTTATACCCATTTAGTTTTTTTTTTCCAAAATTAGGGGGGACCATGGCCCCTGCTGGTCCCCCCTTAGATTTGTCTCTAGTGACATTTAAAAATTTCTTTTTTCTTATATATGAGTTTGTTGGGTCTTTAACCTCATGCGGGGTGTCCCAAAGAACAATCCCACATCGGTTAGGGCGAACATTGAGGTCGTCCTAATGAGGAGGCTTATGTGCACCTTGTCACAATGCATTTTAACGGGTCATGATCTGTTAAAAACAAATCTGTGCGGGCTGTGGCCCATGAGTGGCCACGTGAGTGCCAAAGCAGACAATATTATGATAGCGAGTGTCCTGGTCGAGGTTTAACAGAGTTGATCTTTTTATCCTTGAGCGATGTGGGACAAACATTATAATAATCTCTCCCTTGTCTTGTGAAGAGATTACATCGGTTTGATATTAAGGTGACATCATAACTGAGTGTCACGGGGTCAAATTTCCTACGCCTCTTAACTCATTGTGGTACTTAGCTTTCCCTTACCCGGTCCACTAAGTTTAGCCTTTGAGGTAGAAGCGCATGTAAACTAGTTTCGCCCTACTATCGGGCTCATCAGGAGAACGACTCCCGTTCTTGAGCAGTTTGTGTAAAGATGATCAAATCCCTTCTTCAATTTCAAGTCTTTGACTAATGGCATGCTCTCCGCACTCAAGCAGGTTGGCACGTCTGAACTCCAAAAGGGCTCCATCCATTCTCCGATATGAACTGCCTTGAGCCTTCTATTGCACACCATTTACGCTTCAACTTGCCCCTTTCCTACAAGTAGCACTTTTTTCCTATTCGAAAAGTGCCACTGAAAGATGTCCTGATTTCTTGGGGCACGACATGGGTACCGCCGCACCAATGGGACCTGCTACTTGATCACACCATGCCAAGAAAACTTTTAATATTGGACAACTAGGCTTTAATCAAGTTTGTTAGAATCGGGCCTAGACATAGGTTCAATCATGTATCACCATACTGTTCGCTTTGGGTTTGCCACTTCTGCCTGCATAGAATTAAAATGCATCATGACAATATTTAAAACTTTCTTTTTTCTTATATATGAATTTACTTTATTGCTTTTAAGCGATATGAGACAAACATTCCAACATTACGCTCATTAACGTACGGTGCAAAGGAATTTGCAATCAGCCTTTTCCTAATGTGCATTAAGTATACGACCAAGCCATATGATCAAACCATTGACGTATGATCACATGTATGATCAACCCTTTAGCCAAGAGAGATATGATCACACCATGCAAACCAAGCCATAGATCACTCATACAAAATAGTACAACTAGCCTTGGCATACAATTAGCATGAAGAGTGTGATTAAAAGAAGGTGTGTGATCAATCACCACGCAACCTCTTCCTCTACTCGCCAGGAGTTTGACGAAATGTCTCATCATGTTGTATCTTCCTGTGGTTTCGCCCAGCACACTATAGACTCCCCCGATGCCTCTATCACCCTTGGCGATGAGGATTCATCATCGAAGGCCCTTGGTTTTGAGGAGGACACAACATCTGTCCACTCCGAATCCACTGTCGCCCCATGCATGCCTGCTTCAGCTAATGCCCCCAAGCTCTCCTTTGCTGAATTGTTGAAGAAGGATAACCACCTCCTTTTAAAGGGTATACCTTGACCTTTTCCCCTGAGTTAGTGGCCAAGGAGGACGACATGCATGCCATCTGCATCCCCCTCACTCATTGCAAACTCGTCCTTCACTGCCATTTGATAGGCTATGTTGCCGGTTGTTTCCCTGGCTGCTAACATATCATCAGTGTTTGCAAACACTGGGGAGTTCAGTTCTCCCTTCATATTCACTCTAACGGCTGGCTTGGGTTTCTCTTCACCTCCGAGGAGGACATGAATTCTGTCATGACTCATGGGCCTTACTTTGTTCGGACTATGCCACTCCTCTTGAAAGTCATGGCCGATTTTTGGACTTTGGGAATAAGGTGCTCTCTCGTACACTTGTTTGGGTTAAGTTGCACAATTTGCCCCTTGAGCTTTGATGCAGCTTTCAGTGACATTTTATCTGTAAGGACCTATGTTTGGGTTGATTTATGAAATAGTCTTGATTTGATATCTTCCAAGTTACCACTTGCCAGCATTGCTCCTTTTATGGCAAAGAAATTTCCCAACTGGAGTTATGTTCACAATTGTTCCATTAGCACCATTGGTCGCACTATTGTGCTCTGGTGCTCTGAGCATGTCTCCCTGACTGTTCTCCATTCTACCTCTTAGGTATTACATTGCTCTGTCTAGTGTTGTTATCTCCTTTGTCTATGGTTTGTATTCCATATCCACTTGACGCCCCTTATGGGAGTCTGTGTTATCCTTGGTTGGCTTTATGGTCAATCCCTGGCTTATCTTGGGGTATTTCAATCTTGTTTTTGTAAAGACTCGTATTTGGGTAGTCTTGAGAGATAGTCATTCTATGGGAATGTAACTATCGGACGGTAGTGTAGCCGTCAATGTGAGCATTTTGATCGTACTTGGGCCCGATTAAGTCGGGGCCCCGTTGACCCGATTGTTGACTTTTCGGGGTCTATTGGTTGACTTTGCGTTTGAGCGGTCATTTGGGTGTACTAATATCGTGTAGTATTGTGCTCGTCATTTCGAGCGTTTTGACCGTAGTTTGACTCAATTTGGAGTTCGGGACCTTGGAGGTTAATTATTGATTGGGTCAATGGTTGACTAGGTCGATTATTGGCAAAAATATAAATAGGGAAAAGAGAACTTCCACGTTACGTTTCGGCGTTTCAAGTTTCGCGTTGGAGAGCTTAGAGAGAGAAAGAGAGAAGGAAGCTTGGAGGCCTTGGCGATTTGGGGCGTTTTGAGCTCGTTCAAGCATCAAGAATCATTCCAGGTAGGTGTTCCCTTGATTCTTCACCCTTTTCTTGTTGTTTTTTTTGGATTAACATGTAAGAATTTGATGAAATCATGCAAATTCGTGTTGAACCCTAGAATTTGGGGAAAAACCAATTTTGGGTTGAATCTTGTATTTAAATGCGTTCGAGGGGTAAGACGTGATTTAAAACCTAATATATAGTATTAGGTATGAGTTTTATGAGATTTCGGGTTGAATCCAGACGAGAAACAGTGAAAAACGATGATGAACAAGAATCGTCGTGAACAGGTAGAGAAACACCGATGAGATCGACTGGAAATTGAAAATTTCGAATGTGCATTCGAAGGTTCAAGGTAGGTTCGATGTAGTGTAATTTCGAGTGTCGAATGTGAAATTTTCGAGTGTCGTTTCGAAGGTTCGAAGGTACTTCGAAGGGAGTTTCAAGGCGTTCATGGGTACTTCAAGGTAGTTTTCGAAGGTAGTTCGAGTGTAGGTTCGAGAGTCGAAGGCAGTCAAAAAGAGATTCGAAAATACTGATTCGAAATGCAGATTCGAAAATGTAGTTTCACCGGCGATTCGAAATACGGTTTGATCGATGGACCTATTTACATTGCAACCTATACCCATCTACACATTTAAGTATAAGTTACAATGTAAATAACAAAATACCCCCCCATTTGGATTCAAAGAAAAATACTAGAAAAATTAATTCCCATTATTTCAAAATGTGAAATTTGGGATTTAGTGTAAAATTTCGGAAAAACCCAAAAGTTCGTAGTGGTGAATTTTTGGAAAGTGGGGTTAGACGTCTCAGAAAAATCCCCAAAAATCAGATTATCTTATTTATGCTATGGGAACCCAATGCCGGGACTTTTAATTTCAAGAAAATAGCTGCTATGGGTACTTCCTTCATAAATCAAGGATTGAGGATTTACTTGTGAAGACGCTACGGTTCCAAAGGAAATGTCGAGAATGACATGCCATACTCATGTTAGTATGTTGATGTGAGGTATTGGGGCACGGACTCCATGACTTGTTTGGGTTCTCACCGTGATGCACCGATGGTGCTATGTGGTTGACATGGCAGCATATGCACCGATGGCAGGCCGGTGTGGCGACCGTGTCCGGGCATATCGGCTATGGTAAGGGCCGAGTGCCCCGAGCCGGGATCCTAGTGAGGATCGTGGGACAAGCTCCCGTGCAGGATTGTGGCAAGGTCCTGATGTTTGTTTGCAGGCCGAGTCCTGATGATTGTGCACACTACACGGTGCACGAGTACACGAGCATGTAGTATAGACTTGTATGTTTGCATGATGTGGAGTGTCGGGGTCACCTATCGAGCTTGTCGCTCACCCCTACTTGTTGTTTACCTTTTTCAGGTGTGACCCGAGACTAGTGGAGGACTTTCTTCCAAGAGGACGTGCCCACTACTCGATGTATGATGCGATCGTATTACGTATTCGTATTGTGTATTGTATTATGTTTGTATCCCGGACATGGGTCCGTGGACGATTGTATTTGCATCTTGTTTATGATGTGATGTCGATGATTGTTTGACTTAATGTGTGCATGATGATATATGGGAAAGTACAGGATTACCCTTGATGTATGATCGTACAGGGTTGCATATTTGAGACAAGACCCCGGTATAGTCTCTATTGGTGCTAGTCACCAACCCCTTGACCTTTCGGGTGCGGGCAAGGGAAGTCATGTACCCGGTTCCGGGTTCCCTGGAAAATCGGGGGCGTGACAAGTTGGTATCGAGCATGGTCCACGGACCTAGGTAGTGAGGGGTGGTTAATTGATTCCATGTGACTTGGAAAACTATAAGGAGGGCGCCTGATCAACGCAGTCCTTATAGGTATTCTAGGTTATGTTGGTGTCGGTTAGATCATCCTAGGAGCATACATAGGGTGCATTGCTAGTGGTATGATTGTGTGCATATAGGGCACTAGATTGTCTTTGTGTGTGATGTGCTCGTATGTGGTGCCGGGATGGCACGTGGCCGTGAGAGCCGGACTGGATGTGGTGTACCCTATGGGGTGACACGATGCTATATGCATGGTTGTGGACCTACGGGTCGTGTGGTGAGAACCTACAAGTCGGTTGTGCCTTTGATGGCTATTTATGCTATTGATCGTTTGTTGTTTGTTGTTGTGGCCAGTGTGATGGCACCACCGAGGAGAGCTGTCCGAGGCCAAGGCCCGGCAGAGGAGCCCACGATAGAGTCGGGGCACCAGGGGCAACAGAGCCCGCAGCAGAGATCGTCAGCTCCCGTTGTGGGACCTGATTTGGCTCAGGTATTGATTCGATTGCAGGGAGGCCATGCGGGGTATGCGGGGCTCGATGAGGGATATGGCTAGAGAGGTGGATGAGCTAAAGAGGCAACAGCGGCCTCAGCGGCCCACTACGGCCTCGGCGGCAGGAGGCGAGGGTGGTGCGGGATGTGCACCAACAGGAGGTCGTGATAGAGCCAGCACGACGAGGAGTGGATTGGGCCGCACAGTTTTTGAAACATGCACCCAGGACTTTTGAGGATGGTTCACGGCCTGAGGTAGCCGAGGACTGGATTAGATGGACAGAGGACATCTTTGAGATGATTGGGGTGCCAGATGAGGAGCGGGTGCGCGTGGCGACGCACTATTGTTGGGTATCCCAGCAGGTGGTGGGAATCCACTAGAGCTGTCCATGGCGATGATGAGCCTGGAGAGAGTTTGTTGAGCGCTTCTTTGGGGAGTATTTTCCCGGCTCGTTGCGGATACTCGACGTAGAGAGTATTATGAGCTTGTGCGGGTAGCATGTCGTGGGTGAGTATGTGCAAGCCTTCACAGATTTGGGGCGGTTTGCTCTGGAGTCTTGGGAAAAGGAAGGCCAGAAGACGCAGGACTTCATTCAGGGCTTGAGGCCATCTTTGAAAAGACAGTTGGAACCGATGCGATTGACCGGCCTACGGGAGGCGGTCGACAAGGCGATCATTATTGAGCGAGGTCGGGATCGGCGAGAGCTCGAGGCCGGGCGGTTCGGCAGGTTCGAGCAAGAAGAGGCAGAGTGGGGAGAGCGGTGCCGCTCGCCCCGAGAGGAGGCAGGTGCAGAGGGTTTCTAGCCAGGCGGTGGGACCCCGTGAGAGTTCGGCCCGACAGGAGGCCAGGTACTGTTGGAGTTGTGGTTTGACCGGGCATGTCTCGAGAGCGCCCAAGGAAAAGATGACATGCTTCCGATGCGGGAAGGTGGGACATGGAGCTAGGGAATGTGTTACCCTTAGCTCAACCAAGGTGTAGGCCCTCGTCCAAGAGATCGGGGACAGAGGAGTGGGGCTCCATCTCGGAGGTCGGTGCGCCGGCACAGAGCACGCAGATGCGACTGCGGTGCGGCGGCCTCGGCGGGAGGCTCAGGGTCATGTTGATCGGCGGGGCAAGGCCCCAATGGGCCAGGCTAGTGGCAGTGGACCACGAGGGAGGACTTTTGCCCTCACCAAGATAGAGGCAGAGGTTCCACCAAGTGGATGAGGAGAGCAGGACCTTCGGTGGTGAGAGGTACCATCATCATTTCTCATACTATTTGTTCGGTTTTGATTGATCCTGGTGCTACCCATTCTTTTATTTCGTATGCTACGGTGGTTGGCTTGGAGTTAGACCAGGAGACAGTGAGTCGCTTCGATGGTTGCTTCACCTTTGGGTGGAATTGTGATACTTGAGAGTATCTGTCGTGCTTGTCAAGGTAACACTTGGGGGTGTTAACTTTGTTGTGTGACTTGTATATCATGGAGTTAGATGATTTCGATGTTATCCTAGGTATGGACTGGTTGGTCTCCGTGGAGGCCAAGATTGATTGTTTTCGACGGCGTGTGACGTTCCTCACACCAGGGGGCACGCGGGGTGTCTTTGTGGGTGAGTGGACCGAGGAGGCATGCAAGGTTGGGACCATTGAGGCATGGGTGGGGTGATGTGACCCACCGGTTAGCGGCTTGACATTGGTTGACAGGAGGAGAGAGGGGAAGGCTGTTTTTGCCACCCATTGTAGATCGGTTCCGGATGTGTTTCCCGAGGACTTGGTCGGTTGCCACCCGTGAGGGAGGTAGAGTTTTCGATCGAGTTGTTGCCAGGGACAACACCGATCGGTTAGCGGCCTACAGGATGGCACCGACGAGCTTAGAGAGCTCAAGAGACAAATAGATGACCTATTGGCGCGAGGCTTTATCAGGCGGAGTAGCTCACCGTGGGGCGCTCCAGTGTTGTTCGCCAAGAAGGCGGATGGTTCACTTCGGCTATGTATAGACTACCGGAAGCTGAACCAGGTGTCGTGAAGAACAGGTATCCATTGCCGAGGATCGACGACTGTTTGATCGGTTTCGAGGTGCAAGATGGTTTTCCAAGATAGACTTGAGATCTGGATACCATCGGTTGAGGGTTAGGGAGGCGGATATCCCAAAGACCGCATTTAGTTGTCGCTATGGGCATTATGAGTGGCTTGTGATGCCGTTTGGGCTCACGAATGCTCCAGCGTGTTTATGGGATTGATGAACCAGGTGTTTGCTCCATATTTAGATATGTTCGTTGTGGTGTTCATTGACGATATTTTGGTCTATTCGGCGACCAAGAGGGAGCATGAGGAGCACTTGCAGGTTGTGTTGCGGACCTTGCGGGAGCATCGATTGTACGCGAAGTTCACAAAATGTGACTTTGGTTGCAACAGTGCACTTCTTGGGGCATGTGGTATCTTCGGAGGGTATCACGGTGGATCCCTGAGAAGATTGAGGCATCATGTCGTGGAAGAGGCCCACGAATGTGTTTGAGATTCGTAGCTTCCTTGGTTTGGCAGGCTATTATCGGAGGTTCGTGGAGGATTTTTCCCGGTTGGCGGCTCCTATGACACACTTGACTAGGAAGGGAGTTCCTTTCATTTGGTCTGATGCGTGTGAGAGTGCTTTCATGGAGTGAAGGCACGATTGACCTCAGCACCTATCTTGATTCTTCCACAGGAGGGTGTGCCTTTCGAGGTGTATTGTGATGCTTCCAGTGTGGGACTTGGTTGTGTGTTGATGCGAGACGCGCAAGGTGATTGCTTATGGGTCTAGGCGTTGAGACCACATGAGCGAGCTATCCCACGCATGATTTGGAGTTGGCTGCAGTGATCTTTGCACTTAAAAGCTGGCAGCATTATCTCCTTGGGGAGAAGTTTGTGGTGTATACGGACCACAAGAGCTTGCATATATCTTCTCTCGGCGAGACTTGAACCTTAGGCGAGGCGGTGGGTGGAGTACCGCAACGGTTTGGTTTGATATGATGTATACCCCTGGGAAGGGTAATGTGGTGGCGGATGCTCGAGTAGGAAGAAGCAGGGCCGTGGTGGCCCATTGTGCCATTAAGGAATGGGAGATGATGGGTCGGTTGGCAGCAATGAGGTTACAAATGGTGACCGGCGAGGGCGAGGGACCCTCGGTGTTGTTGTAAGCGGTCCCAGAGATGCGGCACAGGATCATAGAGGATCAGTGGGGGACATTGATTGTGAGGTCATCCGCGACAGGATTGGACCAGGCGGTATCTTCGACCGGACCGAGGATGCAGAGCACGTCTTCGCGGTATAGGGGTAGATTGATAGTTCCCACTTCTCTTCAGGAGGAGGTTCTTCGGGAATTTCACCGGTCGAGTTAGCCGTACATCCTGGTGGGACCAAGATGTACCATGCTTCGTGAGGAGCGATTTGGTGGCCAGGCCTGAAGAAGGCCGTTGCTGATTTTGTGAGGCGGTGTTTGACCCTGTCGACAAGTCAAGGCGAGCACCTGAGATCAGCTGGTGAGTTGCGTCTTTGCCGGTGCCGAGTGGAAATGGGACCACGTGACCATGGATTTTGTCACCTGGACTTCCTCGTTCCAGGGGACACGACACTATATGGGTTATTGTGGACCGATTGACCAAATCGGCGCATTTTATTCCGATTCGAGAGACAGACCCAGTGAGGACTTTGGGACGAGGTATATTGATGTTATTGTGCGGTTGTATGGAGTCCCATTATCTATTGTATCGATCGGGATGCGAGGTTCACCTCTCGTTTTGGAGACAATTCTGCGAGCTTTGGGTACCAGGGTGAACCTCAAGCTGGCCTTTCATCCGCAGACGGATGGCCAATCCGAGCGGACGATTCGGACACTCGAGGATATGTTGCGTGCCTGTGTCCTAGATTTTGGAGGTTGTTGGGAGACTCACCTTCCTTTGGTGGAGTTCTCTTACAACAACGATTATCGGCCACGATTGGGATGGCTCCGTATGAGGCGCCGTATGGGCGGCCTTGTAGATCACCCTTGTGTTGGGCACAGACGGGAGAGACAGCGTTCTCGGTCCCGATATGGTTCGAGAAACCACGGAGATAGTGCGGTTGATTAGACGGCGTATGCCGACAAAGACGAGTAGCGGAAGTCCTACGCGGACCGAGGCGTCGACCCTTGCGGTTTGAGGTGGGTGACCGTGTATTTTTGCGGGTTTCGCCGCGTCGAGGGCATCGGAGGTTTGGACGTGGATCCAAACTCTCCCCTCGTTTTGTGGGGCCATTTGAGATTGTTGCCACCGTGGGCGCAGTGGCTTATCGGTTAGCTTTGCCACCGGAGTTGGCCCAAGTACATGATGTGTTTCATGTGTCTCGGTTGAGGCGGTATCACCCAGATCCTTCTCATGTGCCGGACTATCGCGAGATAGACTTGGGCGATGATGGTGCCGTTGTTGAGATGCCGGCACGAGATTTTGGACAAGCGGGACCAGGTCTTGCGGGGCAAGACAATCCCACTAGTTCGGGTGTTATGGCGACACCGAGGCATGGAGGAGCAAACTTGGGAGAAAGAGAGCCAGGATGCGGATTCTTCATCCTGAGCTATTCGAGGATGACCGGTCGTGAGGTGGGGAGGATGTGAGGACCTTCCCTGAGGTATGAGTTTTGTTTTATGCATTTGTTTTGCATATGTTGTTTGAGATGTGGTCTAGCTTATTGTTGTTGGATTTTGTCGGCCCTTTGGCTTGTTGCGAGTTGCATTGCACATGTGTGATCGGTGATCATGTTTGATGTTTTGTTGTTGGGACATTGAGCTTGAATTTTGCTATGTCCTTTGGGCATGTGTTTTATTTTCGAGGACGAAAAGTCCTAAGGTGGGGAGGATGTAAAGACTCGTATTTGGGTAGTCTTGAGAGATAGTCATTCTATGGGAATGTAACTATCGGGATGGTAGTGTAGCCGTCAATGTGAGCATTTTGATCGTACTTGGGCCCGATTCAGTCGGGGCCTGTTTGACCCGATTGTTGACTTTTCGGGGTCTATTGGTTGACTTTGCGTTTGAGCGGTCATTTGGGTGTACTAATATCTGTGTAGTATTGTGCTCGTCATTTCGAGCATTTTGATCGTAGTTTGACTCAATTTGGAGTTCGGGACCTTGGAGGTTAATTATTGACTAGGTCAATGGTTGACTAGGTCGATTGTGGCAAAAATATAAATAGGGAAAAGAGAACTTCCACGTTACGTTTCAGCGTTTCAAGTTTCGCGTTGGAGAGCTTTAGAGAGAAAGAGAGAAGGAAGCTTGGAGGCCTTGGCGATTTGGGGCGTTTTGAGCTCGTTCAAGCATCAAGAATCATTCCAGGTAGGTGTTCCCTTGATTCTTCACCCTTTTCTTGCTGTTTTTTTTGGATTAACATGTAAGAATTTGATGAAATCATGCAAATTCGTGTTGAACCCTAGAATTTGGGGAAAAACCAATTTTGGGTTGAATCTTGTATTTAAATGCGTTCGAGGGGTAAGACGTGATTTAAAACCTAATATATAGTATTAGGTATGAGTTTTATGAGATTTCGGGTTGAATCCAGACAGAAACAAGTGAAAAACGATGATGAACAGAATCGTCGTGAATGGGTAGAGAACGACCCGATGAGATCGATGGAAATTGAAAATTTCGAATGTGCGATTCGAAGGTTCGAAGGTAGGTTCGATGTAGTGTAATTTCGAGTGTCGAATGTGAAATTTTCGAGTGTCGTTTCGAAGGTTCGAAGGTACTTCGAAGGGAGTTTAAGGCGATTCATGGGTACTTGAAGGTAGTTTTCGAAGGTAGTTCGAGTGTAGGTTCGAGAGTCGAAGGCGATCCGAAAAGAGATTCGAAAATACAGATTCGAAATGCAGATTCGAAAATGTAGTTTCACCTGGCGATTCGAAATACGATTTGATCGGATGGACCTATTTACATTGCAACCTATACCCATCTACACATTTAAGTATAAGTTACAATGTAAATAACGAAATACCCCCCATTTGGATTCAAAGAAAAATACTAGAAAAATTAATTCCCATTATTTCAAAATGTGAAATTTGGGATTTAGTGTAAAATTTCGGAAAAACCCAAAAGTTCGTAGTGGTGAATTTTTGGAAAGTGGGGTTAGACGTCTCGGAAAAATCCCCAAAAAATCAGATTATCTTATTTATGCTATGGGAACCCAATGCCTGGGACATTTAATTTCAAGAAAATAGCTGCTATGGGTACTTCCTTCATAAATCAAGGATTGAGGATTTACTTGTGAAGACCGCTACAGTTCCAAAGGAAATGTCGAGAATGACATGCCATACTCATGTTAGTATGTTGATGTGAGGTATTGGGGCACGGACTCCATGACTTGTTTGGGTTCTCACCGTGATGCACCGATGGTGCTATGTGGTTGACATGGCGGCATATGCACCGATGGCAAGCCGGTGTGGCGAACGTGTCCGGGCATATAAGCGCCGTGGTAGGCCGAGGTGCCCTGAGTGGGATCCTAGTGAGGATCGTGGACAAGCCGTCTGTGTGGGCAAGCTAGGTCCTGATGTTTGTTTGCAGGCCGAGTCCTGATGATTGTGCACACTACACAGGCACGAGTACACGAGCATGTAGTATAGACTTGTATGTTTGCATGATGTGGAGTGTCGGGGTCACCTATCGAGCTTGTCGCTCACCCCTACTTGTTGTTTACCTTTTTCAGGTGTGACCCGAGACTAGTGGAGGACTTTCTTCCAAGAGGACGTGCCCACTACTCGATGTATGATGCGATCGTATTCGTATTCGTATTGTGTATTGTATTATGTTTGTATCCCGGACATGGGTCCGTGGACGATTGTATTTGCATCTTGTTTGTGATGTGATGTCGATGATTGTTTGACTTAATGTGTGCATGATGATATATGGGAAAGTACAGGATTACCCTTGATGTATGGTATACAGGGTTGCATATTTGAGACAAGCACCAGCGGTATAGTCTCTATTGGTGCTAGTCACCAACCCCTTGACCTTTCGGGTGCGGGCAAGGGTAAGTCATGTACCCGGTTCCGGGTTCCCTGGAATTCGGGCGTGACGTTTGGGCCCGGATGATCGAATAGATGGTATTGCCATCTCTGCTTATGAAATGTAAGATTTTCACAATTGTTGCTCTGCTACTAGCTTGTTTTCAATAAATTCTTTTGGAGCTTATCTCACTTAGACTAATGGAACTATCTGCAGCAAACTCGATCGCACCTTATATGACCAACATTAGGTCTCCGTGTTTCCGTATGCCTCTTGTCAGACTTCTTCTTTGATTAGCTATTCGGATCATGCTTATCTTTTGATTCAAACGGCAGCTACTTTTGCTAGAGGTAATGTTTCATTCAAATTTAGCAATGTTGTTGATTACCCAGCCTTCCTTTTAGTTATTGTAGCAAGTTGGCACACTTCTTATTTAGGGTGCCCCATGTATACTCTTTGCCATCGACTTAAAGCCCTTAAAGGCTCCCTCAAATGGATTTATTGCTGCGAGTATAGCAATCTGGCTGAGCATGCCCAACAGGACGAAGAGGCCTTTTAGTCCGCCTTGCAGGCTCATCGGACCTACCCTACTGATCCTGATCATTTCACTCAGGTTAATACCAGCCGAGCTCACGCTACCCAGTTACACAAGGCTGAGTTTGTGTTCTGTGCTCAATTGTTGAAAAATAAATACCTCTCTAAGGCTGATCGTTGCACCAAGTTCTTTTATAACTTGATTAATCGCAACAGCCACCAGTGGTTCATTGCCTCCCTCCAATGTATTAATGGTTCCTTTACATCTTCCCCCGTAGAGGTTGGTTGTGCTTTTGTGGAATATTTTAAAGGTCTTCTTGGTACTTCTGTTACCACTTCCTCTTCTGTTAAAAAACATTTTCTTCGCGGCCCCGTGGTCAGCGAGGCCCTCTATCCGGAGCTACTTGCCCCTATCATCTCTATGGAGATTTGGCAGGTCCTCTCCGCCATGGATAATAGCAAATCACCCGGACATGATGGCTTTGATGCCTGCTTCTTTAAGCGGGCTTGGCCTATTATAGGGCCTTCTGTAGTTGTTGCCATTCAAAATTTTTAAGTGGGTTAATCATGCTCTTATTGCCCTCATTCCCAAGATTGATATAACTCAATAGGTGTCTCAGTTCCGGCACATTGCCTGTTGTAATGTGGTTTACAAACTTATTTCTAAGTTTTTGGCCAATAGATTAGCTCCGTCTTTATACTTTATTATTGGGAAGCAGTAGTCCGACTTTGTACGACACCGAGCAATGGCCGATAATATCTTCCTTATCCAGAAGCTGCACCGCAAATATGCCAAGAAGTGATTTTCTCCCCATTGTTTGCTTAAAATTGATCTCAGCAAAGCTTACAACTCCATCTCTTGGGACTTCCTCCACTGGATGTTGCGTATGCTTGGCTGCGCCTCACTGTTTATGGAACGCATCATGACTTGTGTCACAATCACTTCCTTTAGCATTATGGTGAATGGGTCCATCTATGGGCATTTTCGTTGTTAACATAGACTGCGGCAAGGGGACCCCCTATTCCCGTACCTATTTGTTCCCTGCCTTGAGTATCTCACCCGTTGCCTTAAGTTTTTGGAGAGGTCTGCATCTTTTTCCTTCCATCTGACGTGGGGCCCTCTCCGCCTAACTCACTTGGCTTTTGTCGATGATCTTATGCTCTTTGCTCGTGGGGATTTACCATCTGTTACTAGTCTACATCAGTGCTTTTCCCATTTTGTGTAATTTCTGATTTATCTGTTAACTCTAACAAATCGGCCGTTTATGCAGCAAGTGTGCCCCCTCCCACCCTAATGAATCTTTTATCCTTAATTGAATTTTTTTCTGGGAACTTTCCCTTTTCGCTATTTGGGTGTTCCCCTCTTATCATCTCGGCTTAATGTATGCCCCTATGCACCCCTCTTGGATAAGCTTCATCTCCTTACTTATAATTGGAAGGGCCGCTCTCTTTTATGCTGGTCGTTTGGAACTTATTTGTGCAGTTTTGCAAGGAGTTGTCTGTTTTTGGCTTAGTCTTTTTCCCTTGTTTGCCTCAGTCCTCGACTGTGTCACTGCTACCTGTCGTGCTTTCCTCTAGGGCAAACAATCCTCTATCCATTTCTACCCTTTAGTTGCTTGGACTGAGGTCTGCTACCCCAAGGATGAAGGCGAGCTTGAGTTACATTTTCTCTCACCTTGGAATCAGGCTCTTTTATGCCGCCTGCTCTGGGACTTCCATAATCAGAAGAGCTGGCTTTGGCTCAAATGGGTATCTCATTACTATTTCAATGATGGGACTATTTGGAGCTACTCTGTGGACACCTCTGACTCTGTTTTGCTAAAGCGCATTATAGCTATCAGTGACTAGTTGATAGCCCGCGAAGGGGGCACCTCCCAAGCCCAACAGAGACTGCATTCTTGGACTGAGTCTGATGTATTAATCACAACCCGGTCTTATGATTATTTCTACCCTCATCATCCCAAACAGAATATTTATTCTGTGGTTTGGCATGCAGCTCTTCCTCCCAAGGTTTCTTTCATTTTGTGGCTAGCTAGCCATGAGCGGTTATTTACCCTAGACCGTGCCAACTTTCTCGGCTAGGATGGGACTTGCCAGCTATGCCATTTGGCATTGGAGACTCATGTTCACTTGTTCTTCTCATGTACGATTGTGCATCAGATTTGGACGGTGCTCCGTCGTTGGCAACCCTTTCATTGGGAATCTTACTCACTTGTTGCCAATCTTAACTGGCTCATTGCTATCAGCACCTGCAAGGATGCCGCGAGCCAAACTCGGTGCCTTACGTTGGCTGTATCTGTGTATGTCGTTTGGATGGAGCATAATGCTCCTTTTTCCGATCACCAGT
This sequence comes from Taxillus chinensis, assembly GCA_023512835.1. Classification (NCBI taxonomy): domain Eukaryota; kingdom Viridiplantae; phylum Streptophyta; class Magnoliopsida; order Santalales; family Loranthaceae; genus Taxillus; species Taxillus chinensis. Next base: position 4,609,761 of record CM042092.1, read on the forward strand.
CTTTCATTGCTTGTCGAATTGGGGACAAAATTAAATTTTTGAGCCTCCGGTAAGCTCACTTGGCTCACCCATACTAGCGGTCGGCAACCGTATAGGGTCTGCCCCGTGCCTATTTCACTTGGCCAGCCTGTCATTGTATTAGCTCTTCGGAGACCCTTGCCCCCTATATAGATGTTTGCACTTTTTGGGCACTGCTACCGGGAGACATGACTTTCATCTCTGTGCGAGACTCCTCTTCGGAGCAGGGGCCTCCTCCCACCTATATAGATTTTTCTTATATTTTTTTAGTTTCTCTAGGAGGCATTTAGTTTTCCTTTGGTTGTTTGTTTGAGCTTGTTTTACTTTTTGCTATTTCGATTTTCTCGCGAGCTTCGGTCATGTGAGCTTCGGTCATGTGGGCCTTTTGGGGTATGCCCTGTGTAGTTGTACATAACTTTCTTTGTTTAATATATACTTACATTTCTCAAAAAAAAAAAAAAAGATTTGTGCCGACTAAGCGTATTAATTTATTATCCTATTTTTCTATATTAATTTAATTAAATACCTTTAAATTAATTTTGAATTAAATGCTTAGAGTTTCTTTAATTATTATTGTAATCCTTATTGAGACTATAATTAAGTTATTAGACTTATTATAATAAACACAAATACATTATTATGATTTTTTTTAATTTTTACTTTAATTTTATTAAAATTTCTTAAATTAGAGAGAAATTTCTCTTAATCAATCAATTGTGTGTTGATTGATTGATCGTGCATCAATTTGGACCTAGTGTAAGATCTCTCTCTCTCTCTCAAAATTTTCCATCTCGTATACGATTTTTTTTTTGTATATTTTACATATGTTTGATGGATAATATTTCATATATTCATCTGGATACGTATATGTAATTAATTGTATTAAAATATACAATTTAAAAATTATTGATGTATAATAGTATATTTTACATTTACTAAAATATTACTACTTAATCTTATATAAATATATGGCAATTAAATAATTATCAGTTAATTTCTACTTTATTTAGAGAAAAAAAGGCAAAGAAAAAGCTGTAAAGTAAAATTTTAAATAGGACGATCATAAATAAATAGACAAACTTTATATATATATATATATATATATATTGAATAATAATATAGAGACTGCAAAAAAATATTTATTAAGAAACGTGTAAAATAAAATTAAACTTTTATATTTTAATTCATTATACTCCACGAATTACTTTATTTCAGTTCTATTAGAACATCCACACCGGTTCTATTTTCTCTATCCCTATTTTGATGGATATACAGTAAAAATTTGGAGATATTTAAAAAATTATATGCATCAGGTCCTTTATCTCTATCTCTATATAATAAATTATAATTTTTTATTTTTTATTTAATATTTTTTTTAATCTTATCTATTTATTATAACCCATTAAGAATACACATATAACAAGAAATATATTAAAAAAATATTTAGAAGATGAATAGTAATCCTCCAAATCTGAAGATTTTCTCTTCGATATCTATTTTTATTCTTTAAATTTTAGAGTTTGAAGGACTAGGATATTTTTTTCCAAAATTTAAAATTTTCTCTAAGTTTTAGAATTTGAAAGACCTAGTGTGAATGTTCTTACTATCAATCATGATAGAAAAAAAATCATAATAATAATTTTATATTAATTTCATTAAATAGGCTTCATCAAGTCCTGCAAGCGTATATATATACAAAAGGGGGGTGAATGTTAGTGCATTTTTCAAAATTTTTAGAATTCAGGTCAAGGGTGAAAACATTTTTATTGTTCTCCACTTGTCCTCTTTGACATAAAGTAAATCTAATACATTATTAATATATTTACCCTCTAAAAAAACAGCCTTGTTTTTTTACCTGAGAGTTTGAACCGCTGAAGCAAAATAATAGATACGTGCCACTTTGACTCCCTGTGATGAGTAACTACATTTATTTGCACAATTAATATCTCGCAATTTGTTTTCCCAAACTTCTGGTGGGTTGATTTCGGGGATTGAACATTTATTTTGATGTTGGATATAAGACAGGGATGGGCAACTAAAAAGTAAAAATATTATTTTTAATTATTATGTAATGGGTGAGAAAAACTTTAGGCCTGATTCTCTTTTTCTTTATCATTGAAATTATACTGAATTGGGAATGGAAGTGTAGCGGCAACCCTGCTATTTTAGGCGGCATTCGTTCATGGGTTTTGCATTGTGATGATTTCTACGGATGTAAACAATATGTCCGAAGGTTGATTGTTTCAATTTAATTAGATAGGGAAACGTAAATGTTTAGTGAAATTTAATTTTTTTTTAATTCCATTAGTTTTAAATATGAGATTTCAAATTTGTGCTCCCCGAGCAGTGTTGAGTAAGACAGTCTAAATATCAATTTCTACCAATTTTAAAAATACTATCGAAATAAAAGGTCATGATGATTGGCTTCAAGGACATGACTATTTAAACAGTGGATGTAAAGCGTATAAACGCATTTAAACCGTACGTATAGAGCAATTAGTTGCATTTAATTTTAACTCTCCTTCTTCAAAAGCAAAACAAAGGGGCACGGAATAAAGAGTAAAACTCAAAATAAAGTAATTCTTGCATCTCATTTTGACCGGATCAGATCGCAGTCGTCTTTAGCAATGAAGCCTCTAAATAGGGCCTCTTTCACAAGGCCACAAAGTCTCCCAAGGATAGCAATAAATGATAGAGTCTAAAATTTGAAAAACAACACACTTGATCAAATTAAATTTCGAGCAAAAACGAAAACGTTATGATCAAATCAAACTTAGTAAAAGATCATCATGAAGATTGTGATGTCATCATCAGAAAAATGACATCATTGTAAGGTTTTTTCGGAAAAAACTCCATCAAGGACTTTATGTTATCATTAGAAAAATGAAGTCATCATGAGGTTATGAGGTCCTTTCATGAGGTTTGTAACATCATCAAAACTTCTTGACGTCATCATAATGTTCTGGGGTCCTTTCATGAGGTTTTTGACATCATCAAAATCTTTTGACATCATCATGAGGTTTTAGGGTCCTTTTATGAGGTTTTTGACATTACCAGTAACTTTCTGATGTCATCATAAGGTTTTGAGGGTCCTTTTATGAGGTTTTTGACGTTATCAGCGACTTTCTGACATCATCATGAGGTTCTGACACCACCACTAGCAGCCAGCTCCAGTGTTAGTGGCTAGCGCCCGAACTAGTAGCGGCCAGCACCAACACCATTAGTGGTCTGTGCCAGCACCAACACTAACAACATGTGCCAACACTAGCAGCTTGCACTTGCAGTCTCCCGTGCATCAGCTGAATTTCCAAAATTACTGCTTTTATAGCTCGTTCGCTTGCAGACTCCGAAATTCGAGAAAGAAAATATTCAAAACGTGGCACAGCATCATCAACACTTGGTATTCTTATCCTGAAAATTTAGCTCTTTCCCTAATGGCATCCAGATGCGGTCCAATATTAAAAAGGAGAAATTTAATCAATTGATTTGATTAATTTAAATTGGATAGTGTGCAAAATTAAATAATTCTGATTAATGTAGTTAAAATGCCTTGGAGATAAGAAATCCTACTTACACTGCTTATTTCAATCAAAAATTTAAAAAAAATTGAGTTTTCTTTTAGAAGTCTGCTACCTTAGCATATAAATAGGCTCCTTCACGTTCAGCTAAAATGATCTTTTCCTAGGCATCTTTTTTAAGGAATTCTTGGGTAGAAATATACAATATTGAGAGCAAAATATTATCTCTCTTGAACATCTTTTCCCGGCCATCCTTTTTAGACGATTTTGAGGGCAAAAATACACACAACTTTTAAGCAAAAAAGAAAAGAGAGTGAAAATTATTTCTGGATGGGAATTTTTTTTGTGGATTTGATTTCTTGGAATTCAAGGAGGCCAACAAATTATTTACGTTTTTAATATCTTTTCTCTTATTTATTAAATTATTTTTTATTAAAGTCCTTTCTTTTTATTCTATTTAAATTTTTCATAAATAGTTAAAATATCTCTTCTTTAGTGTTTTAAAGTAGAATAATTTTCCTTTTATTCCATTCCTTTTTCTTGAAAAAAAAAAACAAATAAACAAAACTCAAGAACGTGTTTCAATCTTCCTTTTCTTCTTCTTTTTTCTTTTTCCAAAAAATAATAGAAACACAAAAATCAATCTTTTCTAGCAAATTTAAATCAGAGGCCTGAGTGGCCGTAAGGTTTAGCCTTTGATTTTCATATCCTAGCTACTTGAACTAACATTAATTGTGGTAGTATTATTTATTCAAGATCTTTTTATTTCTTTTCTAAAAAATAAATATTGCCACATGGGCCTAGATCATACACCCTTTTCTTCTAAAATTAAAATGTTCTTTATTATAATTTGTTTAAAATCTTCTTCTTTTTTGTCTTTTTTAATGGCTTATATTAATAAAATTCTCTTTTTTCCTAAAATATAAAATATAAAAAAATAAATTCTTTTTAAATAAAACAAACAAGCACACATAGATCAAGACTAAATATCAATTGTGAGCGTTGCGGGAGGTGTAAGAGTCCTTCCTTTCCCATACGTTACTAATTTTTGAACCTAAATTTAGGAATCGTAGACCTTTCTTTTTCTAGGTGCTTAATCATACATCTAAATTATTTGGTAGCGACTCTGTATTTTCTTTTCTTTGTATGGTTTGTGTGAGTTACTGTACAAAGATACTCGATGATCAATGACATGAACCAACGTTGAGTCATTTTTTAATTCAGTCTCGAGCCTGATCAAAATCGGGTGATGATAGATGATAACTCCGTTAGGGGACCTTATGAGAGTCTAGTCATGGTCTCAATCTATGAAATGTTTGTTTGCTACTTTTGTTTTGATTATGTATACATGCATATCTTTTTCCCCTTCCAACCATATACTTGGGTTTTCTTTTATACTAGGATTAGAGAGGCTAATAAAGGTTTACTTGCGTGGATTTGGTTATGCTTGTCTATGCAAAATATCCGAAATGTCTCACTCAAGCAAAGTCCTTTTTGGACACCCTCCGTTATTGTCCATCATGATACGGAGGATCTTTCTTAGTTCTCGTTACAAGCCCAAGTGGTACAAAGCTAAGTAGGGAATGCTTGAGAATCAATGAATAAGATAAGCTTAGATTTAGAAGCCCATCAAGAGAATTGACCTACATGTGTTTGAGCCTTATTGTGATATTTATTTTACCTATCGTGTCTGAGTTGTGTGCTTAAATGCTCCACCCATATTCTTATGTGTTATTCCTACCTTATTTATGTTAATCCTTCATTCTCATTCATTGTACATTAAGCATTTCATACATCCATTTTGGAGACACGACAAGCTTTGATCACCTTCTAGCAAACAAGGTAGATAAGGAAGACATTCAGGAAGTTGCTGCTGCTGAACAAAGAAATCAAGAATACTTAGAGGACTTTTCCCAAATGAAGCCACAAAAAGCTCAAGACAAAGATATGGAGCTTCAAAGGAATCATGGCCTTGAACATTAATCTATATAGAAGAAATGGTCTCTTGAGAGCCGAGCTACATACATCAAGCACTTTAGGGATTTATTACATTTGACGCAAATTACCATGGATAAAAACACGATCACTACAGCTGTAAACTTTTAGGATCCAAGGCATAGGTGTTTATACTTTAATGGCATGGATTTGGTTCTAACTATTAAAGAATACAAAAAACTCCTTGACAAGAAAGTGGATCAAAGTTTTCATCTATGATCCCCGAAAATATTGTAAACACACTTTAGCTTGTTTCTTAGGCATACAAACTAAAAAAACTCCTCTAATCATACAAAAGGATGAGAAACATAAGGTTGTTTCATGCGAGTTCTTCAAGAGGATGATGTAGCACTCCTCCCAAGAAGAAACTCATATCCTTTTTAATGCTGCCATTTACGAATTACTTATCTTCCCTCGAGCTCTAATAAAGGGAAGTGATCCAATTCCCTTAGCCCTTGAGCTTGTCCTGCAACTAATAAAGGGAAGTGATCCAATTCTTGCCATCTTAGCAGAAACCATCAGGTAAGGTTGTGTTCCCCTCCTATGCACCTAGATGAAAAGTTACTTCCCATGCATCTTTCCATGTTTTAAGAAAGTATATATGTTACATGCTACTACCTTGCTATATATTCTAGATAGCAGATGGCAGGTATCCAATAACTAGGCAAGATGGATGCACAAGCTTTATACACTAAGAGATGAAGATATTGTCTGGAGGGCCCCTTGGATATACAGATAAAGTGTGTTGTATAGTTGCGAAAGCTTTAATTGGATCCCATTAGTTGGTCCTTGGGGAAGCACTACATATGCGCCATTACAAGTAGGAAGGCAGCTGAAAGAATGCCAAATTATCCCAGTTCTACATGGGACAAAAGCATGCGACATGGAGTATGGAGCTCCAGAGGCAAAAAGGGCAATCTTCAATATGCATAGAACTTGGGCTACTCCAAGGGGGATCAAGGCCAACTTACATGGTGTCTCTGTCCTATCATAATATGAAGTTTGGAAGGAGAAGTTATTCCCTCTTCACAACACTAGCAAAGACACTACAACTGAAGAGGTGGACTCAAATGAAGAACCTATGGTTTTCCTAGATATAACTATGTCATTGCTACAAGATAATGCTGAATTGCAGCAGATGGTGCAAGAACAAGGTGAAGCTACATAGAAAATGATGAAATAGTTAGAAGCTGCCATAATGCAAAAGAGTCATGCAAGGAAGCAGTCATTGGCAAAGGGAATAGTCATTAACAAGTTTGAAGAAGAAAACAAGCGGCTGAGGAGCATCCGAAAAAGGCACCCTTTGACTAGGATGAGCTTGTCCCATATCTCTATATTTGGGGAAGTCAAAGCTATATATAAGAGAGAGCAGAAGTAAGAATATCACTATACATTTTAAAACCATGGAGTAAATATATGGAGTTTAAAGCGAATAATATTGGAATGCATGTACACCTCGCATTAGCCTAGTCCAACAAGAGGTATCAGAGCAGATAGCCCTCGTGAAAGTGTTTTGAGATATTAAGCAAGCTAAACCTCAAACTCTGATCAAGATGTGTGGCGGTATCTTAGGAATAGATGATGTCACTAGAATATCAAACTGGTATGCCTCCGCCAATTGATGTAGAGAATCCAAAGCAAACAATATTGTGACACGTTAGTAGGCTTGCTACTTGGCCGGTCTAGCACCCTTAATGCACTTCAATTGGAACAAACTTAGGTTGAATATGAACATTTTTCTCTGTCAGACATTTATCTAGTTTTGTGATAGATCGATATATATTATCCTTGATATAATAGTAATGTAATGACTCATGTTTGAGGATTTAAAGAGTTATCCTAGAAATGAGTTAGAAGTTATGGATATGGTATTTGTGTTTCGGCAAGTACTCTTGACCACTCTGTTAACATGAGTCTGAGGGTGCAATGCCTCAGCATGAGTCTTACTACTCGGTTAGCGAGCAGGAGGTACCGCCTTGTTAACCAAATTATTTTAGAGAGGCTAAACTGGATTGCTGATTAAGGGCTTGGTCGACCCAACTTTTGGTCGATGTAGGAGATTGTGGTTGATATTGTTGACCTAGCTTAGTAGTGGTTGATGTTAACTGGAGGGAGAATTTAGAAAGTTTTATTCATGAGTTGGTCGATACGAGAATAATTTTTGACATGTAGCCAATGTATGGTTGATATAGCATGGAAATGGTCGATGTTGATTGGAAGGAAATTCCAGAGAGTTTTCTCAAAAGTGGTAGACCTGGCTTGATTTTCGACATGAAGTTGACGTGGTTGATATGACTTCAAATCAACCATGTAGGAGTTGAGATTGACCTTCCTTGGTCAATGTGGGGCGGTTGGTCGACACAAGAATATGTGGTCGATGCTGGTCAATGCGGGTGTATTATGGTCGACATCGACCCTGTGTCTGTGTATTTTCAATATGTGTTATTCTATTTTGCATTTTAGGTTTATTTCTCTTCTAGTTTAGAGTCGAGTTATTATATATATATATATATATATATATATATATATATATAGAGAGAGAGAGAGAGAGAGAGAGAGAGAGAGAAAGAGAGAGAGAGGAACCTCAGTCGGTCTGATTGTCGATTGTTGCATTCTTGTATAAGAGAAGATATCTACCAAAGAGAAGCAAGGAATAAGGAGGATCCTTCAATTCGAAACCCTAAATCCAACAGAAATCGAGGTAGGGATTCTGTACCCTTCTCTTAAATGTATTGTTTGTAACACTTATTATAGGGTTAGGTTTTAAGGTTGAATATATATGTATATGTAAATTCATATATATGTATATATGATCTCATATATGAATGTTAGCTTAAGATGGCGTGTTCTACGTGTATGGTTGTGTCCCGATATACGAGGTGAAAGTCCATTCATGAGGGTCGTTGGGTCGTGTTATAGTTCATTTCATCTTGTGCACTTCGATCTTGTTGTGGTTAAATTAAAGACTATAGGGTTAGCAAGATGGCTCATAGCTACAATGATTCTAGGTGGGGCTGATCAACATGTTGCATTAGTGTTTTGTGTGTGTCATGAATAAAGGGTGATATGGTATGATCATGACAAGTTAAGTTGGTTTCATATGTTTACCTTATGCTTTAAGGAATGTTTCTCTTGTGATTACAATAAATGTCATGCCAAGATATTGTGTTTGTTGTATATATGATTGAGGTGTTTGTGTGGTTAAAGTTGAAGTGGCTATGTGGCAGAGGTTGTTGAGGTTCCTGTGTGGTTACGGTTGAGGTTGAGGAGGCTTGTGTGTTTGATCATGTTCTGTTCGAGTTATGAGTACTTTTTGAGAAGTTGAAATGCTAATTATGGACTATATGTATATATCATTGACATAACACTGCAATTATCAACATTATCATGTAGATGTTATGAGCATGGGATGGATTAGAGAGACATGATATCTACTGAGCTGTGGTTGCTCACTCCTATTATGTGATTATTTTTTTCAGGTGCTTACTAAAAGTTAGGTGGAATAGACAAGGTGTGGACCCAAACTAGCGAACCCTTTTTATTTTCTTATATTTCCTTTCTATTCACCCCTATAATGATATTGACATTAGAATTTAATTTAACCCCATAAGGGGATGATTTTGTAAGAGGTTTTGAGTTGAATGAAATGTGAAATTTTGGTTTGTGGATTTAAATGTGTGAGTATGTGTATTATATGCTATATTGAGTTGTTGAGCAGGTGGGAACAGTACTTATACCATGTTGTAGTTCCCTTGTGTTGGCATTTATCCTACCCCTTGTTCTACTAGGTGTGGGTAAGGGAAGTTATTAACCGGTTTCCATGGGTAGGAAATTCAGAGTGTCATAAGTTAATACTATTCTTGCGTTTCAACACTCTGTTTTGTTTTGCGACCCTAGTTAAATTGTATAAAAGGATAGATGTAACATTCCTAAATTTTAAACTTTCAGACCGAATATATTGGCAAAATTAAATACATAATTTAACATAAATTTTAAATCATTAACTATTATTATAGTAATTAATATATAACAATCTAAGATCTAAAGTTTATGAATTTAGAGACTAAACATTTTTAACTCATTTATTATATTTGTAACAAATGCACTAATATAATTCCTAAGTCCACACAATTTTATTTTTACATGTTTATTGACTTCCTTATCATATAATTCTTTTAATTACCTAGGATTTCAATGAAATAATAAAATGAGTGAGTATGAATAGCCAATAAGGGTAAATAGGGTAAGATAAACATATAAAAATTATGAGAATAACATAATAAGGCATGTTATTATAATGAAGATTATATCATAAAGAGAAACATAACATATAATAAATGTTATGGATATTAAATTTATGTTTGAATATTATATCATATAATAATGATCTAAGTTAACTATTCAAATACCATAACATATTTTCAATCTTTAATAATGTTTTTTACTTAATGCATTAGAGGGCTTTATAATTCCGGATTTACCCATCAACTTACTTTATTCTAACATAATAGATATAATAACTTTGTCCAAACATAAAAGATGAAAGCATATAACTTACCAAATCCTCCTGTAACCAAGTCAAATAACTTTAAATTATATAGTTTATTTTCCATTATTATAGTTAGCAGAATATTCATCATAAATAGGTGGGATGATAAATATTATTAATTAATTCTAATTATATATATATATATAGTGTTAATGGAAACATCATAAATCGATATTTATTGGAAGCATAAAAAAAATACTAGGAGGTATCAGAGCCTGTCGATCACGAGTGTTGTAGGAAAGTTTATAGATATATAAAAATAACATATATGCGTAGTGTATCAATGCCTAGATCTGATCATATAGACATTAAAACATTGGGATATCTTGAGATATTTTAAATCTATATTCTGTGGTATCAAACAAAGACTTATTGGGGGTATCTTTGCTTATATATGGACTCAGCTTGTTGATCATTAGAATGCAAGCATGAGTAATATACCAATATCTATTTCATACCAATGACTCTAATAAAACTCGGTTTCTCCATTGATAAATTAAAATTTAGGGAGGGCCATGGCCCCGATGAGCCTCCTCATAGATCCATCCTTGAGGTGGGCCTATATGACAGAGTCACATTGTTTTTTGTTAATATTGTTATATTGGTGGCAATGATGCAATAAAAATTTCTTTTACCCTATTTTAGGGCCGGCCCCGAGATCCAGGAGGCCCAAGGCGATGATTAAGATTGGGGCCCTTATCTTCTATACATTATAATATAATAATAAGAGTTGTTCCCTGATTGAGATTAAATAGTTGTTCTATCATCTGTTTTTTTGTTTTTTCAAATATGGAAATATACTTTCTTTGAGGCATGATTATTTATCCTACAATAACATAACAAAGAAAAAAATAAATTAAACAATTACATAATTACATATCAACAATTTATAATTCAATTTCAACTTTCAACTCAAATAATTTTTAATTTCATAAACTTATCAAATATATAATATAAAAATAAAAATACAAATACTGAAATACAATAATAATATTTTTACATTATGCACCATCTAAAATGAAAATAAAAATACAACAATAAAAACACATTAACACAAATACACCAAGAACACTCATAAAAATAAACTATATTCCTATAATCCAGCATTCATTTTCACGATAGTATTATATTCTAGTATATTATATACTATACTGTCTATATGGGATGAGATTTGAGAAAAACATACTAGATCGCAAAACACAAAGTTGATATTGATAGGCACTCGGCATAGCGGCGGCATGCGATAGCGACGCGGCAGAGTAGCGGCCGGCGGGAGCAGCGCGTCACGGACTCACAGCGGTGGGCCGGCAGTAGTGGCTGAGTGGCGTCACACAGCAGCCCAACAGTGGTAGAGACGCACAAGTGCACAACGGCGGAAGCGGCACGGCACAACGGCGCGGCACAGGGAGTCAAGGAGAGGGAGCATGGAGCAGTGGAGGTTGTGAAGCTTGTAACTGGCTTGACGTTAGGGTTAACGAGGAGATGGAGATCGTGGAGTGTGTGTCAATTGCTTGCTTAATGCTTAGGGTTAGATATAAGACAATAATTGGGGGCCCTTAATATTTGGGGGCCCAAGGCCCAAGCCCCACTTGCCTGGCCTTGGGGCCGGCCCTGCCCTACTTAACTCCATCTGTAACCATTAATTATGAGTTGTCTATCTATAACAAATAATAAACTCATATTTTCAAATCACATCCTTCATCTATCTTCGTCGAGCATAATGAAAAAATTGAGTTGTATATGCATTTAACATTTTGATGCCATATTTTCCCTACTTTTTTCTAAATATTATACTATTCTTTCCTATAAATTGTTATCACCACGATATTATTTTAATGATTACTTCTCTAACTAGTTAGTATTGCAATGAATAAAGCGACTAATTTATTCTTCTAACTATTATTTCCAATAACTATATTAGGTATTAGAATTTTGTTAAAATAGTTCACTAAACAATTATTATTATTGTGATAAATAAATTTTTTAAATAAATTATTGATGGAAAAATTAAATATTATTTTATTATAAATTTGCAAATGCTTGAGTGTGTATGTAATAATAGTGAGAGACTGTGATCAGGAGAAGAGAGAAAAAACTATAAGCAAAATACGCAGGGAGGTAGAGAATATAATTTTGCTAGTAACGAGAGAAAATTCTCTTATTGGGAATGGGGACAGGGCTGAAAATCCCTGCATCCTATCCCGATCTAGCACCATGTAGACTCCCTGACACACCTCGTCTACGGGACTAGTAAAATTCCTAGCAAAATGTTACCAAAAAGTTATGAACCTAACACATACATTTCATCAAGGTACCTCTCTAACCATTAGGCTAAATCATTTTTGTTTAATATGCTTATATAATTAATATATGTACTTATTATTAAATATAATAATAATAATAACAATAATAATAATTATTATAAGTGTATGATTTATTTTAAAAATAATAGTAAATGTAAATGTATTATTACTATTTTCATATTATTGTACATGATTCAAATCTAGTTTTAAATTCACTAATAAGTTGAATTGGGATTAATATATTTGATTGAAAATATAATAATATTTAAACTAATAATATCATTTATATGGTTTATTACTTTTAATTCAAATATGAAATACATATTGTCAAATATGAAAAACTCAAATCTCACTCTCACCATGTATGACTCATATCACGTATAAAATAATTTGTGAATATTCATATTAATTTGATTCAAATTTAATTTGAATTTATTAATAGGTTGATTTAAGATTAAATGATCCAATCAAATATTATTTGATTGAAAAGTGTATTACTTTTTGAACTAATAATATCATTTATATATATATGATTTACTTCTTTTAACTTAAATATCAAATACATATTATTAATAATTATATATATATATTAATAAAAAATATTATTTTAAGTTGACACATTAAAAATACTTTTCTAACATAATACTATTCATTTTTAATATGCATTTAAAACATATATATTCTTAATAAATTTAAAATTTAGTGACATAAATTCATAGTAAATGAAAGTTAACAGCATCTCCAACCATACTCCCTATGTATCCTCTCTATTGTAGCTAAAAGCTATTATAGGGAGTTACTTTTATATTATTCATTCCAATCATTCTCCCTATTTTAACTAAATATAAAATATTTTATTATTTTTTAAAATTTAACAATTAATTTTGAAACGGAGGAAAACCAAGATGCCTTCTTGGAGGACCCCTGTGCGTCCTTCCACTACCTGAAAACCCAATTCGCGTAAAAAAAAAAGAAGCGAGAAATGAATCAAATTGATTGGGTTGGGTTGGAGGAGGATGTGGGTATCAATCTCTTCTTCTTCTTCTTCTTTTTCTTCATTTTTGCTCCAGTGCGAGTGAAGCGTACACATTGCCAACCTCTGCTACCCCCCATCATGCACGTAATAATATGCATCCAAACAATTATTACCAGAATTTGACACCTTGCGGCGGAATTGGGGACGATGAGGGTGACAACAGCCAGTGCACCGTGTTCGGACAAGTCATGGAAAACCATCTATGTCCATGGACTACTGAAATATTGTACCCAACAGGCTACGAGTAACTGTTCTCTGACATTGAGGGCTGAGAGATGGGTGCTAGCGCCTCGCATCCCTCCAAGTCATGTCAAGTCGATTTTGACTATCTATTATTACTATATATCATTATATATTTGTTGGATCGTAACACACATACACACACATGAAGAACACGCAAGATTTAACGTGGTTCGGCCAATAAATCCCTACGTCCACGGGAGGAACTAATTTCACTAGAGATGGGTTTTACAGATCTCACACCTCTCTTTTACACAGATATTTCGTTTCTGTTTTTCCACACATATTACAGCCATAATGTCTAGCTATTTAACATAAGGAGAGGGAGACAGAAAAATACGAAAGTCATAATTTGTGGTTGTCAAATTTGACAAAACCACACTGCAAAGTCTTCACCACCAAAGTCTTGGGTTGGCTGCCTACTTGGGTGGACTGAAGACTAAAGAACCGAGCCAAAAATTCCACAAATCTCCACCTTGGCGAGGATTCTCCATCATCTGATTATATTGATCATCGTTCCTCCACTACGCCTTAAGGCGTCAGGCACCCGAAGGTGCACAATTATGAGAAATGTTGATCAAGTCCAAGCAATGTTGGAACTTGATCCCTGAAACAGTCTTTGTGAGCATATTAGCAGGATTATCTCATTGTACCAATCTTTTGTAGGAATATCTCCTTCGTTTATAATTTCTCGAATAAAATGAAACCGAACGTCGATATGCTTTGTGCGGGAATGATAGACTTGGTTCTTTGCTAAACAAATAGCACTCGACTATCGCAATAGATTTCAACATGCTCTGAATAATTCCCAAGTCTTCAATCAACCCATGAAGCCAAATTGCTTCTTTGAAAGCTTCGTGATCGCCATATACTCGCCTCTCGTAGTAGACAAGGCAACGATTGATCAAGCATTGATCGCCAACTTACTGGTCCACCTGACATAGTAAACATGTAAACCAGTAGTTGATCGACGTTTGTCAAGATCCCCAAGCATAATCGGAATCAACATATCCAACTAGACTATTTACCATCGTCTCGCCTTTTCTGGAACTTCAGGCCAATATCTACGATTACCTAAAATATACCGTAGGATCCACTTTACCGCTTGCCAATGGCCTTTTCCTGGATTGTGCATATACCGACTCACCACGCTGACAGCGTGTGAAATGTCAGGTCGGGTACACACCATTGCATACATCAGAGCTCCAACAGCATTTGCATATGGAACATTATCCATCTGTCTTCGACTGTCATCTGTATTTGGTGACATTGATGCACTTAGTTTAAAATGTGGGGCCAATGGAGTACTAACCGGTTTAGTTTTGCCATCTATGCCAAACCGCTGGAGTACTTTCTTCAGATACTGAGTTTGGGTTAACCAGATCGTGCCCCTATCTCTATCTCGTTTGATCTCCATCCCAAGAATCTTCTTTGCGTTTCCAAGATCTGTTATCTCGAACTCTGACCTCAGTTGAGCCTTCAGCTTATCGATCTCCACCTTGCTCCTAGATGCAATTAACATATCATCCACATATAGGAGCAAAAAGATAAACGTACTGTCACGACCCGCATTTCCGACTCGAGGAAACCGGTACGTGACTCCCCATTCACCCACACGGAGGGCAACGGGGTTGGATTACTAGATGCCACACAAGTAAAACTAACAATTATAATAAACCAAACAAGCCACATCTTTATTTAATTCCAAACCTCAAAGGTTCACAAACCAACCATGTTCCGTACTACAATTCAGTCTCTTAGTACATTTCCCCCATGTGGTTACATAAGTCATAAAATTACATCACAGAAGAGCAATAAAATGAAGATGGTCTTCCACCTTGGTGTATCCACCTAACGCCTGTAAGTCCCTGGAAAACAAGCAAACACAGTAGGAGGGGTGAGCAACCACAGCTCAGTAGGGATCAAGTCTCCCCAACCCTTCCCATGCTCCTAGCGGCTACATGCATGTGCACAGATGTAGTGACATGGTAGTAGTAATAAAATAAAGCATTTCACATAACGGGCGTAACCTCAGCCCTAGCCACACTGGCTAACAAACCACATCTCAAATAAGTAATTTAAAAGCCTCTTCAGGCCACTAATTTAACCGCCTCTCAGGCAAAGTAGTTTAACCGCCTCTTCAGGCCACTGGTTTAACCGCCTCTCAGGCAAAGTGATTTAACCGCCCCTTCAGGCCAGATAGCACAGTCATGCACACAACATACACCACGATCACTCAAGCATAAAACCAAACACTTGGTGTGCACCCGTTCATAAGTGCACCAACCCAGTCATTCAGGCAATAGAACAAACACCCAGCATGCATACTTACACCGAACCACAAGTCCAACCACACAGGCATTTTATCAAACATGTACTAGGCATATACACACAGCAATATTCACACAGGTATTTCATCAAGCATGTGACATGCACCAACCACCCAACAGCAGAATTACACCAAAATGCCATTGAAGGCCAACATCCATATAGGAGATCACACCTATATGGATTACATATATATATACAAACAGGTATAATCCATAATCTGCCCCAGAACCCTAGGACAGAGGAGGATTTAGGAAGAACAGAACCCCTACCTCAAGTAAGACGCAACAACACAGCAATAGTCTGTTCCCATGCCGAACGCCGTCCACCCACGAGACTCTGACCACCCACGCAAGACGCCCGACAGCAACCAGGAGCTCTCCTTCCCTCTCTCTCTCTCTGCAACGACTGGTGGAGCAACAAACCCTAACCCTAAAACAGAGAGGCTTCTCCTCCTTATATAGACAACACAACATCAAAACGATGTAGTTTTGATTAAGTGAATCCCAGCATCAAAACGACGTAGTTTTGATTACACAAGTTACAACCTTTCCGCATCCATACACACCAAAATACTCACTATTCCAACCTGGTCCTTTGGGAAAAGATGATTAGAATAACAAAACTAAGGTAACCATTCAAAAATATACCTGCACGCCAATTTGAACGCCAATTCTCCAATTGGCGTGCAGCTCCAAATGCACTCAAACTTTACCCCAAGCCTCCTTGCATCTTGTAGAGGCTTGAGAAGCAAAAATATGCTTGCACGTGAAATGGGTGAATTCACGTGCAGCTCCAAATGCTCTGAAATTTCTGTGGTAGGTAGCGGACCTCATTCTAAGAAACTTTTGTTCTTGCACGCCAATTGTTTGAGGCCATCTACTATACCAAAAGTGAGCTCCAAAATCTGCCAAAACAGCTTAAAACCGCATGTATATGCATAGTATCTTCCTAGGGCATAAATACACGTTATCACTTGTCATATGCACCTCCCAAAAGTCCCCTCTTGGGCTCATCTCTTACCTCAAACTTGTGCACCAACATCCAAGGTGTTTTAGCTAAAGTGTGTGGGAAGGAAACTCCCTAAAACCCAACAATTTCTACTCACAAGGCATCTGTGATTAACTCCGTACATCCCACAAACACGGGTCATTACACGTACCATCTGAAAGTTTCTTTAAGTATACATAGTGATCAAATTGACTTCGTGTGTAATTTTGTTGCTGAATGAAGTTGTCAAATCTCTTGTACCACTGTCTGGGAGATTGCTTCAAACCATACAGTGACTTGCTCAGCTTGCATGCCCAATTCTCCTTCCCCTTGGCTTTGAACCCATCAGGCTGGGACATATAGATTTCTTCTTCCAGATTTCCATGCAGCAATGCAGTCTTCACATCAAGTTGAGCTAACTCAAGATCAAAGTGTGCTACTAAAGACAATAAGATCCGAATAGACGAATGCTTGACAACCGGTGAGAAGACTTCATTATAGTCTATTCCTTCCTTTTGAGCATAGCCTTTAGCTACTAATCTGGCTTTATATTTGATGTTGTCTTTTACTGGAGCACCTTCCTTCTTAACATAGATCCATCTGCAGCCAATAGCTTTCTTACCATGTGGAAGTGGTACTAATTTCCACATCTGATTTTGCCGAAGTGACTGCATCTCCTCATCTATTGCTATCTTCCATTTATTGCTTTCAATACTATGAACAGCTTCTTTATAGGTGATGGGAACATCATTCTCTATGACTGGAAGAGCATATGCCACCATGTCTGTGTATCTCGCAGGTTTCCTGATATCCCTCCTTTGTCTGCGAGTGGCAATGGATTCCGTATGTTGGCTGATTTTCTGTTGTTGGTGCTAGAACCTCCACCTCAACTGGAATATCCTCATGATCATCATGATACTCCTCCATCTGAGAAGTCATCTCTGACTCCTTTGGCATATGAAACTCCACCTATTGTATAGAAGGGTGATTTTCTTTCTCTTTGTCGGAAGTAGTCTTTTTCACCATTACTGATTCATCAAAGGTAACGTCTTGGCTAAGGATGATCTTCTTGGACTCGGGATTTCACAATCTGAATCCTTTAACTCCTTCACTAAAGCCTAAAAAAATAGCTTTCTTGGCTCTAGGATCCAGTTTGGATTCTGGACAACCAAATATATGCATCCGATCATTATCCAAAATAGGTTGTCCGGTCCATACCTCTTTGGGCGTCTTCCCTTCAAGTGCAGAAGTAGGTAATCGATTGACAATGTGAGAGGCATACATCAAAGCCTCTGCCTAGAATGCCTTGTGTAGGCCAGATTGAGAGAGCATACACCGAACTTTTTCCACCAAAGTACGGTTCATCCTTTCTGCAACACCGTTCTGTTGTGGTGTACCAGGAACTCTGAAGTGTCTGATTATCCCTTCCTCTTGACAAATTTTCTTGAAGGGATCTGATTTGTACTCTCCACCATTATCTGAGCGAATTCTCTTGATCTTCTTTCCAGTCTGGGTTTCAATCATCTTCTTCCACCGAAGAAAGATATCGAGAACTTTATCCTTGTGTTTCATCATACACACCCAGATATATCGTGAGAAATCATCAATAAAGGTAACAAAATAATGTTTACCCCCCAATGATGAATTTTTCGCTGGTCCCCACACATCGGTATGAACGTAATCCAGTATTCCTTTAGTGGAGTGAATGGCAGTGCCGAACTTGACTCGTGTCTGTTTGCCCAAGATACAATGCTCACAAAAGTCAAGCTTTCCACTTTTGGCTCCTTTCAGTAGACCTTGTTTCACCAGATTTTGCAAGGCCTTCTCCCCAACATGTCCCAAGCGCATGTGCCAAAGTTGGGAAGAATCAGGTGCTTCATAATCAACACTTTTGGCAACAGCTGCTCGTCCTGTGACTGTATATCCATCTAAGAAATATAAATTTCCTTTTTGAGTACCTTTCATTGCCAAGAATGCTCCTCGTACAACTTTCAAGGCTCCACCTTCTATGGTCACCTTATATCCATTATTGTCTAAGACCCCCAATGAAATGAGGTTCTTTTTCAGATCTGGAACATATCTGACATCTGTTAGTCGCCTGGTTGTACCGTCATGCATCTTTAGGCGAATGGTTCCAATTCCTTTTGTTTGGCATGTATTGTTGTTGCCCATCATAACAACGCCATCATCAAGGTCTTGAAAGCTTGTGAACCAGTTCCTGTTTGGACACATATGATATGAACAACCAGAATCAAGAATCCATTTATCTACCTGGATGTCTGTTGGTGAAACTGAGAAAGCTGAGTCTGCTAAATCATCATTTCCTTTTGCAACATTTGCAGTAGATTTGTCAATTTTTGGACAGTCTTTCTTCCAATGCCCTTTTTGACGACAATATGCACATTCATCTTTCGCATGGCGTCTTCTTGATTCTCCTCTTGATTTTGAGCGAGATTTATTTCGCCCGCTAGATCTCCCAAATCTCCTTTTGTCTTCTCTGCCTCGGGTAATAGTCAATGCTTTTGGTGTCAAGTCCCTGGAATCTTTCTGATCTTTCTTTCGATACTTATTATTCACCAAAGCATTGGAAACATTTATGAATTTAACCTCATCTTTTCCATACAATAGAGTGGTGGTTAAATGATCATAGCTTTCAGGTAGAGAATTCAATAATAATAGTGCCTTATCTTCATCAATAATTTCAACATCTAAATTTTGTAGATCAGCCAAAATTCTGTTAAAATTATTGAGATGTTCAATCATAGGCATACCTCTCTTATACTGGAAACGGAAGAGCTTCTTCTTCAGGTAGAGTCGATTCTCTACACTCTTTGTTATATATTTGTCTTCCAGCTTTTTCCAGAGACTTGAAGCCATAGTCTCTTTCATAACGAAATACTTTTGGTCTTTGGCAAGGCATAGTCGGATAGTACCGCAGGCTTGACGATTCACATAGTTCCAATCTTCATCAGAAATATTTACTGGTTTGGATCCCAGTGCAATATCTGATCCTTTGCGGAATAATAGATCCATGACTTCGCATTGCCACATGCCGAAGTTATTTGTACCGTCAAACTTTTTAATATCAAATTTTGCATTCGATATTGAACTTCTTTGCCACGAACTACTGGTGGAAGTTGAAGGTTGCATGTCACCTTCTTTTGGGTCATTCATCATTCTTCAGGACTCCACGAAAATAAAAAAAAATATTTTTGGAGCAGAATTTGCAGGATCTGGTGGCGCGGTTGCGTCTGGAATAGCTGAAAACCTTAGGAACCAATATTACTTGGTCCTAATCCGATCAAAAATAAATACACAAGCTGCAAAATACAAAAAAAAAATCCTTTTTTACTCCTGTGCGTCACCTTCTTTTCTTTTTCTTTTTTTTTGTTTTAAAATCTCCTTTGTCTTTTTCTTCAACTCCTATACGTACCCAGCACTTTTTTTTTCAAACACTAACCAAGTGGCTCCACCTCATTTAATACTATAAATTGATTTTTTTTCACTTATTCCTCATTTTACGGATCAAGCCTCCTCTCTTCATTTTTTTCTTAAAACCCAAAACAACAATAATACCTCTCCCTGCTTTTACGGATCTGGTCGTGCACTTTCTTTTTAATAAACAAAATCAAACCTTATACACCCCACAGAAAACAATTTCAACGGGACACGCCTTCTTCTTCAGCGACGGCGTGGGAAGAGACCTGTGGAGTGCAAACAGGAAGTGATAACAGCGGTGCACCTGCGTGGAGTCCGGTGGTTTGTGTGAAGCAGCGGCTGGTCGGACATGCGGGTGGGGTGGCGAGGCGGCACGCGGTGGAGGCGCGGCGCGTACTGGTTGCAGCGGCTCTTGCGGGACAATCGCGGCTACGGCGTGTGACGACACACGATTAGCCGGAAACATATGGTATGTATGTAACACCGGGCTTTGATACCAATTGTTGGATCGTAACACACATACACACACATGAAGAATACGCAAGATTTAATGTGGTTCGGCCAATAAATGCCTACGTCCACGGGAGGAACTGATTTCACTAGAGATGGGTTTTACAGATCTCACGCCTCTCTTTTACATAGATGTTTCGTTTCTGTTTTTCCACACATATTACAGCCATAATGTCTAGCTATTTAACATTAGGAGAGGGAGACAGAAAAATACGAAAGTCATAATTTGTGGTTTTCAAATTTGACAAAACCACACTGCAAAGTCTTCACCACCAAAGTCTTGAGTTGGCTACTTACTTGGGTGGACTGAAGACTAAAGAACCGAGCCAAAAATTCCACAATATTAACTATTTATCAGTGTATCAGACTATATATAAAAACATAATAATTTACTTGTATTCGTTCGGAGATCAGAAGGCATCCTAATATTGAAGTGAAGACTGCAGATATATATCCATATACATGCATATGGATCATGAGTACATTTAATTAACGGCTGGAGATAGGCGAAGCACTTGTGTGCAGTTGAGGTCACGAGCATTTCTGGAAGTGAGTTAATTTGTCGCAATTCAATATTTTGAAACGGAGGAAAACCCAGATGCCTTGGCTTGGAGGATCCCTGCGCGTCCTTCCACCACCTGAAAACCCAATTCGCGTACAAAAAAAGAAAAAGCGAGAAATGAATTGAATCGAATCAATTGGGTTGGGTTGGAGGAGGATGTGGGTATCAATCACCTGCGGGGAATAAAATAGACTCGCTGTTGGCCCAGTGTCGTGCGTCATCTCCCTGCCCAGCCCCAGCGTCGTCCACCCCCGCCCGACGGTTGTGCGTCATCCCTCCGCCCAGCCCCTGCGTCGCCACCCTTGCCAGCGCCGTGCCTCATCACCCTGCCCAGCCCCAGCGTCGTCCACCCTAGCCCAGCCCAGCCCCCGCGACTTCCCTCTTCCCGTCATTAAAATAATAGATAGCGAGCGTGAAATGATCGCCACATTTGGCGAACGTAATAGCGAGTTATCCATTTTAGGGTGTGATTTAAAGAGCCAATTGGAGCAGCTACAGTGTTAATTTGACTCCCTATAATAGAGTAGAGAGCCAAATAGGGTAAGGGTTGAAGATACTCTAAGATTGAAAAGAATATTAAAATAAAATATCAATATTAGCCCATTGAAATTGTATTATAAAAAGGATTAAATGCCATTTTATAATAAAAAAAACCCTTAGTTCTGTAAAATCCTTTGTGATCACAAAAAATCAACTCGTTCGACTGGATTTTTCTGGTCACCATTTTATTAATCCGATCGGCTGGAATGCTCCGGTCCCCAATTTATTATGTTGCGATATGTGATTATGGTAAATCCTATACCTAAATCATTATATTTTGCTATCCGGAAGTGACATTGGGCCAAACTGTAGCCAGTGAAGACAAGATTTTGAGGATTCATTGTTGCGTATTTTCGGCAATGTAAAAGGGATGTCGTGTCACTCCATTTATTTCTTGTTTTTATCTTGTGTAATTACTATTTAATCTTGTTTGATTGTTGCGAGTTTATAAAAATCTCATTTTGTTACAGCTGTATGTAAATGATGATGGTGTGTCAATAACGAAATCCAACTCTCCTGCTTTCCTTTCACGGAATGATATTTTCTAAAAACAATCTTTTGTACCAAGTTAATGTTGTAAAGGTAGTTAGAGAAAAATAAAAATAAAAATAAAAATAAAGAGTGAGGGAATGAATACCCAACTTTCATTCATCAACGGCAAGCTGTCGCAAAGAGATTTTTATTTTTATTTTGTGGAGAAAGTCAATATTCTTATAACAAACTTCATAACCAAAAAAAAAAAGAAGCTATTATTAATCTTGGATTCTCCATTTTAAAAATGCATTCGTTGTATTCATTAATTTACCATATATGGGAACCTATCTCATAGCCTTTTCCCTGTTTTTTTTATTGCAGACGAACCTTGTGCATCCCGTGTCGCAATTTAAGGGTAAAAAAATATAATAATACTAGTATTCAGTACTTATGGAATAGGACTATAATTAAATATAAATGTTTATTATATTATTTTTTTAGTATTTTAATAATTTATATGTAATATTTTGATGATTTTAATTTAATATTTTTTATAATACTTTTAAAATTATAAATTAAAATTTATATTATAATTTCATAATACATATTATGTATATTTTAAATTTTATTTTATTTTTACTTAATATTGGTATCATTGTATAAATATTAAATTATATATATATATACACACACATACACACATAATTACATAAATTTGGAAAAATAGGTGTTGGTGAGGTTTTGATGAGGTTGGAGGTTTAATTCTGATGTAGCATTTTTCAATTTTGAAATTTATAATTATCTACAAAATAATGTTAATTATTTCACAAAATTTGTTTCAGCCCAATGGTATGATCATATGTTAGTTTTGAATGAGGTTGCAAAATCAAACTTTGATGGTGCGTGGCATTGTTTTTCCTTAACATATTTTCGGCTTCCATGATAGTGTCAGCGGGCAAACTAACAGATTCGACATTAGTTTTAATGGCAATAACCTTTGGAGATCAAAATTAAAAGTTAAACACAAATGAATAAAAACAACGTTTGGTAACCACCTAGAAATTACCCTTAAGGTAGAATAACTTTGGACTTGATTTACCCTTAGTAGTACAAGACACGAATTTTTGAGGTAGTTAATGGAGATTTGTTTTGGTTTTTTAAATACAAAAAAAACTATTTCTAAGGGTATTTCTGGTAGTCATTAAAATTAATCTTTATTTTAAAGGAAACAAAATAAAGAATTTGGCTTCAGGAGTATTTCAAAATAGTTTTTCATGTTAATTGTTTTACAAATTGGACTTTTTTTAAGTCATCTCCATCAATTCTCCAAATTTATCTTTAAATTTATAAATTATAATTTTATTTAGTTGTTTTAAGAACAACTCCAATAGTACTTTTTATTTTACTTTATATTCTATTAAAATTAATTTTTATTATTATTTCCTACTATAAATAACCAATCGGAGTTTTTTTTGCTATCCCCAAGGTTGACATGGCAAAAAATATTACATTTTAATTTTAAAAAATTGCTCTTTATCTTTATTTCATTCATCAATTTTGAAGAGTGAAAAGTCTACTTGGTAAAAAATTCAAATAGAAAAAACTATTTTGAAGGGCTCCTAAAGCCAAATTCTTTATTTTTTTCTCTATGCAGATAAAGAATAATTTTGAATGATTGCTAGAAATGTACTTACTTTTCAAAAATGAATAGTGAAATAAAGATCACTGTATAAAAGTTTTTTTGCCACAACCTTAGGGACAAAAAAAACCTTTGATTATTTATGGTGAGAACTAATAATAAAAAAAGAGTTTTTAATATAATAAAAAGTAAAATAAAGAGTAGTAGTCTCACATACATCTACACCCAAGTACACACCACTGCAATATTTGTATTAGTTGGATGCAAGTCCTTTATGTCAAGACTACCTAGCTACCATTCACGCAGGGTTGTTTATTATAGATCAAATTTTAAAATAATAAAAATATTTATATCATAATTTATTTATTTATTTTATTTTTATTTTACTAAAATTTTAGGAACAACATAAAATTTTAAAAATATGAAGCCTAACCGATTGAATAAAGATTTTTAATTGAGGCCAAAATTTTGGAACCAAGTTACCCACCCATGTTCCCCAAGTAAGCCTATGGAGACAAGTTTCAAGGTATATTTCAAAAAAAAAAAGTCATTAATAGCTCGTTTGGTACGCAGGAATAAAAATGGTAGGAATGGAATTTATATGGGAAAGGAATGAAAATTTTAATTCCCTTACCTATGTTTGGTATATAAAGCAAAGTAAGGTAATATATTAAATCAATTACCAAAATATCCTTATAATTATTAAAATTTATTAAATAAAAATTAATATTTAAAAAAAAAGGGGGAGGAGCACAGGGGAGGGAGGGAGGCGCGCGGGGAAGGAGGAGAGGCGCACGGGGGGGAGGCGGGCCTTGCAGCGGGAGAGGGGAGAGGAGCGCAGGGGGGGGGGGGTGCGATTTCCGATTTGAGCGCACAGGGGGGAGGCGGGGCCGGATCTGGGCGCGAGGGAGGCGACTTGCAGCGGGAGAGGGGGAGAGGTGCACGGGGGAGGCGGGGCTGGATCTGTGCGCGGGGGGAGGCGACTTGCAGCGGGAGAGGGGGAGGTGGGGCTGGATCTGGGCATGGGGGAGGAGGGCGGTGGGGAGGGCGGCGGAGGGGTTTGCAACGGGAAGGGGATGCGGGGCGACATGGAGAGAGAGGGGAGAGAGATGTTTAGGAAAAAAAATAAAAAAAATAAAAGGGTAAAAAAAGAAAACAAGATTCCCTTATACAAGGGAACCTTTAAACCAGGGGGGATGGGAGTAATCAATTTCCCCTTGTATGGGGGTATAAGATTCCCAAGATAATTTTATTACCTCCTTTATTTTCATACCAAACATGGGAAAGGAATGTAATCTGATTCCTTTCCTTTCCTTTCCCGCGTACCAAACGAGCCCTAAAGGTTTTAATTAGGATCCGGGTGAACTATGAGACATTAATTAAGCTATCGAATCCCCACAACAAACATCAAAGTGATAAAGCTGAGTATTTATTGTTAGAAAAATAATTTCAGCTGATAAGTTAAAAATTGATACCTAAATGCTTACTGGATGTGTTATAATTTCGTCGGTAGATAATTTCTATGATTTTTTAAGTTTCATCTATGATTCACATGCCACTATGTCAATATTGATCGTAAATTCAGTTAACTTATCCTGTCTCATATTGTAACTCTCGTTATTGTTATATGCATACATGCAAATATTCATTGGGATTTGGGAGCATGTTTTACATGCAACGGGCATTAAAGTGGTATTATATGGAGAACAAAAAAGAAATAGAAACCAAAACACTATATTTTGTTTTGTTGGTGACATCTAAATAAATGTTGTCAAACTGCATATTACACCAGATTATAATGCAATAAAGGAAGCTTAAATGAATTACAAGACGCGGTCATTCCTGAATATCAACATTATTGGACTTGTGATGTTGTGGTCCAAATTATGTGAAGTCATATGGTTCATATTCTCAGTGACAAAGGGGAAGGGAATAACTCCACGAGTCAACACTGTCTCTCAACACATGAAGCTTTAGACCTAAATTGTATTGTTCCCATTCTGACTCTATATTTTTGGTGATTAAAGATTTATAAATTAAGTAAAAGACCCTAATACAGTTTTGTGTTAATTTTGCATCAGTGTTATGTCATAAATGATATTATATTAACGAATTACCGATTAATTCATTTTTATGGTTCTGATTAGCCCACACGGCCACACTTAATCAACTTGAATTTCCGGCAAAGTCTGACGAATGGTGTGGTGGACTGGTGGCTTCAAATCCTAGCGTATACTTCTAAAAACTCTCAAACTTTCCCATCCATAAATCTAAGTTGACGTTGAATAATCGTTTTTTTATTAATTTTATATAATATGTTTGAAAATATAATACTCTTCATTCTATTTTATTCGTTTATAACTTTAAATCAAGATAAGATATAAATATTAATGTTTTACATACAATTCCTTTTTTTACGATAATATTTCATGTAAAGATCTATACTCATAACTCATTGACATTCTCAAATAATTTGTGAATTTAAACACTCTAAAAAAACATTCCTGAAATTGTCTTTTGTGGGGCTACTCCTATTTGTTTGCATTTACTGTTTTGATTGGATTTTACAAATTTCAAATTAAGCAAATTTTAGAAGAGTAATACCAGAAACAATGCAAAAAAAATATTGAAATTATAAATGTTAACTGGAATGAACTAACAACGTGGACTGTGGACAAGTAAAAATTGATAAACGTGGACGGAGAGGGAGTATGATAATAATACTAATAATTATTATTATTTATAAAAAGTGTAAAAGCCTAGCGATCCATGACTAAGAAAACAACACTATCCATGCCCCGAAGAAACCAAAGGAGAAAAACGACATCTCAATAAGGTACAGGAGCCTAAAGGTTCCCTCATACATACTTCATTTGACATTAAAAATAAAATGAATACCTCGATAAGGTACAAGTCCAATTCGAGGATGTCTAACCTTAGTAATAACAATAAATGCATAGACTTATATTATTAAGATTTCTGTTTTAATTGAAGAAACAAATACTTGAAATTGAGGGTTTGATTCCACCAGTTCACAAAAAATATTTTGATATAGTAAATTGTCACTCTCATGTCGGGTACTGTATTATTTATTATTAAGCCTAACATGTTTTTTTAATAAGTAATTACATTTTATTAGGAAAAAGCGCAAAAAATAGAAATACAAGAACAAGGTTGAATGAGAACAACAAGAAATAACCACACAAAACAACTAGAAATAAACTAATACACTCACGGAAGCAATGACTGATAAGCAAAACATGTTATGAAATCTCATAAATCTGTTTTATGACTATCTTATTGAATAACTTAACTATATTTAAAAAAAAAACAAAATAGCTTCGTATAATTTTCAACATCTTAATGTGTAGAATCACATGAAAAGATCAAAGTTCTTTCTCTTTGTTTGGCAAACAAACAGAGAGCTTGAACGAGAAGTTTGAGAGATGTGTATAAATTAACTATGCGCATATTATTATTATTATCTTTTTTTGAAGTCGTGTAATAATAAGGTGAAAGGTGGAGTGTGGGTTGGTTGCGTTGCAGCGTCCATTGTCCCATGGATGGTGTGTGCATATCCGGAAACGGGTGTGGTTCCCACGTGGGAAGGAGGGTGCGAGGAACCTACATGTTTAACCCAAAAGAGCAAATTGATGGCCCATACAGTCCCACTACATGTGATGGCCGCTTAATAATTTCGGTGGCAGTACAAAAACACAACAATGCAACGCACCACACCACCTTCAATGCATGTGACTCTGGACAACACAACTCTCTGAATTTAGTAGTCTGTACTCCACCTATCACCTCCCACCTCTCTCTCTTAAGTGATGGTGGTCCGTCATGGCCTCATTATTATCTCTCCTAACATAAATTGTGTTGTGGGACTCACCCTTTTGTGTGTGTATTGAATGAGAGAAAGAAGCATCAGACACGCAGAAACAACTATCAGTAGAGGAAACTAAACGCTACCTTCTAATTTAGAAGGTTAAAACAAAAATACAAGGTCTGGGCATGAGCCAATCTGGCCGCATTTGGATTAAGTCACATCACGGCCGGTCAAGTGTTACTGTTACACTAACTGAGAGTAGGAGGGAGGGATCGGCCCAAGGAACGAAAGTTGGGCTGGGACAACATTTTCAGGCCAGCTTAGGACTCCGCGGGACAGTCGATACTCAGATAGACAATGGTTTTGGTTATGATCAGCGGTAGCGAGTTTCGGCGGGTTAAAACGCAACTGAAAACCAACCTAAATGAATTTGATTCGGACTAGATTTTGAGTTCCCCTCCCGGCTTTGGGAAATGAACCGTCATTCTTTTTTTTTTTTTTAAAGCCTCATTCTCCATTGCTATATTTATTTTTTTAACTATATAAATCCCATCCCAAACCTTATTTCACATAACTAGAGGAAGAAATATTTTTATCAAAATTCTAAAATCTATACTCATATCATAAGGAAACTATTTACATGGGAACCAATGTGAATGCCGTAAGATGACAAATTGTAACCAAAAAGATAATAAAATTATAACTTATTCTAATAATAGCATTATATAATTAATTAGATATATTAAAGATTAATAAAGGATGGGAGCAGCTTTGAATTTAATCAAATTATTATTCTAAATAATCAAAAATAATATTTTCAAAATAATGTTCATAATAAAAAAAATACAATTTCATAAATTTGTTCGACTCAGGTGTACTTGAAAACTAATAAATGGCTCGTCTTGTTTTGAAGATAGTAAGTTTTTGAAAATATTTTAATTTGTTTTTAAAATTTGGTAAACTTAGGAAAATGATAAATGGAAAATCAATTCTTGGTTAATAAAAAAATATTATTACATTTTAAGGGTTTATCAATTGACTATTCCACTCTTCTAAGGTGGGTTTCCTTAGGGGTCTCCACTAATAGGTCACTTTAGGGTAATGTCATCCACTATACAAAATAATTCCTTCAAGAACCTTCGTTTTGCAAAGAAGATAGAGTACCTCACCACTTCCTTTCCAAGATTTGTTATTGTTTAAATTCACGTATATAATATATCTTAGGTTCCACATATATTTCAATTAAAAATTACAGAGTACATATATGGTAATATTAATTTAACTAAAAAAAAAATACAATAATTATATTTTTCAAACACTAAAACATTGGTAAACATAAACATCTATAGTGACTCCCCCAACTTTCTATTATTGTTCATGCATTTGTTGCTATAAAAATTGGGTTTTATTGTCTTGAAGCCTTGAAGCTTCATTATCTTGATGAAATTTTACATCTTCTTTTATAGAAGAGATTTACCTATGAGAATTGGCTAATAAGGGTTCCCAAGATACCCCTTCCACTATACATATGATTAGGTAATCTCTAAAATTCTAAATAATACATATTTACTCTTGTCTTCCTTTGCTATGGCCAAGCAGGGTTGGGCCCGAGATCTAGGGGACCTAAGGCGAGATAAAATTTGGAACCCTTATCTCTTATAAATTTGAAGATAATAATAATAATAATATTTGTATTTACATATTAAACTATTAAATTCTTTTATTATTATTATTATAGAACAATATAAAATTTTAAAATATATATTATTATCAAAATTATAAATTAAAAGAAAATACAACAATAAAAAATAAACTACATAACATAACATAACTAATAGAAATTGTTATCTTCATAAATAAGTAAAATAAATCATTTGAAAAGTTAATTTCATCACCTTCTACAATTCAAAAGGAGAAAAAGATATTAATCACAAGAAATAAAAGAAATATAACAAAGAAAAAAAATAAGATAAATAATTACGCAATTACATATCAACAATTCATAATTTAATTTTAAATTTCAACCCAAATAATTTTTAATTATATAAACTTATCAAATACATAAAATAAAAATAAAAACACAAATACTAAAATATAGCAGAAATAATGTAATATATTTACATTATAGCATTATTCCATCTAAAATAAAAATAAAAATACAATCTTCTCGGTAATTCTCACAAACAGCTTATATGCAGAATCCAAATCGCAGCTATCCTTGGCAAACTTGTCAATCAAGGCACACCCGACGCACACACCCGTGTCAAGATACCCACTTTTCATCACAAACCCAAAAACCACACTCCCAATTGAAGTCTGATTGCCTTTTTTTTAACTAAATAGTAGTGACCCAACCATTACCAAATGTCAGACCCGACATGTGTCTACTGTCTAGAGCCAAAAGGAATGTCATACCACGATCAGATAAGAGACCAAAAAAACCATGGAAGAGGCATAGGAGCAAACCAACAACAAGGAATGGGGCAATGAATTTATCAGCTTTATTTAAAAAAATATGCAAGGGCTTCTAAAAACGGATCACATATTTACGGGATGAGAAAAACATACTAGTCGTTGGCAGCGGTGCGGCACAGTATAGCGGAGGCAGCGGCAGTGGCGTGGCACAACGGCACAGAGGACCCACAGGATGCGTGTGTGTTGGCATTTGGAGCTGTGTCGATTGTGGTTATAAGGCTAGGTTAAGAATTAAGAGATAAATGAAACATTAAATTGGAGCCCTAATTTTGTCCTTATTTTCGGGGGCTCAAGGCCCAGGCCTTACTTGTTTGGCCTTGGGGCTGGCCCTATGGCCGAGCCTTTTTAATCTTTGGTGTTATGGTTCTTAATTTAGCTAATACTTTTTTTTACAATCTCTGTATAATATATTGTAAAATATCAACCAAAGAAGTAGGTGACCAAGAATGGGCCTTTTTAATTAAATACACGTATATCATAATAAAAATGGGTCTCCAACTATGTATAAAAAAGTGATAGTCAAACCTTGAACTTCCCTTGCCCCTCTAGTTCAATATAGGATACAAATTTAATATTTTCTTCCAACATGGTAAGAATTGAGTCTACTCCTTAGGCCAATTGTACAACTAACTTTACAATGACCTCATCTATGTACCCACTAAACTACGAAGATAACTAGTCCATAAACAACTAGTGTCACCAAACGATAATCTTTTTACACGTTTAGTAAAAAGAGTAAAGTAGATAAAATAGTCAAACTAAATTTTGTATATGCTTCGCTTAATTTAATTGTACGTCTCTCCAATAATTTTGATTTTTGTTGTAAGATATTCACCCCTTTAGCCTACCAATTTACTAACAACTTGTTTTCTGAATAACATATGGAATAATGCATTCCCAATTTCTCTGTAGCCAGGGACGGAGTCAGGATTTCATATCCTGGGGGGCCAAATCAGGCGACACGCAACAGAGGAGGACAAAGGGCTGGAGATGTTGCAGCCTTGCGCTGCCGTGAGGAAGAGAGAGGAGGACAGAGCAGAGCGTTGCCGCTGCCGGCTAGAGCGTGGAGTGATGCCGTTGTTGCGCGCAGAGGCTGAGCTTGGATGGAGCTCGGAGGAGGAGTCGGCGTGACACGTCTTTGACATCGTGAGCCTAAGTAGAGATGGCTAGGGGCCTAGGGCCTAGCCGCTGGCGGAGGGAGGACAGGCCGGACAGCCGACGGCGTCGCTGTGTGCATGACGGTGCATCTGCATCTCCACTGCCAGGGGGAGGAAGAATGGCATTGAGCCGTCGATGACTTTGCTTCCTGTAGCCTTGCAAATTGCCGAATTAAGATTGCTTGCCAAATTAAGAAGGTGGGAGACAGCTGGATGAAAACGTTAAAAAAGGGAGGACAGCTAACTTAAAAAATCTAATAAAAAACCTATCATATAACACTAATAATCCAGACATATCACTAATAATACGGACGGAAGGGGGGGCCATGGCCCCCCTTCGTCCCAACGTGCCTCCGTTCCTGTCTGTAGCTTTCTAAATGGCTCCTTTGATTTTTTAAGTGTCGTTCTTCTCTCTTTTAGAATAACTTTCTAACTTCAATTAGAACATGGATGTGTAATCACGAAAAAGCTCAAAATTTGCTCCAAAATGCTTGAAAACACTACACACACACATCTAAAGAAGCATTTCTTGCCAAAATGAAGTAAAGTAAAGAAGAAATAAAGAAAAATTAACACACAAATTATACTCAAATGTAATAAAAAACTTGCAAATATAGAATGATAGCTAAGGTTATTCTCACAATGGAATCCTTAAATTAACTAACTTTTTAAACATTTATATTGCTTTGTTAAAACTAGGTATAATAATTCATTAAACAAAATGTTCTCTCTTAGTGAGTATGGTTCTTAATTCAAGAAACTTCATATTAAAGCCAAGACATTATTTAAATAAATATTTTAGAGGTAATACAACAACATGAGGTAGGAACCTAATCAAAGTCACCCAAGGTGGTCTAATGGTTTGAATTGGCTACTCCAACCATGTAATAACATGAACACATCTTAGTTTTCACTTTATAACATTCAATTAACATAAAAAGTAGTAATTTAAATTCAAAATTAATGAATTTATAACTAAAATTGAAATTTAATAAATTAAGTATGATTAAATTAGTATATATAAATTTAAAATTGTACCCCATATAATTTTAAAATCACAAAAAAACCCCTTAAAAGTCTAAAAGGATGAGGGAAGATTGAAGAGCATATTTTGAAACTCAATCCAAATTACTTGATTGAAATAGATTAATAGAAAACAACCCAAAAAGCTTAATAATGATTTTTTGGTTGAATTAATTTGCTGATAGGGTAAGTTTCATCCACAACTTTGGTTTTCATTAATATATTAGATTGAGAAAAAAAGATTTTAATGGAAATGCTACATGCAGATATGTTGCATTGATAATTTGTGTAAAAATATTATTATTCTCATTGAATTAATACTATTTTTTTAATTTATTTTTCATATCAATTC
The DNA here is from genome assembly GCA_023512835.1 of Taxillus chinensis. Taxonomy (NCBI): domain Eukaryota; kingdom Viridiplantae; phylum Streptophyta; class Magnoliopsida; order Santalales; family Loranthaceae; genus Taxillus; species Taxillus chinensis. The sequence continues at coordinate 4,642,737 of CM042092.1, forward strand.
AATGATAGAAAGAATGTTCATGCACGAATTACTTACATAATGTACTTGCGAGTAGATTTTTCTAATTTTAATAAGAATATGTTTCTAAGGATTCATGGGCAAAACTAATTCCTTTGAAATCAAAGGCCCAAATCGGAACTAAGTTAGCAATAAAATCAGAAGAATCATTTATATAAATTGTCGACCTCCGGATTCGTCCGAATGTCCTTGTAAGGGTAGCCTATCAGGAGCTAATTCAGTCATATGCTTGTATTGAGTTAAGGCGGTAGCAGCCAACTCTTTCCATATTCGGATGTGACTCCCTTCCAACTAGATGTACTAATGAAGGGCCCCTCCTATCAAGCTTTCTTGAAAACAATGGATTATAACCTTGTCATTCTCTACATGTGTTGTTATTTTTCTACAATACATGGTCAAGTGGGTTTGTGGGCATTGAAAGCCAATGAATTTTTCAAAATCAAGCATTTTAAACTTTTGTGGTAGTGTGATGTTGGGTACTAAACACAACTCTTGGGCATTGATTACTCCATGCGTGTTTGTCCCTTCTATTGCCTTGACTCTTTCTTCCAACTATTTTCAAGTAGGAGGGAATTCTGCTTGTATAGGAATTTTAAAGGCATCAGCTGCATTTTTAGATAGTTTGTTATATGCCTTGCTTGTGCTATCATGGTATACATTATCAGGTTGGTATGCCTGGGAAGGGGGAACTTGGATATTCTCCTACTCTTGGCTAGGGTGCACAACTTATTCCACAGAATTTTTTCCTTTATCTGATGCTATTACAGATAATAAGTTCATTATGTTTTTCAATTGGTTTTGTATTTCTTTGATATTTTCCCCAACTTCTTATTGTGTTTGCTCCAATCCTATTAATCTATTTTCTATTTCTTCAGTGATTGGGTGTGTGGGTGTGCTGCTACGGGACCTTAAATTGTAAGGATGCGCAATGGTGGAAGCTTGGTGCATGAAACCTTGGTATGATTAGAAATATGGATGCTCGATGTTATGTATGCAAGTGCTTTGATAAAGAAAGTACATGCCTTAATAACATAAATACACACCCATACTCCAAAAGATTACATACCTTAATATAAACCTAAAGATTACATGCCCCCTAGAAATGAAAATACAAGTCCTACATGCCTCTAATGCAAGTGTCCCAACATTATAGCTCTTATTACATAGGCAATTAAACATATCTTAAACCCTTAGTCTTCACATTTGCTTGTACAAGACTTGAATCTTCCTCTTGGTTTGATTCAACTCTTCTCTAATGCTTTCTATTCCAGTCCTCAAGCATTCGTTTTCTTCTCCTAGGTCTCGGATTGCATGCATTTGGGCTACTAGTTGCCTTCTAACTTGGTTCCTTTGTATAGTCTTTGCATCCAATTCTCTAGCAATTTTTTGCATTGTCTCCTTTCCCTTCTGAACCTCACGTTCCAAGGCTAGGATTTCTTGTCGTTGATCCTCGATTTCTATTGACAATAGTTGCTCACCAAGAGTAGGCGCGATATCTTCCTCATATTCAGGAATATACTGAAGATATTCCTACCACTTCCAATAAGCGAGTGTTTCACACTGAGAGTCCTCACTGGGCCTAATTTTCATAGGAGTATACCATGCATTCAACATTGTGGAGGCTATCCTTCTTGTTCCTAAAAATCCCTGCTCAAATTCACATTTCTCCATTCCATGAAGTATAAGAACAATTTGCTAGCCTCCAAGCTGTCTTCTCACCTACAATGGTGCATATATTGTACATCCTATTGGACCAAGCAATGGCACCCAATTGTATTTGCCACAGCAGTAGCTCATCTTAGCCGATAGCATCCAAGGTGCCTTCCATATGATGTCTTCTTCTTTCAGATTTTGAGGGTTATGCATCCATTCTACATCATAGTGTGGAAGTTGCCAAGTGTTATTTATAATGTCCCTCGGGGTTATAACTGGTAAGGCATATATTAGTTTAAACCGAGGGATGATACATGGGAAGTTTCCCCTTATCCAAACACACAGTAACGGGACACATCCAGTGAACATTCCCTCCCCCTAAGTCCTGATGTGGGATAATGATCTGACTGTTTCTGCCAAAATACTTAGGACCGGGTCATGTCCTGTCATAAGCTGTAACACTAACTCCAAGACAGCTCCTTCCATGCATCTATACATTCGAAGGAAGATAACCAACCTGTATATAGCCGATGTAAAAAGATGGTGAACATCCAATTGTGTGCCCCATAGCATTTTCTCTCGGATATGATCCCATGGAATAAACTATCTTCCCTCTATCCTAATGATGGTTGGGGGCATATTGTGGACTTGAATCCTAAAAACTTAGCCAAAGACCTTTGCACATACTTTCGAGTGTTTAAGTGAAACACCCCGATTTCTTCATCCAATGACCTTCCTTACAACCATTTATATTCTTCTAGTGTCGAAACTAGATCGATACCATTGAAGTTGAAACAACAACGCTTGGGATCCCAAAAATAAATTATCGCATGGTTGACCCCTTCATCTTCGGGAACCTGTGCTAGACGTAGTAGGTTTCCATAATGATGGATGTATGCGGCTCGGTTATCCATTGCCCATTCTTTCCATATCATTTCCAACTCTGCTGAGCAGGTGGTCTGGAATGTCATGCTAACTTGGTTGTGTACCTTTGGCTCATCTTGAGTGAAGTTGCCTAAAAACTATTGGAGGTTTTCGGCCACAAGGGAAACTTCCTTAGTGTTCTTGACATCTGCCACATCCTTCAAGATATGGATAAATCGTACCATGTTTAAAGACCTAGTAATGTTGGAAACACTGTTGTCATGATATGCATGTTATGTTATGGTATGCCATGCATATAAACTGAAATACATAACAAGCTCATAATATGATATAGTAAGGAAAGGTATCCACAAGGCAAGTTCATGCCCCTTGGGCGTCTAATTCTAAATCCTATCTTATTTAGCAGTCCCTAAGTTATCACAAATGAAAAGCTCCATACCCAAAAGCATTGACGGAGGGTGTCTTTCCATGCCCAAAGGGAAACGGATAGGAAAAGGCCACCACTTGAGTGAGGTGTTTTAGGGGCCCCACGTAGACAAGCACAACCAAGTTTACACAAGTCATAACCTTACTAGCCTCTAGCCTAGTGTGTTAAAACCCGGATAAAGGGTTCATGCATGATTACAACTAAAATAAATAAATATAGCATGATTGCAGCAAAAATAATTATAACAATCAAACAATTATATATACAACATAATAATATATACAAAGCATGATTACAGCAAAAATAATTATCACAATGCATATACATAACATGATTAATGAATTAAAAAAACATCTATACAAAATATCAATCAAAACAAGGGATATATACATTTAACAATACCTTACAACTCTAAAGCTAAGGCTCGATTCTTAAAGGTCCCCAACAAAGTCGCCATTCTATCAACATCCGAATTGTTTGGGCGCCGAGGAAATGACGTTGATTAATGATTTACTATTTGGAAAGGGTGTAAAAATAAATTGTGCTTTTGCAGTCTCCACCAACCGAAAATAAAAGTGCGATCAAAATACCTACTATCAAGAATAACAAAGATAAAAATATTCTACATACCAAAGTTAAGGGTTCGAGAATCAGTTACGAGTAGGAAGGCACCCCACTACGCCCAAAAATTAGTATTAATTAGAATTGAAAGGTTTTTTATGTTTGGATATTCATGACAAAAGTAATTTAACTAATTAAAAATATGACCGTAAAGAATTTAAAAAAACATGAAAGGGACTTCAAGAGTTAAAAGAAATAGTTTAAGACTAATAGAAAAATATTTTAAATGTTTTCTTTGGTATATTTTCAACAACAATAAAAAGAAAATTTTATTTTAATGCATATAAAAGACTTGTTTAGAGAAATTATTTTGCAAAGATAAAAATAATTAAAAGTGCTTAAGAAAAATCAAAACAAATTTTTTTAGAACTTGTAGTTTTTTGCATTTTTCCTCTTTTTTTGTTGTTTTATTGGGTTTTTGATTTTTTTTTTTAGCGAAGCAAAGTATGAATAACATATATTATCACCAAAAAAGATTAAAGTAGACAAAAACGGCTCAAAATGAACTCTTTGGGATTGCCTCTTTATGAGACCGTGATCTTAAAAAATAGACAGATTCCATATAGGCCAGGATTTATGTGCAACGACATTTCACCGTTGTATTAGACCAAAAGTGGTTGAAAGAGAAATGAAACCGCAAACAGCCAGATAGGGTTTCAAATATAATATAAAACAAAAACTGAATTGGTACATCTAAAGCAACATGTCAAAAAACCCATACCAAAGCATAGACAAAAGCCCGCTAAGATCAAATCCTAATAAATGAATATTCACTAACAGGGCTACAGTCTTCATCATGTCCTAAAAGAAACATACCAAATCATAATACATTCAAATGTGATTTTCACAACATACTAGGAAGAGGAAACTCACTGCCAAACCCACGACAGTTGGCCCAAACAAAAGCATACATAATAAACAAGCCAAACCACCATGTTCTAGACTTTTCAAGCAGCCACACCATATAACAATTTGAACAAGCCATTACACATATCATATAATGTTACAATAAACCTAAAATTGGATTTTTTTTTAAATTAAAACTTACAAAAGAGTAACAGATGAACAAAGCTTTGCAACCTTATTCCCGCCTTGCTTTTCCTGGCCGTTCTTCTCTCCTTCTCTTTGTTACTGTCTATCTTTTTCTCTCTGTGGCCTCCCTTTTTTCTTAATTCGTGCGGTTACTCTCTCTACCTCCCGCCTTCCTCTTTTCTTCATCTTTCGTCCCCTTTTATAGCTGATAAAAGAGAAGTAGTTGGAGGAAGGCAGCATCATGGCCGTTGCTATAGGGCTATAGGGATGACTACCGGCCTGGTTGTAGCTATCAGGCACTGTGTGGCAAGGGACGACTCAAACGAGAGATCTAATTGATAATCCCCTTCTTTGATTTCAAAGGATAAGGGAGATTTACTCGATCTTGTAGAGTATGGCATCTCGATTTGTCTGCAGGGAGTTGAGGTTTTGTCCAGCGGAGTGAGAGAAGGGCTTGTGATGCAAAGGGAAGACCATCGGGCATGGAGTTATAGGAGAGGCACTGGGATGAACCGTTGGGTGAAAGGTGGGAAGACGATAGCATGGCGTGGCATTGCATTGTGTGTGCGGGTGACTACAACAGGTAAGGAAGTGATGAATTAGTAATAATAATAATAAATTATTTAATAACAAACTTCAACAATAATAATAAGGACAACACATTTTTTTATAACGTATAAAACTAAAAGGATACAAAACATCAATTGCGGTAGAATCCAAAAGGATATCTTACGCGTTAATTTAACTTCTTCGTTTGTTGCCAAACTTAAACAAAATTGTTCATATTTCATTCCCCATCACCTAGGACCGGTTTCATGGCAGTTAGAAGCTCGTTGGAAGAAGTTAACAAAATTCTACACCTTGACTTAGCAGCCACAACCCTTTATGCACAAACGTAAAATAAAGCAAAACCAAATATATGAAATAGAATAAAAATACATATGTTCAACTCGAACAAAATTGAAGTACGACATAAATCATAGAGAGAGAATACGTAATGAAATATAGCTCACCTGTACCAGAGTAACAACCAAGTGAGTATATGGTTTCAATGGGCTCCCATATTATCAAATAAAAAGAACTTTTCAGTTTCCATACAAACAACAAGAATAATAATTAACAAAGCCTCAATGCAACAATTTACTAAATCAAAGTTACATAACCAATGCAAGAAATCACATTGGATCATTGATGTGATTCCTGAAATACATCAATGATCCCTAGCTCTGAACACATCTTTCATTTCATATCATCACAGCTTAAAAACACACTCAAAGTCCACCCCTACAGTAATCATTGTGTTGTGCAGTAAAAGAAACTGTGAGGCTCATTTAGATATGAATATTTAACAGGCAAAAAAACAAAGCATATGCTGATAGATAAACACAATATTTTGGAGCTTCCCACCATAAAATTGTGACCCATAGAAGTAATTTATTCTTATATAAAATATTCTTACTAAACTTCCACTTCTAGATAATAAATAAGAGTGATTGCATTCCAATCAATGATGAAATTACCAATTGGGTTTGTTGTGGCATGTGGTGTGGTTTTAGGCATAGAACTTGGTATAGATGCAAAGGTAATAAATAAGAGTGATTAGCTACCCACTGAGTTCATCTACTACTAAGTAAATTAGACTGATTTTAAGATGCCACCAGAAGAACTCGGTTGGTGAATGGTTATGTTGGAAACGACCCCATTGGAAGAGAGAATGCAAATCCCTCGCGCACCCTTCTGAGAAAATGAAAGGATCTTCAATGCCATGCCCTGGAAGAGCACACCAAAAACAAAATGACAGCAAAGATTTAAAAAAAAAATCTAGAACAACAAATGAATCTAAACACTAATTATTAGTATTAAAATATAAGGATCAAGGTCCTAAAACCAATTGGCGAGGGTACCATCTATATCAAGCTATACTGGTTACTTTCTCTAACGTAGGACTCTAACCATTAGCAATATATGTCACCTCTCCTGTGTTCACTGTCACTACATGAGGCCTGAAGTCCCCTCCTGCTGTGTTAGCAAGCACCTCGCCTTCAATCAAATATCAAAACCCATTTTCATTAATTCACTTTAGCTTTAAGTAACAACACAAATAGAAAACTATATATATATATATATATATATATATATATATATATATATATAAAGCTCGAAAACAGCAATCGAATTCGGCGGCATGGATCGAAATTCAACATATCAAGCTACTGTAACAAACAACGGAACACATAATCTAGGGCAAAAGCTCAATTCTCGGATGAGGTCGTCACCTGTTCTTGAGACAAAAGGTTTTAGGAATGGGATAGACATCTCCGAACACATCGGTGAGGTGAGGAAGCCTGAATCGACTCTCGAAATCAATCTGGAACTGGGGTGTCCAGTAGCGGTCGCCGAAGTCGATGTCCAGATTCCTCGTCCGAGTAGAGAAGAAGCCGATGTTTAAGTAGAATTTAATTTGCCTAAGCCGTTTAGGATAAGGGAAATGAAGAGGCTCACCAACCCTTGGTCTTCGATTCCCTGCAAGTACTTCGTTGCCCGCCTGACCCGCTCCGACTAAATTGGCGGGTTGGGACGGGTTCAGAGCAGCCTATAAACTTTTGGGTCGACTTTGGGTCGGGCCGTATTCGGGTCCAGCCCGACTCGTTTTCATGGCTGTGCAACGAACAAAAAATGGTGCACGAGATGATAAAAAAACAACAGCACGCGGCCTAAATATTTTTTCCAGATATTTGTGTCAGTTTTAAAATGTAAATACATCTATTTTTAAAAAATAAATACTTTTGTGGCGCTTATAAACAGCCACAAAAGTGAATGACTTACTTTCAAAAAAATTAAATATCTTTTGTAACAGTTATAAACTGTCACAAAGATTAAATTTATAATATTTTAAAAAAATCTTAGTGTCATTTGTAAAATTGTCACTAAATACCAAACATAGTGATGATTTTTACCAACTGCCTCTAGGAAATCGCCCTACTAAATTTATATTTTTTTTAGTGACATATCAAGTATTAACTATTAATATTAAATAAATAAATTTTAAAACATAAAATAAAATAAAAAATAAAAAATATTATTATTTGGTCCAGTTCGATTTAAATCACGATTTTAAAATCAAAATCAAATCAAAATAATATATTATTTGGTTTCAAATCAAACTAAACCGATTTTATTTGGTTTAGGCAGTTTGATAAGTTGACGGTTTCGGCGAGTCGGTTTGGACAGTTTACTAGTTTAAAGTTTTACCCCTAGTACTAATCGCAGTTTAGATAATAATTTCTAGACATAAATTATACGATTTGTGTTTCACTATATTGAAACTTTCTGGATCTATTTCTCCCTCCTATACATGGGGTTATCCTGTTCTGCACATGGAAGGATTTCACTTGATTGACAATCGAGATTGGGATAACATATAGCGTCTCATGACAAATTAAAAGTGACCCTTAGGCCTCAACAACTAAAATAGTTTTACACTGAAGTGTTTATAGCATTAGACTCATAAATAAATATTTATGGCATGTTTAGTATGTAGGGAAAGAAAGAAAATACATTAGATTGCATTCATTTCTCATATTTGGTACGAAAATAACAAAGGCTTTAAGATTCCCCTGAGAATACAAATAATATGAACACCCAAGATCACGTATGTATGTTAATCAATATCACAGTTATAATACTTATTTGTTTTTTCCATAGTAGATCATGAACGAACGCTAAGGGTGCAATTGATTTTCTTTCTCTTATTCTTTCCTTGACGGCCCAACTCAATAGATAAGTTAGGATGATACTACCAATATATATATATATATATATATATATATATATATATATATATATATATATATATATATATATATAGAGAGAGAGAGAGAGAGAGAGAGAGAATAGGGGGAGGGACCTAGCCACGTAGTAACCTAATGAGCCCTATCCATCAACGGGCCTCATTGGTATATAAAGTTTATACTGAGCTGTTAAACCATATTAAAATGTATAAGAGATGCGCATAGCCCAATAACAAATATAACCTTATATGGGTTACCTGCATTATCCTATATTACAACCCCATTTTAACTAATAAATCACAATTAAAGATAGCTCAAATTTAGAAAATTTCTAACATTCTCCGACTTGAGAAACGTTAATTGTAATTTTTGAAATCCTTAAAAAATTATTATAGAAAAATATCTATATATATAGTAAAGAATAAAACTTTCAGGTTGTGTAACGAAGATAACATCTCTAACAAAAAAACTCGAACCAACAAAACCATAGGCAATGAATCATAGCTGTCAATGTATTAATATGCAATACATGATGTCCATGGTTACAATTACCTAACAACCTTGTTGTCATGGGTCTATATGGTAATGTAGCTAAAAACATTTCAAGTCACTTTTAGATGATGTTATTTACATTCAGTCCTTTGACTTTCTATATCTTTAGTTTATTATAAATTAAGAAACTAATTAGGCACATATGCTTCCTATATATCTCATAAACTTTATTGAATGCATATTCACGGTATTTTATTTGAGACATACCTTAATGGGCAAAGCTGCCATACTTAGACTAAACATCAAATTTCAAGATTTTAATACATTCATCTGTTATGTGTATACTTCAAAAATAAAGAGCTCAACATAATATATATATAAATCAAATAGAAGTATAAATTTAAAAACTCGTTTAAACAAATGTCTAAATTCAAACATAAATAAAAAGATCAAAGTTCATAAGAGCAACAACAAACTCTCATTAATGAAAAACATTGAATCTTTCTAAAAGACCCATATTAAAAACATAATTCTTGAACTGTATTGGTTGGAGTCCTTTAGTTAGTGGGTCAACAAGCATGGAGTCAGTAGATATATGTTCAATAATGAAATCTCCTTTTTTCACAAACTTTCAAACTGTGAGATATTTGATCTCCAAATGCTTAAAATTGCTCGAGCTTTTATTGTTATTTGAGAAGAACACTGTAAGACAGTTATCACAATAAATCACGAGAGGACTCGCAATAGAGTCAACTATCTTCTGGCCTGATATAGAATTTCTCAACCATATAGCCTGAGACATAACACCATAACAAGCCACAAATTCTATTTGCATAGTAGATGATGCTAAAATAGTCTATTTCACAATATTCCATGAGATAGCTCCTATAGCTAGCACGAAAATATATCCTGATGTTGTTCTAAGATCATTTGAATAACCAGCAAAATCTAAATCAATGAAGCCAATAACTTCTAAATTGTCTACCCTTTTATAAACTAACATGTGATTCTTAGTACGTTACAAGTATCTTACAACCTTCTTAACTGCTACCCAAGGATCTCTATTTGGATTAAACAGATATCTATGAAGAGCACTAACAATGTAAGCAATGTCAAGTCTAGTACAAACCTAAGTATATATCAAGCTTCCCACTGCACTATTATAAGGTACATTTGCTATTGAGTCTCTTTTTATATCATTCTTAGGATATTGATGCTTACTAAATTTTTCTCCTTTCACAATTGGTACTTCACTATGTTTACAAGCTTATATAGGAAATCTTTGAAGTATCTTATTGATATAAGTTTTTTGAGAAAGGCTCAATATCCCATGAGATTTATCTCTATGCCAAGTATATATTTGGTTTCTTGCATATCTTTCATATCAAAAGAATGTGATAGCATATCCTTAATATTATTCAATAATGCTAAATCATTACTAGCCAATAGGATATCATCAACATAAAGTACCAAAATGATAACTTTACTCCCACTAACTTTCATGTAGACACATTGGTCAAATTGATTCTTTAAGAAACCAAGAGAAGTCACTAACTTATCAAACTTCAAGTACATTGTCATGAAGCTTGTTTTAACCAATAAATGGATTTCTTCAATTTACAAACCATATGTTTATATCTTCCATGATAAAACCTTTTGGTTGAGCCATATAAACATTCTATGATAGACTACCATTTAGAAAAGCATTCTTTACATCCATTTGATGTAACTCAAGATCATAATGAGCAAGAAAAGCCACAAAAATTCTAAAGGCTTCTTTGGAAGAAACATGAGAATAAGTCTCACTGTAATCAATACATGCTTCTTGAGTATAACCCTTTGCAACTAATCTGGCTTTGAAATGTTCAATGTTCCTATGAGTATCTTTTTTGGTTTTAAACACCCATTTGCACCCAATTGCCTTTTGACCCTCAGGAAGTTCTATTAGCTCCCATACATCATTAGAAGCCATAAATTGCATTTCATCATTCATGAATGCAATCCACTCAATGATCTTCGTGGTGGAACTGCTTCTGGAAGAAAATACTCAGTTTGTGTTAGAACACCACTATTATTTAAGTTCTCCACTTGCAGATTTCTATCCACTGATGAGATTAATTTTGTGACTCTACTGACTATTGGTGGAATAGGCATAACAACAACTTCATTGTGTGAATTTGATATAGTAGCTGGAAAATGAACTACATCTTCCACATCATATTTTAAGAATTTTGCTGTTAATGATTTTATAATTCTACTACCTCTAATATTACAGTAGAAACAATATCCCTTTGAACGCTTTAAATATTCAATGAAATAACACTGAATCATTCTAGAATCAATTTTATTTTCTGAAGGATTAAACAACCTCACTTTCGCTAGACATCTCCAAACACGAAAATGATTAAATTAGGCTTTCTCCCAATCCAGTGCTCAAAAGGCATCTTTGGAACAAATTTATTAGGCACCCTATTAAGGATATACATATTATTTTTCAAGGCCTCCCCACAAATAACTAAGCAAGTTGAATTTATTCATCATACTTCACATCATATCTATGAGAGTATGATTTCATCTTTCTACCACGCCATTCTGTTCAGGATTATAAAGCATAGTATACAATGGAATAATTTTATAAATTTCTAAGAACTTTGCAAAAGAACCCATATGTTGGCCTGAATCACTATTTTTCCCATAATATTCACCACTTTTATCTAATATCATAATCTTCAAGGTTTTATCTATTTGTTTCTCCACCTCTAACTTGAATATCTTAAACTTCTCCAAAGCATGAATTTTTTCTTTAATCAAGTAAACATATCCATAACGAGAATAGTTATCAATAAAGGTAATAAAATGCTTATTTCCACACATAATAGCTTGATATAGTCCACTTATATCTATACGAATAATCTCCAATGCCCCAGAACTATGAATAGCAATTTTCTTTCAGGTTTTAATAAGCTTTTCCCAAATACAACCAACATGAATATGCTCATCATCATGATCAAGAGAAGGGAGTAAATCTTCCTTAACTAGTTGTTGTACTTGATCTTTCGAAATATGACCCAAACGTTTATGCCAAAAAATAAAAGATTTATCATTAAATTTGACTCTCTTAGAAACTAAAGATTTAATGACATATGATTTAGTAAAATGTGATAACGAAGATAATTTATAAAGACCATTAGATAGCATGCTAGAACTAATAACTTTTGAATTCAAAGATAATTGCATTATTCCATCACAAAAAAGAACAACCAAAGCCAAACTTATCCAAAATAGAAATACAAATCAAGTTCCTCCTAAAAGTGGTACATAGAAAATATTGTCTAAAACAAGCTCAAAACCAGATTCTAAGAATAGACTAACAACTCTAATGGATTCTACAACTGTCTCCTGATTATTTCCCACCTTTAGTTTTGTCTCCCATTCATTTGGTTCCCTTAACTTCTTGAACCCCTGCAAGGTCATAGTTATAAGGATAGATGCACCACTATCTAACCACCAAGTATTAGGAGAAATATCTACTAGATTAGATTCAAAACAAACTAATTATATTATATTACCTCCATAAGTATTCTTCTTCTTCAACCATGCTTTATATTTAAAGTGATCCTTCTTCACATGCTCTTTTTTAGAGCAGAAGTAGCATATTTGCATGATTATGATTAGTTTCTTTCCTTTTAAATCCCTAAAGCCTTTTAGGACCAAAAGACTTGGACCATTTTGCAAAACAATTGTTTTTAACAAACTTAGATCCAGTCAGCAAGAAAGCAACTTCAGTATGTTCCTTCTTCACCTACAATTCCTTAGCCACACACTTAGTGATCAATTCATTAATCGTCCATGTTTAATTTTGTGTATTGTAAGCAGTCAAGATTAATCCAAACTCAGAAGGCAAAGATGAGAGAGCATGATGAATAATAAACTCATCAGGAATTATGATATGATATGCCCTCAAAGTAAACTAGATATGCACTAACCTCAATATATATATATATATGAGATGTAAAGACTCGTATTTGGATAGTTTTGAGAGATAGTCATTCGATGGGAATGTAACTATATGGACGGTAGTGTAGTCGTCGATGTGAGCATTTTGACTATACTTGGGCCCGATTCCGAGTCGGGGCCCCGTTTGACCCGATTGTTGACTTTTTGGGATTTATTGGTTGACTTTGCGTTTGGGCAGTCATGTGGGTGTGATATTATTTGAATGGTGTTGTGCTCGTCATTTCGAGCATTTTGACTGTAATTTGACTCAATTTGGAGTTCGGGACCTTGGAGGTCAATTATTGACTAATGATTGACTAGGTCAGTTATTGGTCAATGACTGCAGAAATATAAATAGTAGAAAAAAGAAGAAGCTTTCACTTTACGCTATCACGTTTGTGCGTTTGAGAGAGAGAGAGAGAGAGAGAGAGAGAGAGAGAGAGAGAGATTTTGCTAAAATGAGATCAAAAGTTTCACGCTATCACTGTTTTATATCAGTTTTAATATGTGTTTCTGTGATCTGGGTCGTAGGGTCGTAGTTCGTAGACCCGTAGTTCGTAGCTCGAAGGTTCGTAGTTCGTAGGGTCGTAGTTCAAAGACCCGTAGTTCGTAGCTCGAAGGTCGAAGTTCGTAGTCTGAAGGTCGAAGATCGAAGACCCGCTACGAGTCTCCAAGGCGCACTGCAGTTTTGCACTACGAGTCGCAGCTCCAACAGTGTAACTGGACACTACTGGATTGCACTGGACTGGACTATTTACATTGTAACCCTTACCCATCTACACACTTAAGTATTATACTTAAGTTACAATGTAAATAATGAAATACCCCCCATTTGGATTCAAAGAAAAAATACTAGAAAATTAAATTCCCACTCTTTCAAAATGTGAAAATTTGGATTTAGTGTAAAATCTCGAAAAAATCCAGTTTTTCGTAAAGGTGGATTTTTGGAAAGTGGGGTTAGACATCTCAGAAAAATCCCCAAAAATCATATTATCTTATTTATGATATGGGGACCCAATGCCGGGACTTTTTATTGCAAGAAAATAGCTACTATGGGTATCTCCTTCCTTAGTCAAGGAATGAGGATCGACTTGTGAAGATTGGCTACAGTTCTAAAGGGAGTGTTGTACACCTTAAGACGATATTGGTGTTGGTATGTTGGGTTGTGGATTTGGGACTTGGGTTCTATGACTTGTTGGGTTCTCACCGTGGAGCACAAATGATGCTATGTGATTGACGGGGCAGGCATATGCGCTGATGGCAGGCCTGTGTGGCACTGTGGCCGGGCATATTGCGCTGTGGCCGTGGCAGGCATATGCGCCGATGGCAGGCCTGTGTGGCTCTGTGTCCGGGCATATAGCGCTGTGGTAGGGCTGAGTGCCCTGAGCTGGGATCTTGTTGAGGATCGTGGTCAAGCTGTCCTGTAAGGGCAGGCTGGGTCCTGATGTTTGTTTGCAAGCTGAGTCCTGATGATTGTGCACACTACATAGTGCACGAGTACACAGAGCATGTAGCATAGACTTGTATGTTTGCATGATGTGGAGTATTGGGGTCACCTACTGAGCTTGTCGCTCACTCCTACTTGTTATTTTCCCTTTTCAGGTGTGACCCGAGATTAGTGGAAGACTTTCTTCCAGGAGGACGTGCCCACTACTCTGATGTATGAATACTGTATTTTGTATTGTATTATGTGTCGTATCCCGGACATGGGTTCGTGGACAGTTGTATTTGCATACTATTTATGATGTGATGTCTGTATGACTGTGTGACTCATTGTATGCATGATGATATATGGGAAAGTACAGGATTACCCTTGATGTATGACTGTACAAGGTTGCATATTTGAAACAGCACCCGCGGTGTAGTCTCCATTGGTGCTAGTCACCAACCCCTTGACCTTTCGGGTGTGGGCAAGGGGAAGTCATGCTCCTAGTTCCGGGTTCCCTGGAATTTGGGGGCGTGACATCTCCTACATCTGTTTCGTTAAACTTCTAACCTCAGCATTGTTAGATACTTGATATCTTTCTCTAATGGATATCATAAGATCCTTTGCCTTAGAGATCTCAGGTAAGCCATTGAGCAGATATTCTAAGATGGACCTTTGCATAAATAACAAACAATACTTGTTTGATCTCACCCATTTCACATAGATATCATTTTCAGCATCTGTACTAGTGGTAGTCGGTTGTGCTGGCATATTTGCAGTGAGACTCATATCCAAGTCTAGAATTCCAATAGCAAACTTGATATCTTTCTTCCACTTCTTAAAATCTGAATCATCTAACACATTAATAACAATTGTGTTGTAGTTCACACCAAAAGAAACTGTTAAGAAGTAAATGCAACAGATCAATGTACATGTTTTTTTATGAGCTCAAGTATCACAATATTTAACTGAAGAATTTATAATCTCCATTACAAACTCTCTTTTGGGTAGATCAAGCAAGAAAATTAGAAACCTTTCCTTCGGATATTTAAAAGAAAAATATAATGACAGTCAATAAACTTATTATTTTTGGTTAAATAAGCTATCTAAATCATTATATTTCATATCCCAAATGCCCACCCATTAATACACGTGTCATTATATAAGGATCACTATAAAGTAAAAATAAGCATAATATGATGTGTTATAAATACCTTATGTGGGCAAACACAATATACAATTTATGAAACATTTATGCGTCACTGTAAATGAATCACTTTGGCGATCAACCATCTACAATATAATATAAATTTGAAAAAAATATCAACCTTGAGAGAGAAATTAATGTGTCACCAAGAAGGACCACTTTGGCAGTCAAACATACATAACATAATGAGATATAACACTATATGTACCTCCACATAATAGAACAATAAGTTGCATTACAATATATTAATTTGTGAGAATAAAAAATTTAATGTAATTTAATTACTACTTTTGTTAATATTATACACACACACACACAATATATGTGTGTGTGTGTTGTGTGTGTGTGTGTGTGAAGACTACAATTTAATATCTCTAGATATAGTTTGATTTTTAATGAGCGGCCTATGATTATTATTAATCCTGCTGTTTGAATTCTCTAAGAATAATAATAATTACAATACATTATGAATTGATGTGTTATTATAATACCAGAACACAACCAATCAATCCCGTCGTGTAAATGAGTATAACTATCGATGCACAAAAAAACCTACAATGGACCACTAGAGCGTCACCGTAATGCCGCAGGACGGTTGATCGACGCTGTTAGGCCGAAGAAAAACTGACCGACAGAACACCAAGGTTGTCGAAGTCACCGGACACACCTACACCTAGTTGATTGATATTAACTATGCAGTTAGTAGCAAGAGCAAGGCCTGGGATATTAATAGCACACATCTGGTGCTCTGATACTACATCTAAATAAATATAATAATCCAAGATCATGTATGTTAATCAATATCACAACAAAGTAATTTCCTGTTTTTTTCATAGTAGATCAAGAACGAACGCTAAGGGTATAATTGGTCTTCTCCCTTTTGTTCTCTCCTTGACGGCTAAACTCGACGGATAAGTTAGGGTTATACCAACATATTTATATAAAGAACTGAGGGAGGGACCTAGCCACGCAATGACCTAATGGGCCCTATCCATCAACGGGCCTCATTAGTTTATAAGGCCTACACTGAGCCGTAAAACCATATTAAAATATTAACAAGATGTGCGTAGCCCAATAACAAATAAATAGCCTTATATGGGCCTACCTGCATTGTCTTGTAACACAGCCTGATTTTAATTAACAGATCACAATTAACTGTAACGCCCCAAAATTTGAACCTCCAAACCGGATGCGTTAGCGGAAATTAAATATACAAATTTTATATCAATTTCAAACTATTACTTATTTAATCAAACAAACCATTCATTATTACAAATTTTAATCCAAGATCTTTAAGGTTTATGGGTTTAGAGACTAAGTGTCCATAACCCATTATTACATAACAAAGCATACGAGCAAACAACTTAATAAATCTTTAAAATTTCACACAACTTTATTTCCAAGCACTTCTCCACTCCTTATCCTAGTTTCTCCATTCCTTAATTACCTGGGTTTGGAAAAGAAATCATAAAAATGGTGAGCTAAAATAGCTCAGTAAGGGTAAAATAAGCATGTAAGGAAAATCATGAAGATATCGAACATAAGAAATACCATATAACATTTGCATACATGATCAACATTTCACAAGGAAATCATAATATGGAAGATTATGTTTAGATATCGTATCATAACATCATGACCTAGGTTAACCACCCAGATACCGTATCATAACATCACATATTATCAGCTGGATTGACACTCTCCAGTAATGTTCTTTACCCAATGTATTGGAGGTCTTTCTGGAACCACCCATCATAAACTTACTTTGTCCAAACATAAGAGGTTATAACAACTTTAACATACATAACATGAGGCATCACATAGAATTTCAATAAAACATTCAAAGTTAACAAGGATAACCACGAATATCAAAATGGTTATCTACCCCAATCAATAGCATAGATTACCAAGAGAGAGATTAAAAAGAGACTAATCTAATCTTCTCAACAATAAAATGGAATTAGAAGAATAAGAAACATAAAACTCTTACAATAATAATTCCAAATAAAACAAGATAAAGAGGAAGAGAAAAGTCCTTTACAATAATAATGAAATATAGATTATAATGAAAAAGAAAAAGGGGATGAGAAAAACCCTTACGATCAGCTTGTCATTCTCCGCGTTCTAAACCTTAAAAAATATCAAAACACTAAATTAGCATTAATGCTTAAAAAGTTCAATATTACATATATCTCCTTTTCATATATATATATATATATATATATATATATCATACTTTAACTTATATCTTTTAATAGGCATACCGTACTTGTGGGGTTGAATATTAATTTGGGTTCCCACTTCTATTGCTGTTCCATCTCCTATTTCGATCCCATGCATCATAAGCCTTGAGTTGTGCAATAACTATGTTATATGCCTTTGAGAGTTTTTGAATAAGATTTACTTCTTGTATTGGGTGAACGGAAAAGACGTTCGATAAGCTTATTTTTCCTACGTGTCTTCCACCTTAACGATGAGGGTATATTAGACATGGGTCTAAAGGGAAGATCTAAAGGAGATAAGGATGGGGATAGCTGTGAGGTTGAAGCATTAACAATTGGGGTTGCGGAAGAAGAAGGGCGATTGTCGGGGGAATTCATTATCGAAGTTGTTCCTTACGATCCTCCGCTATCTAGAACCGTAAAAATAAAAGAAACATTAAATCAATATTCTCATATTTTTACTTTAAAAATGCTATGATGGAATAACATATTTTAAAATAATGTCGCAATGCCAACCATGCATGTATATACGAGGTGATATAATCAACCATATAAATAACATATGTGAGGTGGTAAGAACAACTATGTAAGTAATATATATGAGGTGGTAAAACCACCCATGAATATAGTATATATGAGGTGGTAAAACCAACCATATGGATTTACATAATAAATAAGAAGTGACTTCAAAATTTCGAAATCTTAAGTATTACCTTTCGTAGAACTTCGACGCTTAGTAAGTACCAAAAGCAAAAGAGGATTTGAGTAGAGTATTTGGGGTGTTAAGAGGGCTTAAGGGAATGTTTTTAGAGGGAAATTCGTGGTGTGGCTTGAGGGATTTGTGCTTAAGAGGAGAGGCAAGACACTCCTTATATAGGCAAGGATGGTAGGTGTAATAGTGTGAAAAATAGTGTACGAATTTGACTTTGGCATTAAATTAAATTATTTAAAATATATATAATACTTTATTTTCTTCATATTATCTCTTATTAAAAACGTGGTTATCTCCTCCTTCCATTAAAAAATGTTTTAAGACTTTTAAACCTAGAAGGTTCCTTTGGCATCAAAAGTCCACATTGGTGTACTCCCTACTTATTCAATTATAACGTTTTTAATTTTGTAGTTTTTGACAAATGGCCAATTGTATTGCATTACTAACTCAAATATCTACAAATGGGTATCAATTTTATAATTTTTAAATATGTATAACAAAAGTTATTGAATTTTAAAGTTATACTAAAATGTTTACCCATTCATACTGAACCTATGTGTAGTATTTTAAATTCTGGAATTGATTGGCTTCATATTAAATTCTGATATTTTTACACGTTTTAGCTAAGTCATAAATGAACAAATGGGCTTTGGTTTCATGTCAATTGGATCTGTATAATTCAAGTTATGGATTTTTGAATGGGACCTCCAGAATCTGTCTCATTCAAATTTTTGGGCCTTACCTATGTTTTATACTTTTGGTAAAGTTATGGCTTGTAATACTTACTTACCCATAGTAATTTGGATTAAGAAACTAAATGACATAATATATAGCATCTAAACTTTTTATGACATATAAGAAATTATTTTATTTTTTATAACATATTTAATATTTACGCGGATAAAATAATATAATTGCATAATCAATAAACAATAAAGTAAGATAACATTATAGCATAAAATATTATAAACCTAAATATAAACATTAATATCATATTCTATGGCCTTCGTAAAATTTCTTGAATTGTATTAACGTATGTGTGTAGGACGTGTTGTGCTTCGGCAGTAGTGCTGCACAACCCTTCGGCTAACATTATCGTGGTTGTCGCACAAATAACCTCAAACTTCTCCCTGTGTCTCGTCGCATTATATTGCAGCCATTGGACACGAGCATTTAGCTCATCTACAGCAAAGCATAGCTTTGTAACTTCAAGTCGTATTGCTCGTCGATCTTCATCGCGTACACTATTCTCGGATGGCAGTACTTGAGAACTTGATGTCATAACTCTTATTATTCTTCTTCTTACTTCTATACTCTCTTATAAATAAAATCTCATACTCATACCTATTTATGGAAGTCCAAACGAATATTATTCATAACGGCTAGTTACTATTCTAACGACTACTTACTAGTCACATGTTATTTGAATGACTATATTGGGTGTTTATTTTTATCGTGATAATATCCAAAATATCCTTTCTAACTATTGTTAACAATAACATTATTATTATTTTATTATTGTTACTCTTTAAGGAAGAACTTAAATAGTTAAAAATTTTGCGGGTCTTACATTAACGGTAGCCCAAATTTAGAAAACTTCTAACAAATATCATACTGACATATAAGGGGAAATTAATTCCCCTCATCCCCCCTGATTTACAAAGGTTTTCTTATATAAGGAGACCTATTTTACTTCTTTTTTTTACCCTTTTTAATATTATATCTTCTTTTCATATGTCAGTCATCCCTGCCCCAACTCCCTACTCCTCTCTCTCGTCACTTTCTCTGCACCACCAGTATTGCCTCCAATGTCCTTCATTGGGCTCGATTTGGGCCACCCACTCCATAGGCTTGCTCTCCTCTACGAACACGAACGGGCTGCTGAGCCTCCAATTGCTCGCCACTGACCTGTTCCTTCACCGCTAGACAACTCTCCTCCCTTCAACCTCCTGGTCGCCACCGAGCTCCTGCTCCCCATGTGCTAGTATGACCATCAGAGCCTCCTTGTCACCGCCAAACTTCAAGGGGATTGTTGTGTCCTCCACAACATCTATGCGATCATAGGAGGGGCTAAAGGACGACCAAAGGTTCCAAATCTTCGACAACGAGATGGTCATCAAGAATAGCATCCGACAAAGGGAGAGGCAGCCAGGCGAGCTCGAGAAGATGGAGGTGGAAGAAAAAATAAAGATTTTATTTAATAAATTTTAATAATTATGAGGATATTTCAATAATTGCTTTAATACATTATCATGCTTGTTATGTATGCTAAACGCAGGAAAGGTGATCAAAAAATTTATTCCATTTATCATGACAATTTTATTTTTTTAATAATTTCAATTCCTTTAATTTCATTTTCATATATCAAACTAACCCTTAATATTTTCGTATGTACCAATTTTGATACAAAACTTTCAGACAATAATATAAAATTAAGGCTTTATGGTTTTATGCATTATTTAATAGTGATTAGTTAGGCATAAGGTCTATTATTATTAATTTGCTGATAAGGATTCTTTAAAAAATATTAAAATACTAATCGCAAGAGATAGACTTTTCATAAATCACTTTAAACTCGCAACTGAATTGGCTCATTTTAATAACACTAAAACTAGTAATACAATTAACTTGCAAAAAGCTAAAAATATAATATCATGTGTAATATTTACCTCTTTTCAGACACGAAAAAAAAAAAAAAAAAAAAAGCGTGTGCCAAACTTAAATAAACTTCTAAGTGCTAACACAAAAAGTGATATAAGACTAATTATTACGAGCACAACCCTAACTAATCTTCCAAGCACATGGAACTACAAATTTTATGGTGTCACATCAACTCGTGAGATTCAATTATTTTCTATTCACGTGGTTAGATTATATGGGCATCGAGATCTTCGTCGAATAACTTTAATAGGGTTTATGGGAATTTAATTTTCAATTTAACCAAAGCACACAGCGAAATATGATAAATAACACAATATTTATGCCGATAACAATAATAAATTATCGTAGAATAGCTAAAAGTTATAACTGTTTAACTTGTTCAAGTGTAAATCAAAACAATTGAAATAAATGCAATAAATGAAACTCTATAAAATATATGTTTGGTAAAAAATAGTTAATCAAATAACTACTTTTTTTAAAGGGAAAATAATAAAGTAGATATAAGTGGTAAAGTGCAGTTGGTTTATTTGTTCGGTGTTAAGTGACATAAAATAAATAGGAAATTTGATATTTTATACTATATAAATTAGTTTAGTTTGCAGTTGTATCATTAGTAAATGAAAATAAATGTTGCATTATGAAGGTATATATACATATATATGACTAAATTTTTATCAATAAATATGATAATTATGTAGGAATTATTAAGCATTGAAATGAAAATTTTCCCAATTAGCTTTATTTTTTGTGGAATTGAAATTTTCCCAATTAGCTTTACTAAATAACTCCCTATCTGCGTGTTTAAGTTATTTTTCTTAAAAAAATAATTAGAAAAATTACAAATTCAAAGATATTCTTTCACTTTAAATTAGGGGTAATCAAGAATCGAACCAAACCAAACTGTTTTGACCGAAAAAGCTAGTTTTTAAAATTATATTGGTTTATTTGGTTTTTATTTTTAGAGAACCGATGTTATTGGTTCGATTCACGATTTTGGAGATTTGGTTAACCGAACTGACCGAACAGATGTTACCACTTCGGCACATCGGCACTTTCCACTTCTCAATTCCTACGCATCCCTTAGTTTTGCGCTTTCTCGAAGTAGAAAGGCCAAAAGTTGGCATTCCTACTTTCTAATTCCCACATATCTCTGTCATTGGTGATGATATTTAAGAATTAAAATGAATGCATTTTTTTATTTAACGTTAAAATTTAAAAACCGATTCAAACCGATGAACCAAACGAAATTTTTATGCACCAAACCAAATCAAGACCGATAGTTTTTAACATTTATTGGTTGGTTTTAGTTTGGATTATTTTCAAATCAAATGTCGTTAGTTTGATTTAAAAATTATATATAAACCGATCTGAGTCTTTAACTTTTTCTTATCACATCGTATTGCACAATTTTCTTGCCTCCATATATATATATATATATATAGAGAGAGAGAGAGAGATAAATTTGAAAAGAAAAATACGGACACGCGCGCATATATAATAGAATAGATATAGAGAACTTAATTAAAAATTATTTTATTCATTAAAGTGTATATTTT
This sequence comes from Taxillus chinensis, assembly GCA_023512835.1. NCBI lineage: Eukaryota > Viridiplantae > Streptophyta > Magnoliopsida > Santalales > Loranthaceae > Taxillus > Taxillus chinensis. The sequence continues at coordinate 4,665,436 of CM042092.1, forward strand.
CTGTGTTGAACAACAGAATAAAGTAATTGTAACCGAGGAAAAAATAGTTGTCTTTTAAGCTAATATACACCCTTTCATTCGAACATTATCCCACCACAGGCCCGCGCGGGACTAATTTCCCAGATAGACCTCGATTGTTTTTGTTCTATATTTCAATGCCAAACTGCACGCACATATATATGCTGCATTATCTTTATTACACGCCTATATATTATGCGTGCTCCATGAGAAGCCATTTCTTATAATTATAATTATATATATGTGTGTGTACGTGCTTTTAGAATAAATTATATATAATTTATACCATTCATAATTTTGGTCTAAATTATATTTATAATTTTGTACAAAATTATACGCTCCATTATTCAACTCTAGTAAACCATGTTCTTCACTGATCTGTGATTACCCTTTGATTTTCGTTGATATTATTCTATATTCTACTGGATGCATGTATATATATATATCCAGTAGTTCATCAGTAACACCCCAAGCATGCATGGACTCAAAAATGGTTTTGATTTGACATGAGCCCGATTGAATCAACACATACCTAACGTATGTTCCCTCCCTCCCACCCCAAGGCCTAACTTGTACATTTTTGCTTATGCACATCACATGGAAATTGAACAACCATCCGATTGATCACCTGACACAATGACACGTTTATGTTTTTCTGTCCAGAGTTATGGTTTATACTAATGACGAGTAGAAATCTCAATAATGGAGCAGACGAGCAATTATAGGGCCTTTTGGCCCAACTAATACACTCTTTGATAATCACTACTCTTTGCTGTTTGTGGATATGATCAAGTCATACTTCACAAAAGAGACCATAAATCTTGTTGCTAATTACCGCATTTAATAGTAGATTAATCAATCAATCAAGCTATAATGTCGTACAAAGTATAAAATAAAAGAACTTCACAATCATAACAACCACCATGATTATTTGTGGGCCTATAAACTATATGACTAATAAAACGTACACACCATATATCATATATATTAGACGGACAACCGTATATAAGCAATATGCTATATATATATATATATATATATATATATATATATGTGTGTGTGTGTGTGTGTGTGTGTGTGTGTGTGTGTGTGTGTGTGATGCAGAAATTACAAATTTCGGGATAAAATCAGGCTCATTTTAAATAACATGTCTAATGTTAAACCTTAAAGATTAGCGCTTTGGTGAAGTATAAATAACAAGAGAAACCTAAAACAATTCTGCACCATCAATTTCTTTTTCTTATATCACAACCATACCTAAAACACAATGTTTCACACAAAACCTTACTTTAATCATTCAACCCATGAAAAGGGAACTACAATATCACTCCAAAGAATGAATAAAACAAAATTACAAGGAACAAAGAGACGCAAAGAGAAGAGAAGTAAGAGAGGGAGAGACTCAAAGCACGCCTAAAAATAGAGGAAAACAACAAGACAATGAACCGGTAAACTCACAAACACCACATATATTTTTACATTAGGAGAGAGAGAGACTCAATAAAGCAAGCCCCAAAATCCAGGAAAACAACTCAATGAACTGGTAACTTCACAAAACACCACATATTTTTTTGCATTCCATGATTTGAAGAAGGGGTGGGCTCACACACTACCTGGATGCAAATCTCTCGCTGCATACTACCTCGGTGTCCATCTCGCGGCGGTGGAAGCTGCGGTGGCAGCCACAGGCAGCACAAACAAGTGCACCGCCCGTTCCCTCCCCCCCGCTTGCCATGAACTCCCTACATCCATCGACCGCATACCCTCCGACGCCGGCAGCATGATTCTTCTGGCACTCCCTGTATGTTACACTTTGAATCCCATAAGCAGACGAAGTGGTGACTTCATGTCTCTTTACCTGACTTTTCTTCATATCACAGCAACAACAATCACCCACTTCGTCTACTTCCCCACCTCCAATTAGTCCTCCAAATCCAAATTCAAGACCAACTGCTGACACAGTCCCACAAATTGGCATGAGAGAGAGAGAGAGAGAGGCAGAGAGAGATGTTTAGTTCATGGTAGAACCAACCTAGCTAAAAAGCATACTTATAGACTCTAAACCCTAATTTACTTGATCACCACATCCCAGGTTGTTTTGTTTTTGTATTTTTTTACTGGTAACCGTAACTTAGCTCTAAACAAAGAGTGGTCGTTGATAATTTGATCGTTCAACCACCTTTTTGAAAACCTTTTTTTTATTAAGTGATGTAACAAAATGATAACTGGAACGTATTTTTAGAGGCAAAGAATTGGAAACCCTAGGTCAATATGAGGGAGGAGAGATATCGTTTTTGCTAGAGCTAGAAGGCCCTAAAACACAATGATTGGTCTCATTTGGGATTTGAGATTTGGGATTTAGGATTTGGGATGTGCTAAGCTGGCTTGTGGCTGTAAATCTGTACCGATTAGTGGCTCTTGATTGCCTAAAGCCGTACGGTAGTCACTTGCAGCAGTGGGGTGCACTGAAACGACGCCAAACAACGCCTGTTTGGTTTCGCCTAATAACGTGACTTTGATAAGTAATGTTGGCCACTTGTGTGCATATATGGACCAACTATATCGATGCACCACCTTTATTTAGTCATCTACGGCGTAGTATATTATAGTATATTTATATATATGCACACTTCTATTAAATATTTGTTATTGCTGTTCTCTGAGAAAGATACTGCTCTCTGATTCATTACAATGTCATAATGGATTTAGAAAAAAAGATATTCTTAGTTTTTTTATTAGTTTGCATTAAATAGACTGCAGAGTGCAGTCAATCACCATAAACTATGCATATTAGTTTTTTTTTTATCTGTACCACCTATTTGCCACACATCATATTTCTTTTCTTCTTCTTTTTTTTTCTATTATTTTTTCCGTAACTTTGTTTTGGTTACGAAGAAGGAGGCAAAAAGGAAAGGAATTTTACTAATAGGCAACCACAAGTGTACAATGTCTAGTTAAGCCACAAGAAACTGATTCTTAACTTTTGACAAAACTAAAATTATATTAAATTAAGCTTAAAAAATAAAAGTTAATTAATTTAGCTAATAAAAAATATTAAATGTTTATAAAAGAATGACTTGATAACTTGAGTTAGGGTAGAGAGTAGGAAACCGATTTTTACTTGAATCTCAAGATGCTTTGGTTTATCTCATATTATTTCTCTTTCACATGCTAATAAATCATTTTATATCAAAACTCTCTTTCAACAATATTTGAATATAACCAAACCCCGATTTGCTACTTTGTTTCGTCATGTTTCAGAGGACTTTAAGAATTGTTGATTTATATAACATGTTATTTCCCCCGTTAACCTTATTTGCTTACTTCTTTCTTTGGTAATATTAATGTGATTGTGTGTGTGTGTATACATACATATATATATATATATATAATTACCGGGTTTGGACTCTAGACCACGCATATGAAAAAGATTTGTAATGCAACTATATTTTCTTCAAACATGATGTTTATGATTCCCTTCATTTGCTACCTAGCACGTGTCTCCCACCTGTTCCCTACATCTTGGCCAGAGAGAGAGTACTATATGGTTTTTTTTTTTTTTTTTTTTTGGGTGGGGGGGGGGGAGGGGGGGGATAATTACATGTCACTAATTGGATTATTAAGGACTTGTGTGTAAGTTGATGTGAGGTGTCGTAAAGTAAAAAAAAAAAAAAGTAGAGACCGAATTTCAGAGAGTAAAAGAAAAAGGAAAGTGGGTTAATTGGAAAGCTGCGTTGAATGTTTTGTTTTTTTGGGTATATAAGCAGCGTCGAACCCTACTCTGCTTTCTCTCTCTTTTCGGTGAGCACAGCGTCGTACTCCTCTCCCCTCTGTGTAAGCTGCAGCGTGCGACGGAGTCTCCCATCCGTGGGATCTGGATGTAACATCTGAAGTTGTCTGTCTCCCACGCTTGTGGGATCTGTGTACCATCTATGCTGCTCTGGCTTTCTGCAGCAATCTGTTTTCAGGGTACCTGTTCTGTTCTGTTCTGCAATCTGTCTGGTTGTGCAGTAATTTGTCTCTTTCTGCCATCTGTTCTGTGTCATCTGAATATTTGGCAATCTGAATATCTGTAATCTGTACTCCTTCTTTGATATAGTGAATTATTCTGCCGCTGCCCGTGGACGTAACCCTATTATGGGGTAAACCACGTAAATCTGGTGTTCCTGTTTGTGGTGTGATTTTCTGTTTCTGTTTTCTTTGCTTAATATTCATAACAAATTGGTATCAGAGCCTGTGTGTCTCCGTCTGGTGTTCCATTATATCGAAAGTCTTCTCGGTGTAGTCTGTGGCCGAGCGGCGTGTCCCGTAGTGTGCGGCGGTATCGGATTGGAATACAAAATTCTTGTCTTCAGGTGATCCTGTCTGCTCTCAATCAGAATGTACATTGAGGGGGAGCTCCCATGACGAACCACATGGTGGTAGCTCATCAGTTTCATAGGTGCGTCTCTAGCCTATGCTGTAGTTCAATATGTGACAAGGGGGAGATTGTTGGGAAATTGTGTCCCATATCGGAAGAAAAAGGAAAAGTCAAGAAGCTTATATGGTGAAGCAGGCCCAAAATGTCACAACGCGTTTTAAAGCCATACGAACCGATGTGGCGAGCCCAAAGCGGACAATATTGTGATATGCGGATGGGCCTGTGTCTTAACCAGATCCTAACAAATTGGTATCAGAGCTGTTGGTTCGTCGGTGGGAATCTGTTCTTGAGCAAAGATGGAATCACACACTATGAAGATCGATAAATTCACTAGCAAAAATAACTTCAGTTTATGGCGTATTAAGATGCGTGCGTTGTTGAAACAGCAAGGGATCTGGGCTCCGCTTGCTGAGAAACAATCTGTTACCGTAGAAGAATCTGTTTTGGCTGTCATGGAGGAGAAAGCTCATTCGACAATTCTGCTCTGTTTGTCAGATGAAATTATTTGTGAAATAGCAGATGAAGAATCTGCAACAGGTCTGTGGCTGAAATTGGAGAGTCTCTACATGACAAAATCTCTGACGAATAAGATGCTATTAAAGCAACGTCTGTCTTCTCTCCGAATGGATGAAGGTAAATTCTTAAAAGACCACCTTGATGATTTGAATTCAATTTTGATGGATTTGCGGAATGTGGATGTTAAAATTGATGATGAGGATGCAACCCTTATATTACTTGTTTCTTTACCTCATTCGTATGAGAATTTTGTGAATTCATTTGTTGTTGGAAAAGAAACAATCAGTCTGGAAGAAGTCAGGTCAGCACTCCATACACGTGAGCTTCGTCACAAGGCTTCAGGAACTAGTTTTGATAATTCTAGTGGCCTGGTTGTGATGAATTCTGAGAAGTTCAGTGGTCATCAGTCATATAAGAATAACAACTGAAGCAGAGGTAATATTAATCACACAGATATTTGCAACTACTGTAAGGAACGTGGACATTGGAAAAATTAGTGTCCAAAGAAGCAGGCAAGAGAGAACAATGCAAAAGAAAAGGTTGCAGCTATATCAGAGATGGATACCTCATTTGAATCTGATTTGGTTTTGATTGCTGCTAATGAGTCTCACCCGATAGATACTTGGGTGATGGACTCAGGTTGTTCTTATCATATAACTCCAAACAGAGAGTGGTTCTCAACATATGAGAAAATCGATGGTGGAAACATCATTATGGGTAATGATACCATGTGTAGAGCAATAGGTATTGGTTCAGTCCAGATTCAGATGCATGATGGTGTCGTCAGAACACTCACCAATGTTTGGCATGTTCCACAACTTAAGAAAAATCTCATATCCTTGGGTGCTTTGGATCAGTTGGGCTGTAAAGGTTCATTTGAAGGTGGAGTCTTGAAGGTAATTAGAGGTTCCTTGGTAGTAATGATAGGAGTTAAACAAAATACTCTCTATATCCTACAAGGAACTACAGTTTCTGGTTTTGTAGCTGTATCATCCTTCGATTCATCAGATCAGACCAAATTATGGTATATGCGTCTTGGACATATTAGTGAAAAGGGGATGGTAATTCTGAGTAAGCTGGGTCTTCTTGAAGGCCATCAGACAGTTGATTTGCATTTATGTAAGCAATGTGTATTTGAAAAGCTTAAGCAGATTCAGTTTAAAGCTATCTTGGATGGACAGAGGTCCATAGCTGGTTATGCCTTCACTGTAGGCAGTTCTGTTGTCAATTGTAAGGCTACTTTACAACCATCAGTAGCTCTGTCAACCACTAAAGCTGAAAATATGGCATTGACAGAAGCAGCAAAAGAAGATATCTGGTTGAAGGGATCGGTTAATGATCTGGGGTTGCAACAAGACCAAGCAACTGTGTTCTGTGATAGCTTGAGTGCTATCTGCTTGGCAAAAGATCAGGTGCATCAGGAGAGGACTAAACACATTGATGTCAGATATCACTTCATTCGTAATGAAAGAAGAATCAGTGTGAAGAAAGTCGGCACCAAGGATAACCCAGCTGATATGTTTACTGAATCAGTTTCACCGGGCAAGTTTAAGCATTGTCTTGACTTGCTCAATGTCTACAGTCTGATTTAGCCCGTGGCGGGCTGGTAGCGGCAGATATAGGTTTATCACTATGTTGTCTTTTGTTAAGGAGTTGTTTTTGGCTTTACGTCAAGGTGGAGATTTGTGAGGTGTCGTAAAGTAAAAAGAAAGTAGAGACCGAATTTCAGAGAGTAAAAGAAAAAGGAAAGTGGGTTAATTGGAAAACTGCGCTGAATGTTTTGTTTTTTTGGGTATATAAGCAGCGCCAAACCCTACTCTGCTTTCTCTCTCTTTTCGGTGAGCACAGCGCCGTACTCCCCTCCCCTCTGTGTAAGCTGCAGCGTGCGACGGAGTCTCCCATCCGTGGGATCTGGATGTAACATCTGAAGCTGTCTGTCTCCCACGCTTGTGGGATCTGTGTACCATCTGTGCTGCTTTGGCTTTCTGCAGCAATCTGTTTTCAGGGTACCTGTTCTATTCTGTTCTGCAATCTGTCTGGTTGTGCAGTAATCTGTCTCTTTCCGCCATCTGTTCTGATTTTCTGTAATCTGTTCTGTGTCATCTGAATATTTGGCAATCTGAATATCTGTAATCTGTACTCCTTCTTTGATATAGTGAATTATTCTGCCGCTGCCCGTGGACGTAACCCTATTCTGGGTGAACCACGTAAATCTGGTGTTCCTGTTTGTGGTGTGATTTTCTGTTTCTGTTTTCTTTGCTTAATATTCCTAACAGTTAAGCTTAAGCTATCGAGGACTTCTTTGTAATTCTCAAGGACTTGTCTAATTGGATTATAACCTTAGCTCCCGCTCTGCTATTTTTTTGTTGTCTTTCATTCATTCCCTTTGACGAAGTTGCCACAGCATTTTTCATTTGTCTTTCTCCTCACTCGATTTCGCTCTCAACCGTCAGATCTGAGGTACGTTGCTCTAACCCTCATTTTCTCCATTTCTATTCAATCTGCCTGATTAGGTTGTTGTTAGGTAACTTTCTTTGTATAATGTGGTGTGTGGCTGTCTATACTACATGTTGCATGATTATCTTGGCTTCATTTGAGATCACTATTGGTTTTTTTTTTTTTGTTTTATGCCTTACTCAGCTAATTTTTGGCCAAATCGGGCGCAATGGGCCACGACCGACTAACGTTCACTAAACTTCCTTAGCCCAACATTATTTCTATATTAATACGAACTACAAAATTTTCTTTTACATTGGATATATTTTTCATTTCCAATGGATGATTAGGAGTCGACACATAACTTTTTTTAATTTGACTTAGACTTTCTTTTATTGTATGATTAAGAGTATATAGAAAAATCCTCTCAAATAATAATACAAATTCAACTACCCACACACCTCTATGTATATCCATAATATATACTACCTACATAATATAGAAAATTAAACAAATAAAGATCGTTCTCTTTGAGATAAACGACATTAAACAATCCTTCTCACTCTTAAAGTAAAAGGGACATTCACATGTCTTTGGGTATCCACTTCGCAATAGTTTGAAATACTATAAAGAAATATCTAATAATACAAGTAAAATATTTATCTTTGAAATAAAAGGCTTATTTAATTTTTTTTCTTTTCTTTTTAGTATTTTCACACCATATGCAAAACAATCCTTCAAACTTCTAAAGGAAAATGAACATTCACATGAATTTGGGTATCCCTGTCAAACTAGTTTGTAATATTGCAAAGAAATATCTAATAATATATGTAAAGTATTTATCAAGGTACGAAAAATGTTTAAATTCTAATTTTTGAAGAAGTTTTTGTTGGGAAACATATGATTTGGTGAAGTTGCCACGAATTTCTCTAAGTTTGGTGAATCGAAGATCCGAAGGTACAAGTGTCGAAGAATCGAAGTCCGAAGAAGAGAAAACTATCTCTACGCAGAACGATAAACGGCTTGAAAACTCGAAGACTTGAAGAAGTTGACCTTAGAGAGTGAAAGGAAAATAAATAACTCGAAGACTCGAAGGTCACAAATTTGAAGAGTCAACAAAAATGCCTCAATGAAATCTGATAAACCATAAGTTGACACCAATACTCGAAGACTCGAAGATTTAAAGGCACACAATCTTAGGTTTTATCAACTAACCATTAAGACTCGAAGGTCGAACAGTCAAGGCAATAGAACTTTAGGAACTGGCAAATAAACTACAATTAAGACTCAAAAACTCGGAGAGTTGAAGAGTTGAAGATAATTTAAACTATCAACAACTCATAAATAAAGCCAAGACTCGTAGACTCTACAAGCAAAGAGTTGGAGCTGTAGAGTTGAAGACTCGAAGAGTCAGAAACTTAGCTTGCAATCTACTGTGATTGGCTAAGCATTACACACGTAGAGTCAAAGACTCGTAAACTTGTGGAGTCGAAGACTCGAAAAGCGAAGACTCGCTGAGTTTAAGAACAAAAAGGTCAAAGAACGACTTAGCCTCATTAAGAAAACTGAGTGACTCGAAGGAATAGAGTCAAAGACTCGTAGTAAGACAGTAAGTAAAGGTTAAGTAAACTCTTCATGATAACCATTCTAAGCGTCGAAGCATAGAGTCGAAGATAAACACAAATATTATAGAGTGACTTACATAACTTAATCTAAACTACAATGTCACCCACGAAGACTCAAAGAAACCTAAAGTCGAATACTCGTAGGATTTAACGCTATTGAAGCCAGAAATATCATTGCATACAACAAGAGGCTCGATCCACATCTGCGAGTCACCAAATCTTTGAGCCACCCACCTTTGAGGCAAACTCACATCACTCAGCATCAACACTTAGCGATATCATCAGCTAGGGTTTGTATAGTTTGATTATACTCAAAACAGTCAAGCACATTTATTGTCACATTAATGACTGCCAACTACCATTAGCAGATAAACGACAAAGATTAAAAGTACTAGTATGGACATGTAAATATATAGTATGGGCAACAGATCTATAGGACACAAGCAGATCAACCCATCCCTTATACTTTCGCATTTTAATGACGAGAAGTCAGTCTATCGGGATGGACAACGTAACTCACAAGCACTTTCAACCTTAAAGTCATATCTCACATGTTTAAGAATATTAATCTATCAACTCTCACAAAAAGCAAGGACTTGGAACTCCCAAATTAATATATAGAATTCTGACATACATTGAAAGAATAACTTTTGAAGAATCAACTCAAGAGTTCTAATACAAAAGAGAGAAAGTGTGAGAATACTTCCAAGTGCTATGTGCCGTGAAGAACCAAGAACAAAAACAAATCGTCAAGAATTATCTAACACTTCTTGTTCAAAGATCCAACACAACCATCTTGTTAATCTTTGCATTGTTCATCCACAATCAATAACGTATCTTAAGAATATACCAAATGGTACTTATTTTTCTATATTAACATCCGTTAGAATATCCTTACAGAATCTGAGGTCTGTCACTTCAAGAACATTCATTCACCTCGGATCTGTTTGATAGCTCATAAACACTTATATACTATCTTGTCCTCTTCTCTATTAATGTCATATTATAGTCATTAATTGTACACAACTGTCAACTAGCATTCATTAGCTTTCGCGCGAAAGTTAATTCACCCCCCTCTAGACTCATTTTGGGACCTATAGTTTTCTTTGAAAAAGATACATAATATACTTCTTTTTTTCTTTAAATAAAAAGAGTAACTATAAAAACAAAATATGCTAAAATATTTCAGCAAAATTTTATTAAAAATACATTATAAATCTTTTCTAGTATCACATGAGATGATCCAAACTTTACTGCTAGTTTCTCCACAAATTACATTTATTAGATATTATCCAAATATTGTATATATTCTATTATAATAGATAATGTGTGTTTTGAACTTATTACATGCTAAACCTCAATAGTATATCAAACTTTATTTGAATTATCTATATAACTATGTTGAAGGCAACATGTATGATATTTTACATTTGATGGCTTGGGTATAATGCTTCAAACAAATACACTTGAAACACACTAATCTCACCATTGTAATTGTTGATATTTTTTTGTTAATAAAAAAATAGAATTTGAAGAGAAGAGACAAAAGACCTCAATACCTTTCCTTTTCTTGTTGATATTTTATAGTGAATGCCAATGGTAGAGATTAGATTAATAAAAAACAATGCTAAATTTTTCATTGAGTTTTAATACTACTCATTAGATATGTTATAACCTTGTTTAGAAACCACACAGTACAAAACCTAGCTCAATCCGTAAGCATTGCTAAGCTATATAAAGGTGTAAAGCTCAAAAGAAAAATGTCAACGAAGTACTCAACAAGTGTTAACCATTAAACTAGCCCAAAATGCAAAGTTATGAAGGTAAATATTAATTAGTATGCTCACATAAGAGGTTAAGTCGATAAGGGAAGTTTTAATTAGTGAACTAGTATAAAAGGCTAAGTTAGGAAGGCCACGTCTATAAGCACTCTAAAGGAGGCTTGTTTAGAAAATATTTCTCAAACAAGGGAGCTTATTCCCAAAGCATTGTGAAAAGACCTTAAACTTAATTAAGAGGACTTATTCCAAATACTAAAGTAAAGTCATCTATGAAATTTTCTTTTAAGTATACTTGGGAAAAGGGTTGAAAGCGAGCCGAATCGAGTCGAATAGTAAGGTGTTCGAACGTATTCATCACTATTTATTAATGAATCAAGACGGATATGATCCTTAAATTATAATGTTTATTAATTGTTTACGAACATTACTATGGTGTTCACAAACAAATGTTCACGAACTTATTTACAAATGTTCACTTTCATGCCCTCATATTCCAAAGCTGAAATCGAAAACAGGATCGTTCTTTGTTCGCACCTAAAGGTAAGGGGTAGGTGACTATGTAATGACCTGTGTTTAGGATTTGAAGAGTTAGTCATTTGTACGTTTGGACAAGGACTCTTGTCCAGACGGTTAGCAGCAGTCCGAGGGCGCAACGCCTCGGCGGGGTTCTCGCTGGCATGGTTAGTGGTCGATGCCGACCAGAGAAGAATCCAGAGATTTTGGTCGATGCGAAATGAATTTTGATGTGTGGTCAACGTGGTCGAGGTCGACCAGAGTAGTTTCCCGAGGGCTTTCCCATGTGTGTTGGTCGACACGGAAGATGGTCAACCTGTGGTTGACCCAGCTGTAGGTTGACCTTGTTCGATGTGGAAATTTGTCAATGTGGGTGTTTGGTCGACGTGAGAAAGGGTAGTCGATGTGGTCAATCCCAGGTGTTTTTTGGTCGATGTCGACTCTGCGATAGTGTATTTTTGATATGTTTTGCTGTTTTGCGATTTTAGGGTTCAGGGTATTATTTCACAGAGAGAGAGAGAGAGAGAGAGAGAGAGAGAGAGAAATCTTCATCAGTTCAATCATTTCCGCTACGTTCTTGGAAGAGGGAGATGCCTATCGGAGTGGAGCAAGGAGCTAGGATGATCCTTCAAGTTGAAACCCAATGCAACCGAATTCGAGGTAGGGATTCTGTACCCCTCTTGAACCTATTCTAGGGTTAACTTTTAAGGTAAATGATATGTGTATGGATATATGTAAATTTATATAGGTGTGATCTCCTATATGAATGTTAGCCATCATTGGCATGTTATGCTTGTTGACGTTGATGAGGCCGGGGTTTGTGCGGATTACGGGTTTATTCGTGGTAGTTTCGCGATAGAGTCCCGTGAAAAACCTCGGGGATTATAGGAGGTTTGTGATTGAGAACGTATTATATGAACTTAACCCAATTATGGCTTGTGTGTTGGATGTTGAATACATGTGTTTATTTGATGTGTTATGAATATATATTATTGTATTGTGCTTGAAAATGTGCTATGTGAAACTGTGATAGCCTGTGTGGCTGTGGGATTGTGGTAGCCTATGTGGCTATGGTTGTAGTAGCTTGTGTGACTGTGATTGTGGTAGCCTATGTGGCTATGGCTATGGTTATGCTTGCTGGTGTGGTATGCTGATATGTGACCTTAATTATAAGTGATGATTATAACCTGTTTATGTACTATTTCCATGACGCTACACTTGTGCACATCATCATATAGATGCTAGGAGCATGGGAAGGGTTAGAGAGACAAGATCTCTACCGAGCTATAGTTGCTTACCCCTCCTATTGTGTTTTGTGTCTTTTTAGGAACCTACAGGTGTTAGGTGAAAGACCGAGTTATTTGCTTTGTTGCTTTCCATATTGTGTTATTTTGAGGAACTAATATAACCTCACTAGGGAAATGATGAAAAATGAATTTTGAATGTAATAAAAGCATGTGGTTTGGTACGTGAAATAATTGTTGTGGTTTTTTGTAATGTTTCTGTGTGGTATTATTTAACCCAAACCCCTTATCCATCGAGAGGGTAAAGGGGGAGTTACGAACCGGTTTCCTCGAGTTAGAAATCTAGAGCGTGACAAACTAGTACCGAGATAGACTACATAAACCTATACAATCATACAACAAGGATATTTTAGTACATCCCCAATTATATGTAATTAAATAACATTCCTGTCATAATATAGCATGTTTAACTAACGAAACTCAATCATGTCATGTGTTAATTCCCAATGGAACAATCCATATTATCAAGTAATCAAAACTACATTTACCCCTCCATATTTTAATCAACTGGCCATGATCAATCTTCCATTGGTTGCGGCTGACTGGGCAGAGAAACCAGCGTCAAATCAAAAATTGATCGCAGCTGACCTTTATCCGATGTGGCTGATAGGAAAAAATACGTTACATGAATTGATTATGGATGGCCTTCATCCTTTATGGCCAACAAAACCAAAACTAAATACACTGCAATGATCAGCCGTGGCGGCCAGTATCTACTGCGGCCAACATAACCTAAAATACTCATATTGATACAGTCTCTACAAGTCACAGTCAGAAGCTTATTCTTCCCTAATTTCTTCCTTTTTGCATAATCAAGCTAAATTTCAACCACCACGCCCAAAATTTGTCAATTTTATAGGCCCCAAACACCAATTTTCCTCATCATAAAAGATTTTACTAATTATATGAAACATAAATACTAATTATCATGATTTATAACATCAAAATACACCAAAATTTAAATTACCAACCAAAAACATGCCCTAATCTCAAATTCCCTAATTTCACTCATTTTAATTCGTTGTTTCACATGTAATCAATGTAGACAAGCTAGAAATCAAGTCTAAGCACCCTATAACCCTCAATTTGACCAATAAAACTCACAATCGTGTTTTTCTCTAATTTCTAATGTTCATCTCAATTCTTAAATTTCCACTCAAATCGTGTAAATCAATTCAATTAAGCAATAGAAAGTAAAAGGAACACCTACCTAAAAGTTATTTTGTGGATGCCAAAATCGCCTAAAACTGAATCTCTAATTTTCTCCTCTTCTTCTCATACGTACAGTGCAAGAACAAGAAAAATGCTCTCTCCTCACGGCCATTACATATATTTCTGCATATTAATTAATTAATAAATCTTAAAAATTAATAATTAGCCTCTCATGGCCCCGAACTCCAATTGGTCCCAAATATAGTCAAAATTCTTGTATCAATGAGTATATGACCATTCAAATATTCATATACTCAAAGAACAGCTAATGCCCAAAGTCAATCAAAAATACCCTAACAGCTCAATAAATCCCCCAAAGTAGCCTTTTAGGGCCCTGACTCTAAATTGGTCCCAAGTATTATCAAAACACTTCGTCATCCAAATATTTCCATATGCAAATAATGACTATCTCAAAAGCTGACCCAAACATGAGTTTCTACATTCACGAATACAACTACAAATTCCTAAAGATCTACTAAAAGAATTCAAACTATAAACTTATTGATAATGCATTTTTGTCGTACTAATGCTCTCGAAATAATATTTATAAACCTAACTAACCTATATAAATGATAAGTCATGGTCAATCACACAAAGATACGATTGGAAATCTCTAAACTAATTGCAGTCTTATTGTCTAAGCAAATAACGTGTAGAGAAATTAGATAAAGAAAGAAAAATAATAAATTAAAGTAAAGAAAATAAGTAAATCCTAGAGAAAAGGAAAAATAAGGGAATAAAGGTTTAGGGGATGAGGTTCACTACAATTTTCAATTCCTAATAATATGGTTTAGTTAATTATCCAGTTAACTCTCTAACATATAAAGATAGTCGATCCTAATGTAACTGTTAACCGCTTTCGCGCAAACAGTAGAATGCCTAACCCTAACTACAGCTTACTTTCATGGAACACTAAAATAGAGTTAAACCCATTACAAGGTAACTAACCATGGTTTCACCTAGGATTACAACTTACTCTCGTGACTCGTAAGTTCTAGACCTCATTCTATAGTTCTGATAATCAAAGTTCATTGTCCTATCTTTCCTCCAATTATCTAAGACATGCAATAGTGTTGGATCAACCGATTGGTATTGATAAAGCCTTATGTTTTGATCTGGATCTTTTGTGTTTTTTGATCATGCAGGTATGTCCAATCCAAAGATGCCTTGAGAGAAAGCTAAGGGACTATCCCACCGACAAGAGTTAGTGTACAAACACTGGTAAATAACCAGTAACAAATACATACGAATAAGGAACAACCTACGGACTAAGACTAAAGGAAAGTGGGTAGGAAATAAGGGGAGTAGGAAATAGAGCGGAGAGAACCAAAACGGAATAAACCACGGAGTAAGGAACTACTCGGAGTCCCCCCCCCCCCCAAGGAACTTACACCGGAGTAGGACTACAACGGGTGGAACTATGCGGAGGGAACTACAACGAGTAAGGAACTTACACAGGAGTAAGGAACTACACGGAGTAGGACCCACCCCCTGCGGAGTAGGAACACAGCGAAGAAAAAAAGCGCCGACACGACTAAGGATTCCAGATTGAATAGATACGGAGTAGACCACCGACCGGAGTAGGTTCCGAGCTTCTTCTACGGAGTAAGGAAAATTAACGACCAAGAAGACACTTGCTCCAACAAACCGCTTTAAAGTTATCGGCTCGTCCCAATTCCTGCCAGATTGTAAAACGAATGCATTTAGATCAAGAAGAATCTTACCGGGATCATCCGGAATGTGGACACAACCTTAATTGTATCTCGAACTCACAAAGACACTTATCTCTTCAAATCCAGATCTTGAGCTCCACAATCCCAAGCAAGGGCCGTTACCGAGGGATGTTAGGCGGAAGCATTCAGGAACTTCAGTTCCAAGGTTGTCTTTTGGAATGTTTTGTATAAATATTCATACTTATCTTCATGAAGTGAGCTTAAGTGAAAACAAAAACGGATAGGAACTTGGCAGCTGGAGTTCTTGTTGTAACGAGTGTAAGAGAGTGTTTGCTTCTATTTTGTTGATCACCTTGTGATAATAAAACAAAATACTTCCACTATCTGGTTATCTTCCAGATGATTCTATCACTTAACTAGATAAGTCTTTGTGTCTTGAGAGAAAGAAAGAGTTTGAATAAGAGCCTATTCCTCCCCCCCCTTAGCTCCAGGACCAAATAGGTTCGTGATACCCACAAACATGGATTCAATTAATATAATGAAATTGTTTATGAAAAATATAAGAAATAATATCAAACAAAAACCCATATAATCAATAAATTGGGATTGGGCTACCCCCAATCATTAGAAAGAATGGATTACATGTAAAGACTTATATTTGTCGATTGTTGCATTCGTGAAATATGACATGTTTACTTCGGTTCGGGATGAACTTCAATTCAAAAAAATATGACTTCGATTTAGGAAAATAGGACTTCGGTTTGAGAAATAGAGGCTTCAGTTCGAAAAATAAGGATTTCAATTCGAAAAATAGGGACTTTAGTTCAGGAAATAAGTCTTCGATTCAATAAATAGGGGCTTCGGTTCGGGAGATTGGTATTTAGCTCGACAAATAAGGGCTTCGATTTGGGAAATAAGGCTTCAGTTTGAAAAATAGAGACTTCAGTTTGAAAAATAAGGATTTTGGTTCGAAAAATAAGACTTCGATTTAGGAAAAGCTGCTATTTCTCGAACCGAATCATCAAACCAAATTAAATCATCCCTTACCTATGGGTTTTTGGGTTCCATGAACTATAGCTATCTCCAGTCGACTGTAATTTTAGGTAAAATCTTCAAATGGTCATATCTTTGCGTAGAGTGGACCATTTTGGGCTCATTTTTTTGATTTGTAGCTATCGACAAGAGCTACAACGTCCAAACACCCATAGGAAGTTTGTCGCTCTTAGATTTCCAAAAAATGCACTCTTTCACCTCTAAAACCTTATTTTTAGCAGATTATTGTGTTTTTTACTGCATCAACTCTTTATCCTCTAATTTTCAAAAAACTATTGCATCTTTTTACTGGATGTTTAATGCGTAGAATAGTACTTTGGTTTTTCGCAATATAACTATTTTCTGAATCAAACCGATTTAAATGTTGTTTTGTTTTTGCCGTTCGGCCGCCCATTTTTTTGACGCAGCGCGTAATGATTTTTAGCCACGCTGGATCCCTCGGTGGATTGACATGTTGGACCAACACGTAGATCCGATTTGAAATCCGATAAAATCATCCAGTCAAAAATTTTTTTTATTTTTAAACTCATTTTGCCCTAAAATACCCTGCATGCCTTCCATCTTTCCGCCAACTACCAACCGACCAAGGAACTTTTATGCATACGAAGACAATGAATAAAATATTTTGGCTAAATTACTGATATGAGTTAATATTTCAAGGAACTTTGTTTTTGCTAATTTGTTTATTGATATCATCTATTTGTATTGAAAATATATAAATGAATAGCTCATTTTTGCCCATTAACCGAAAATGTTCTTCAACTAAATTCTCCTTGATACATATATATATAAACACAGACCTTTGTTACTCTATTTAAAGGGATTGCGTTATATACAAACCCCTAGGTTATTTATTGTGCATTCATGATATATTAATATTTTATGAACTTTAATTAAATTCTGAATGAATTTAATCAAATTACTGAAACCAATAAATATTATCACGTTATAAGTGTATGAAAAACACTTGTGTGGGAAGACTTTTATTTAGATTTTTCCTTTCAAGAGTATGGACGGGAGGAGAAGGATAAGATGGGAATGCATAAGTATGAACAAACCAAGAACAATTCATGTGCTCGCAATTCAACCAATTCAATTATTAGTCAAATTGATTCATTGAATACCCACTAATTTTAAGAATTTAAAATTTGTGTTTCTAAAGTCCACAAAATTGAAAAGGTCAACAAAAATGGGGAGCCATGGGCACATACAACAGCCCCAATGCCATCTGCTCCACCCCTATTTATCGTAGCCATGGCCTTGTAGATTGGGAAGCTACTGAGTTCCTAGAGTTTTGAGTCCAGAGGCGATCCATGATGGAGCAGCGAAAGTGCGGTGACAGTGGTGTTGTAAAATTTCTTTTGGAGTGTTTAATAGATATTTTTATTTTATTGGAGTTATAGTTTGAAAAGTAATTTTATATATTAAAAATTGGTAAAGTAAAATATTTTTTAAAAAAAATGGATTTTTTATAACAATATTCTATATAAATGGAAAACAAAATAGAGAATATGTAATCATATAAATAATAAAGTATATGAAAAAGAATAATAAAAATTAAATTTAAATCTAAAAAATTAAATTTAAATTTGAAAATAAATATAAAATGTATTTTCAAAACAGAATACTTTACTCAAAATATACTAAACATGATTTTTGCAAGAAAAAATAGAAAATGAAATGAATTGTCAAAATATATTAAACACAAAACAACATACTTTTATATAAAATATGCTAAAAATCAAATAAATGGCTAGCAAATCTGTATACGTGCACACTAAGAGCATTAGTAGCATACTCCTTATAAAGATACGTTTCCTTATATTTAGAGAAAAAAGTTGAAAAGTTATAAAATCATTCTCACAGCAGATGTCATTTATTTAACTTTTTCTGTGGGGTTTGTACAGTGTTTCCCAATATATTAGGAATTACTATTCACTCCCTATAATTATTAAATTATATATAAAATTTTTCTCTCATCTCTCTCTTTCACGTTTCCTATAACATTAACTTTTATTTTATATTAAATTATAAAACAATTATTATTAAATAAAATAAGTAGTATAAAATATTATTTAAATAATATATAGGTGATTTAGGGAATCTATTATGATGCATATTTGTATAGGGAAGCAAAAAGTAATTTAAAACTATAAATTTAAGAAAACTTATTAGAAAACTACTACGAGTGCTCTAACTTATGCATGACATGTCTCTTTTGCAAAAGAGATCCACTTTTGTTTTTCAAAATAAAATTACACCCGAAAAATGAGTGCATCAACCAACGCTGCCCGTTTGGTTTTAGGGCATTATTTTTGAAAATATAATTATTTTTAAAAATGGTGGGCCCAATAAATTTAAAAGTATTTATAAGCAGTATAAATTCATCTGGGCTCACAATTTTTAAAAACAATCATATTTTCAAAAATAAATTAAACCAAAAGCACAAAATAGCATTTGGATTCTCTTTCACTAGCAATAGATAATTTAAATACTTTTTTGTTACATGCACTTGACTAGATCTCCATAATATAAGAACTTAATTTTGTGATTCTTTAGTAGTTTGTCTTATAACTTTTTCACGTTAGGTTTCCGACTTCTTTTGATAGTTTTACTATATGGCACATTATCATGCTCAAAGTAAAGAGGTTTAGGATCCACTAGACTAATGGACTCGATTGTGTCTGTATCTTTATATAATACTTTTTCATTAAAAACAACATCTTTACTTCTAACAATTTTCTTATTTTGATTATCCCAACATCTATTACCAAATTCATCGTCATCATAATTGACAAATGTTCATTTAAGTGATATAACATCAAGTTTATTTCTAGTATTATCAGTAATATGCACATAAGAGACAACCAAATATTTTCAGATGTGAAAGTCTAACCTTTTTTCTTGTCTAAACTTCTTTCAATATTTTGAAATTTAGATGTGTTGATGGTCCATGATTGATTAGGTGAGATGTTGTATTGGCTACTTCTACCAAAAATCGCTTAGGTAACCCTACATGTAGGTATTTGGTTCTCGCTCTCTGAGTTAATATTTTGCTCGTATGTTCTATTATGTCATTCTGTTGCGGTGTCCCTGAAATAATTCTCTTGAGCTTAATGCCGCTCTCAAACTGATATCATTCTTTATTATTACTATCCAACTTTTGAATCTTTAGAATTCTTATGACATCTATTTGATGAAGTATACACATACTTTCTTCAAATAATTGTCGATAAGGGTAAAAAAAATACTGTTTACCACCCATTGATGCAACTAGAGCTAGGCCTCAGACATCTGTGTGAATCCACTCAAGTGTTGATTCCTTTGGAGTTATATTTTCCCTTTCGAAGCTAACATGTTTCTAGTTTCCAAAAATGCAACTTTCACACAAAATCAATACCTATTGATTTTAACCCTGGCAACTTTACTTTTGAGTGCATGACTTTTATTGCTTTATTACTCATGTGGTCAAGTTTCTGGTGCCACAGATTTAGATCATCTTTATATTCTGCAACCACAATAAAACAATTAGCTTTCATAGTTACGTAAAGGGTTTCATGTTTCTTACCTTGTGCAACAGTCATCACTTTCTTTTTAAAATCATCTAGTGTTGCCAGCAAAAGTTAATGCATATCTATCTTTTACTTGTTGTCCAATAGAAATTAATTTCTTTTTAAGACTAGGTACATGTCTCACATCTTTCAGCTTTCATACAAATTTATTGGGCTTGATCTGTATAGTTCTTTGATCAATGATGCCTCATACCTAATCATTAATAAGATATACTTTTTCTCAATTGTCTGAAACATAATCCTCAAACATTTCTTTACCTGAGGTAACATGGAATGAAACTCCATAATCTAGTATCCATGATTGCGTCTTGCTTTCCAAAGAACATATGATAGCATCATCTGACATAAAATTTGTAAAGATAAATTATATTATAAATTGTCAACTTTTTGGCATAGTACTAAAAAGAGCAGTGACATTGACTTTATCAGTGAAAGTAGTTTCTACCGATTTCAATTGATCTTTTGGTCATATTGAAAGAATTTAAGTATTCTCTAAAATTTATATTTTATGGAATTTTTAAATTAAATAACTTTTAAATTAAAAATTACTTATGGGCGGCTGAAGGTTTTTCGTATATATTTAAAGGCTTTTATGAGTCCTGTAGTTAGTTAGATTCTGATATTTAACATTGAAGGTAATAGATTTCGTCAAATTAAAGTGAACTACCCGTAAGGCTTTACCTTTTAATCATTGTTCTTTATTTTCGTCAGTTTTTCTCCCATCGACAAATATGAATCTTTTTGTTACGAATAATTTATCTCGTAAACTCTTTTTAATGTGTGTGTGTGTGTATGCATGGATAGATAGAAGATATTACAAAAGTTTATGTATATCCTATATTATAATTTATTTGTTCATATATTAGTTATTTATAAGGATTACTCCTAGGTTGAAAAACTTAAATATTGATAAATAATTTAAATAAGTTTAGCATTTATAGTTATTTGGTCTAGACATTTTTATATGACATATCATCATTACTGAGTCCACCTTATCGGCCGAATACTCATCATTTTAGGGGTGCTGCCCTAGCGGGGGCGGGTCAACCTATTACTGTACCTCACCTCTATCTAGGCGAGTAGTAAAATTTTAAAACCGTATCCCGCCCCATATATAGGTAGGGCAGGGTACCCCGTCCTATGGTGGGGTTAGCGAGGGAGGCTTCATTCGCCTGCTCCTCACTACCGGCCTCTATTAATATGTATTAAGATAAGCTTGCCTTTTAGAGGCTCCATGAAGCAGTTGATAGGGGTGATTCAAGTCCTATCAGGGGCAGAATCAACCTATTACCGCCTCTCGCCTTCCTTAGGCGGTAGATCAAATTTTAAACTTGTACCTCGTATCATATGTAGGCAGGGCAGGATATCTCGTTCTTTAATGTGTTAGCAAAGAAGGTTCCATCCATCCGCATCTTGCTATCGGCTATCGTTTTTTGTTAGATCTGACCATATGAATAATTTTTGCTTAAATCAAATTTCTACATCATTTTTAATCAAAAAGTTATCAAAAATGATTTAATTTTACAATAATAAATACTATTCAAAAATATCAAAATCATAAATAATAATTAAATAATAATA
This sequence comes from Taxillus chinensis, assembly GCA_023512835.1. Taxonomy (NCBI): domain Eukaryota; kingdom Viridiplantae; phylum Streptophyta; class Magnoliopsida; order Santalales; family Loranthaceae; genus Taxillus; species Taxillus chinensis. The sequence goes on from CM042092.1 coordinate 4,687,140, forward strand.
TTATAAAATTATAAATAAAAATTATTAAAATTAAGTGGGGTGGGGGCAGAGTGGGGCATCCCGTTACTTATTACTGCTCCCCGTCCCCGCCTGGGCGGGGTGTCAAGTTTAAAAATCGTACCCCACTTTTGTCTGGGCGGGATAACCCACCACGCATAGTGGGGACGAAACGGATAATAAACAAGGTAGCGAGTGCGGGTATCCAGTGCCCACCCCTACATCATTTGTACATATGGACGAATGAATGCCGGCACAACAACACACATACTCCATGAAAAAAATTGCAAATAAAAAATAAAAAATTCTCAATAAATTTAACTTCAATTAATTATTATATTCATTGGCGGATTACATTCACATAGCAATAATCAAATATGTAACTTTAAACTATTAAACCGCCGAAACCGATCTAAATCAACACGCCGAAATTGCCAATTTATCAAACTGTTAAAACTGAATAAAAATCAATTTGGTTTGATTTGAGATTTTTAAACTATGATTTAAACCGAACCGAACTAAATAATATTGTTATATATTTATTTTTTATTTAAGACTTATTTATTTAAAATTATTTATTAATACTTGATATGTTGTATTTGTTAAATTTATAGTTATATATTTAAAATATATTAATATTGATATGATTACATACTATTTAGTTTTTTTTATATATTATTTTAAATTTTAAAAATTCTAAAATTAATGAACAAAACCAACTAAAATCGATTCAAATTGGTAATCTTTCAAATCACCGATTCAAATCGAATCGAACCAAACCGAATTAATTCGATTCGATTTAATTTGATTTAAGCAATAAATTTAGTTTGATTTAATTTTAACAAAACTTAAACATATCAAATTAATTTAAAAAATAACTTAAATGGAATCAATTTCACCCTTGTTTCATATCCACACCCCGGTCACTCATATTTTGTGGTGAACTGAACCACGTACGTTTTGCCGGATTTTAATTGGTGTAAGGGTAGCCGAATCCAATGTCACGGTAGACGTTGACACATTCATAAGTCAAGGGTGGCTTCATGTCATTGGAAGGGTGCGTCCGAATGTGTGTTTAGTGGATTAGTGTGCGTGTGCATGAATATGGCTCCAAAAGCAACCCCCGGCCCCCCTTGCGTCTCACCCACATCCACTACTGGTCCACTCACTACTCGTGATCCCCACGGCCTACCGAATTACATAATTAAGTTTAAATTTAAAAATAAAAAAAATGATAAAATTTATAATTTTAAAAAACTTGTATTATTATTAAATTAAAATAAATCCATTAAGTTCATCAATTCTAAAAATGATATGGTTAAGTGTGCGTACCAAGTAACTTTGTAATCTCTCTGTTTCTTTGATTTTGGGATTAAACTAAAGTTTAGTCTTTTATTTCTAACATATGATCGGAAGAGGATGAAGAAACAAATATAAAAGAGCAAATAGGATGACTGGTTTAGTCTTCCTCTTCTTTTGGTTTTGAGGATGACCGTAAGAATATGATTTTTTTTTTGAGAGTTAAAAGTATGGTCATTGTATATATTTCAAATTTATACGTATCGATCCAAATAAAAGAGGATGATGTGCCTAATGGTTGGGTGGGAATTAATTAGTCAAGTGTATTATATATATATTAGTCATGGGGCTATATGAAATTATGAGTTTAAAACTATGCATGTGTAAGTAAGATATGATGTTTTTTACAAACAGGATTAGGAAGAGATGAAGATGATTTGGAAACATGATTGTAAAAAAACATTTAAATTTGTTTTTTAAATGTATTATTAAGCATTATTATTAGTGAGAGCAAATAGTGCAGCTAGCGTAGTATGATTACATTTACATAATTTTGTTCTACCAGCATTGCCTTTAGCTTCCAATAGCAATTATTGGGCATATACGCACATAAATGGAAATCTCAGTATTTGCTTTGTTGAGCGACAGGGACGGGGAACCGCAATTAAAATGAAGTCCCCACCACCCCCACATTAATTTATTCCGTAAACATTAAAGTGGGAATATGTTGCCGGCTTAAATGAAGAAAATTGAGTGTTGATTGATCGGATTGATTGGATGAGGCTTGGCGCCCTTTAAATATCTTATCCTCGGAAATCGTAAACCCACCCCGGGATTCAGGCAATCCGTGTCCAAACATGTCCGGAATTCATTTTACTACCAACTTTGTGATTTCTTAAAGTGACTTATGACGGTAGCTTTTCATGTTGTTATTATCATAATCTTTTATATAATTTTTTTTTTTGGGGGGGCGTTGGGGATTGTTTGGTGGAAGACATTAAGTAAAGAAAAAAAAACTAAACTAAATGCCTTATGCATACACAAAAAGTAATGGGCTGTCACATTTTCATGGAATAGAAAACAGGCCCTATTTGTTTTTGTGGTCCGTGAGCCGAAAGACTGAGGCCCAGTGTTTTTATTTATCTTCCTACTCGTGTATGAAGAATATAAGGCAAAACAACCAACACCCAATTTCAATTTATGTGATAGATGCAATTACTTTTTTAGTACTACTAATAGACCGAAGACTCAAAGTAAGAAAAACAATATTTGTGAGATGGTTTGTAAGTATACTACGCAAATAGTTCGTGTAAGAATATATATGTTTTTTTTGCTAATATAGTAAGACTCAGTACCAATAGGCTCATGTATGTTTGTTCCTTAAAAGAAAGTCAAAAGTCCAAATTGGCTTACCAATACCCACACTTACAATATTTTTAAATTAAATCTTGTTTAAATTTTTAGTTAGAATTAAATTCAGTCAAATTAATCAAACTCAACACCCCTAGCTAATACCTAATTTTTGAGTTTTGATGTTGGTCAGAATGGCTTAACTTGTCAATAACCTTGAACTTTTGCTATAGAGAAGCCTTGCATACAACCCAATTTAATTTGCATTGCAATCATGAATGTTTAATTTTTGTTCTATGTTAGCTTTGAATTTTAGTCTTAGCATTCTATCTGATTTTCATTAAGCCAGACTTTTTGAGTGTTCATGATCTTTACTCTCCTTTTGAGTACATTGAGGAATAGTTGGTTATTTAGTTGGAAAGAACATTATTAGGACCCTAATATAAGCTTGGCTTGATAGGTTTAACCAAAAAAAAAAAGAATATTGAAGGCTTGAACCTATTCTAAGGTTAATTTGATTTATAATCCAATCTTTATAATAAGATTTTTTAAATTATTTTTTCTTTCCTTTTTTGTATTTTTGTAATTTTCTTTTTGATAGAAAAATCCAAGAATTACCCCTCTTGTTGGGCTAAATAGTCATTCAAGGCATCTCTCTAATTGTAGGAGTTAGATTCAGTAATAATGTCCCTATTATAAGGTGTCATTGACTTTATGGCAAAGCTAATTTCTTTTTTTTATTCATTTTAAAACTACTCTAATGTAGGATGTTACATGTCCCTATGAACTTAACAAAATTGTTCCAATGCCAGGTGAATTATAAATTGAATATTTTTAAAAGAAATTCAATATGAGCACAAAGGGGTTAACAAGTCTAATATTACGAGTTAGCGCAAAGAATTCTCTCTTTTCTTTTTAAATGGTTCTTGTCTTCTTAAAGCTACTCAAAGAAGAGTTAAGTATGGTCTTTTGATCATCCTTGTGACATAAGGAACTTTCATAGAATTAAGCTTCTAAGAATGGGACTCTTTAATGTACTACTTAGTTGGGATTCATAAGGTCTTGATGCTAGTCCTCTGTATGTTTATATTCCTTCAATTTTACCTAATCTAGCTAACTTTAGAGAGTTCAACTTTACCCTATTAGGCATGATCTTGTCAGGTTTACTACCTTTGTTGTGAAAATTAACTAGTTAATAGCTAGTATGATATGCATATACTTTGAAATGTTAAAATAAATTTGAGAAAATATTATTTTATTAAAAGAATTTAGAAATATTGTTACACTTATAAAATAAAGGACTTTGCCTCAACATAACAAGCCTCATGTGGCATTACTTAAGTATAAGTATTACTCAATACATCTTCCCAGGTTTATGCATTTGATAGACCTCCTCCATGTTCTTGTAATGGGTTCTTGCTGATGTTGGAAAGATTTTTCCTTGAGAAATCTAAGTATTTTGCATCCTTTAATTCCTACCATTTCATTTTGAAGGTTGGGTAATCCTCAATGTAGTGCTTCATCCCTCCCCTATAACACTCGTACTGGCCATTTTGGAATGTATCTATGAGTGTATGGTGGCTTGATCTCTATCACCGATATTGGGGCCACCAAGCTACCTTTTGGTAACTTTGGGAAGAGCTTAGTATATATTATTTGGATCAGATTAGCTTCTAGCCTACTAGGCTTGTTCTGGTTTTAAATTGTTCTTGAGGGAACATAATTAACAATTGTCCTGTCGGAGGTCTAGTTCTTGGGAATGCCCATTGAGGTTCCCCATATGGTTGATATTGAGGGAAGGGCATCAGTACAATATTGTATATGATTTTTTTGTCCATAAAAGGATGGTACTATGCTAGGGAATCCTGATTGACCAGAAACGTTCATTTAATATCCTTGGTTTCCCTGCCATTATTGGTATGTGCCTTATCCTTTCCTTTTGTTTAAGGGTTTCTTTCGTGATTCTATATTTATTGAGATTCCTTCTCTGACACCACTTTTGATATGCTTCCTTGAAGTGACCAAATCTATAAATACTCATATTTGGGTTGGGCTGAGAGATAAACATTTTAGGCAACTGAAAATATCTAGATGATAATATGGTCATTGATGTGAGCATTTTGATAGTACTTGAGTCCGATTTTGGGTCAAGGCCCTAAAAGGCTCATTGGTTGACTTTTTAGGGTTTGTTAGTTGACCTTACATTTGAGCAGTTAGTTGAGTTAAAAATCATCTGGATAGTGACTTGTTCGAATGTTTTGACTGTATTTGAGCTCAATTTGGAGTTCATGACCCTAGGAGGTCATGTATTATTTTGGAGGTCTATTACTTAATAAATAGGTAGAAAATAATATAAATAGATGAGAAAAGAGGGAGTTTCCACGTTACAATATCACGTTCATGCACTTGAGAGCTAGAGAAAAAGCTTGTAAGCTTGGTGACTTGATGCGATTGGAGCTTGTTAAATCCGTAAGAGCCATCCAAGTAGGTGTTCTCTTGATTTTTCACTCCTTTCTTGCTATTCTATGAGATTAACCTGCATATAAGAGGGAAATTTATGAAAATCACAGTGAACCCGAGGTGAATTGGGGATTTCTTGAAAATTGATTAATAATGTAGAGTGTATGTTAGATTTTGCTAATAACTCATCTAAGTCGTTATGGGTGTTTACATGCTTAGAAATGAGGATTTAACTTGTATAACTAGGCTACAAGATGAAATCAGAATAAATACAATCGACAGATCACGTCTGGAGAATTACTCAATACTGCTTGAGGCTTGAGCATCGAGACAATCTCGAGCAGAGCACTGAGAAGGGATTTTCAAGAAGAATGAAGCATGGAGTAAGCTCGAATTGAGCCTCAAGCAAGGTGCCTCGAACAGAGGGTTTGTGTGTTGCTCAAGCCTAATAGTGTCGAGCATCAAGTAAGGGCATCGAGTAAGGGCATCGAGCATCGAGTATAAGTATCGAGTAGTTGGGCACTTTTGTTCTTGTGCAGTCAACTAGTGGTCCAAAAACATTAAAACCCACATTTTTAGGTACTAGATATTGCTGTTTTCTTGGCATAGCATGTTAGATGATATGAATACAGTTCTAAATTTAGCTCCTCATAATTTTTAGGGGTCTCAAAGGTTGCTATTTACAGGCATTAAGTGGTTGAACTAGTATACCCAATGAAGTATTAACTAAGTCCGATGTTAGCTAATACAATCCCAATACCTAATTTGTGAACCAAACGGGGCCTAAATTTTAGGGCCATCCCATAACCTATTTTAAGAATCAATTTACTTTAATTTCAACTTGAATACAAATATAAAAAATATAGGATCCCTAGGTCATCATCCTATCCATATGATCGTAGGAGTAGACAATCAATGTCTATATCCTAATTGGTTATACCCAAATCGAATGTAATAAGGGTATTCTAGGCATTTATAAATTTAAAACCTACATAAGTTAATTTATTCCTATCATAAAGTATCCAAATTTGAAGTAATAGCTACTACCCCTTGAGAACAAGTTGTATATTATCACTATTAGGGAACCTATATATTCAACAACAAAAACACAAAAACCTAGTGTTGGATCGGTGCCCCATTTTGTTCGGGTTAGACGCACATACTCAATTTAGATTTTTATATCCGCCCACTTCCCGCATCATTTTACACAGTTAATAAAGAGTCATCACTACCAATGAGCCATGTGAAGCAAGGAGCTAGTCCCAGGTGAGAGAAACTATAATAATGCTTAAAACAAACAAACAAACTAATGAATAGAAAACAATTTGGTTCGAGTTGGAGATTCGATTCAAGATATGCATCTTCGGTTCGAGACAGACTTCGATTCGAGATGAGATTCAGTTTGTTAGGTAAGTTTGGTTTGAGAAATGGCTTCAATTCACAAGAGGACGCTTTGATGAAAAAAAGAGTATTTAAGTCAATAAATAAACCAACATAAATGTGTCTTCTTAAAAAAATAACAATAACAATAACAAAAAAGAGAGTATTACCTTGAAATCGCATGCTAAAACCAATGAAAAATAAATAAATAAATAAATAAAATAAAAATATAGAAACCGTAGGACATCTTTGGGTCCATAGAATCAAATAGGATAGACAAACACTCAAGAATGCAACAATTAAATCTATCACCCGACAATAAGATCAATATTAAAATTGTTCCAACAAAATTACCATGAATCCAACTGTTTTAGTATAAAAGAAATAAACTAAGTTAGATAAGAATCGATTAAAACAAAGTAGAAACCTCTTCTCCTAAGATAGGTACCGAAAGGACATTGTATGAGTGCTATTTCTTCCTATACGAAACTAATTCTCGAATCCTTCTCTGGTAACATAGACCATATCTTAATTACTTAAGGTAGATAGGGTATCCAACTGTACCCCAAAAATAATTATTGGTGACTCTAGTTTGTCTCACCATTGGTTTCGGTTGAGCTCATCCCCAATAGGCCCAGACAAAAACCAATGATGACATCGGGACCAAGACATAGAAAGAGAAACTAAGCAAAACCAAATTAAAACAAGAAAAATTTTCAGCTCCTAAGATAAGTGTCGAATTAGGTTGTTATGGGAGTGTTAATCCTTCTTTATATGTAACTGACTTCCAAACCCATTTCTAGAACACAAGCCAAATACTTTTAGGCTATTCAAGGTAGTAGGTGAATAAACCCACCCAAACAATTGGTGATGACTCAATCTTTATCATTGCATCAGGTTTAGTTTAGGACCATCCTAAGAGGTATGAATAGTAATCAATAATGATAGATGACAACTATAATGGGGACATGTATTAGAAAGTCTAGCTAAGTGTTAGCACAAGGATGTTTTACTTGTTTGTTTGCTTAGTTAACTGCCATGATACTTTTTGTATAAATGTTTTAATCGCTTTCTATGGCTACGTCATTCATGCATGAACTTTCTACCCGGGTTCTATAAGAGTGAAATAACGTTCTTGAATACATAATCTAATGTTAAGAGAGGATTAAATGACGTATAGAGATGGCCAAATGAATTCCAGAGAGCGCAATATGATTCTTGAAGAGTATCAAATGAGCTCGAAGAGCCCTTGCACAAATGATCAATTAAGGAGAAAGCTTAAGTGAATCTCAAAATACATTCCATTTTCTCGAATCACAAAATGCTCTTTAGAGTGACCACAAACATATCAGATGGTGCCAAGCATGAATTCAATGATTATGTAGGGATCCGATGCTTGGATGGGCAATCTTATGCATTACTTGCAATCCAACATTCAGTTTGCACTTTTAAGCATAAGATCCCTATTTGATCATCTGATTCACACTTGACTCCATCTAATATGTTTTTAGTCACTTCGAAGAACATCTTACAATCTGAGAAGATGGAATATATTTCAAGATTCGTTTAAGTTTTCTCCTTAATTGATCATTTACGCATGAGCTCTCCAAGTTCAATTGGCTCTCTCTAAAAACCATTTTGTGCTTTCTGAAATATATTTGGTCCTCTCCGAATGTCGTTTAGTCCTCTTTAAACATCAAATTAATTATGTATACTAGAATATAACTCCAGTCCAATTTAGTTACGTGAGTCTTGTATTTTTCTAAGTTTGAGTTATCAAATTTTCTTCTTCAATGATGTGTTGGTTAATCTAGATTTCAGATCTAACACTTTGAAATTTCTACCCACAACTAATCAAACAAGGAAACCCTTCAAAATGCTTAATCAATAGTATTGTTTTTGGTTGATTAAATTCAATTGGAATTTATCCAATAATATTTAGGTCACAAGCATGTAGGGCATACTTAATTTTAATAAAACAAGGAAGCTATCACACCTTACCAACAATTCGTTGCAATCAACATTACGCACAAATACAATCTAAGGTCTCGACATCAACAACAATCCAATTAAATAATAAAAAAGACTAAAAACCAATTCGCTAGCTTGAAATAGGAGCAACAACAATTCTAAAACTATGCGAAAGCCATGATGGAAATACTAACCAAGATTGTAGCAAAGAAAAAGGCCCTACTACAGCAGCAACTAACTACTCCAAGGCCAAGAGTATGATTTTAGTGAGTCATGAAAGTACAATAGATCATTGCTAAAATCGAGCATGCTAATATTTTATTCATGCGAAAATACTTCAATGTTATTATAGTAATAATTAATCACCTTCACTTAATAGGGAAACAATATGAAGAATTAATCAATAAAATGATTAGGTACGTACGTAGTTGGAATAAGATGAACCTTTTATTATCTTATTATATATTTATTTTCTATATGATTATTTATTATATTTATGTTAGTTTGTTTTTATTTATTATATATATGTGTGTGTGTGTGTGTATAAAAATGTTGCCTCGACGTTCAAAATTGCAGCCTTCGCGGCCAAGGTATAGCTAAAGGTTGAAGGTCTTCTCATAGTCATAGATGGAGGTTGTTTAACCATGGCGATGTGGAGTGGAGTTGGAGGACCTAAACGTCGTCTACGATGCAAAACGTCTTGCAATGGCAGTGGAGATGTGGTAACGGTGGGCAATGGCAATGGTGAAGCACAAGAGGCGGCCGGAACAGGTACGTGTACGTAGGACGAAACTTGAATGGCAGGGGAGGAGGGAGGGGAGAAGAAGAATGTGAGCACGTCTTGCGGTTTTTAATTTCACGTTGGCGTTGGTAATCGGCCGGCAATTTGTTTCTTGGTTTTTTCTTTTAATTACATTAATAGCTGTCATACGATATGATTATGACTCATGCAAAAGTCTTCCATTTAATTAAGGATGATCTACACGCTCTTCGCTCCCTGCAAAAGACCTTTTCTGTAAGGTCAACATTCATAGTTTTTATGTCCTAGATATAAGCTGACTTTTTTATAAGCCAAAAATTGATGAAATGATAAGACGTACCATGTAGGCTTAGCACATCGGATGGGACGCATGCTTCACGGCAACTGCAATCTCTCCTGATAGCGCTGTCTCTGTGCGGGGCCATTATATTCCCACGTTACCCCTTTGTAATATTTTTTAATATTTACGTTGAACTAGAAAAGAGTAAAATAAAAAATAGGAATAGATGAAATATCATACCTACCGTTATCCTTACACTCAAAAAACATATAAATGCCTATGAGATTTTTTTATTTGATCATATAACGTTCACCACACTCTTTTATTTTCTTTTTCTCGGTGTAGAGAGAGAAAGAGGGCCCATAGCCACAAATATATTGATATTGCTCTTATTTTATCGTAAGTTTATATATATATATATATATAGTCATGATACAATGAGAAAGTGAGACTAACTTCTTATCGTAAGAACTTTAATCTAGACTGTTAGATCCTACAACCAATAGTCCATATTAAACATTCATTTAACTATAGCAGATTTACTGTAACGGAACTACAATTAAATAAAAATTTAATTTGAACTATTAGTTACAAGATCTAACGATTAAAATTCTCATATATATATATATATAAGAGGGTCGAGCTAGTCCAATTTAAGCTAACTGTCACACTAGCAAACACAGAGAATACAAAGGTTCATTTAATATGATTTTATTATTTTTTTAATATGATTATTTTTAAAACAATAGACCTAATAAATTTTAAAATATTTAAAAGTTAATATAAACCTATAATTTTTAAAAATGGCCATATTTTCACACATAATTATAATGTTCCAAACAAAACCCAAAATTACGATGTAATAGCTCTATCCGAAGCTGCCCTATCGCCAGCTAGCTAGCTACCTACGTATGTCATTCGTGGAGCTTCATTAGTCAGTCAACCTGCGCCACACGGGCGCCGCACCCATGCCGTCCCAATACACTTTGAGCCAAAACAAGGAAACCCGGTCAAAAAGCAGGCTTCTACTGAAAACTTAATACATTATACAAACAACTAATTAATGAGAGTGAATTTGCTGTTAGTAGGAATTTAACTTCAAAATGCACTATAAACTACTCTGCGCATTATTATTATTATCGAAAATCCCTATAATTATTTCGTTTCGACTGTCCGACATCATATGCAGAAGACCAGTTCTCTTCCAGCTCCCACCAAGAACGGATCGGCTAATAACGAGATCCTAAATCACCTCAGACATTGGTAAAGCATCGCTTTATGTTCCAGACCAAATATGAGTTGCAACATCATTTGGAATATACTATAATAGTAACAGGTGTATGAGCCAAGTAGCTATAGCCAGCTCCATTATTTCATTAAAAAATCTAAAGGGATGAATCCTTCCTCTACCCCCTGCGCTTCACCATAGCCTTCCATTTCATCGAACAACCAGTCCTCCACCAGCCGCGTCGGCGCATGTTCTCTCCTGCCTTCATGGCAAGCCTCCGACAACTCATCATCCTCGTTACCATTCCCGCCTTCAATCTCCCCCGCCTCCGGGGCAGCACCGTTCACCGAACGCTGCTTCCCGGCGGGGACAGCAGTGGAGGCAGAGTTTGTGGTTGCCGGGATGAGGGAATTATTGGTCCACCCTTGGAGCAGCCGGGCTATGTTCCCGGTGCTGGAAGCGTAGGTGCAGTTGGGGTTGGGGTTGGGCTTCGTTTCCGGCGGAGGTGTGCCTTGGCGGGGCAGCGCCTCGAGGGCCTCCCAAGCCTTGTGTAGTGGCTGTGAAGAAGCATCCCCTTTCGTGGAGCCTGATTGGATGGTATACATTTTTTTTAGCAGCTTCTTCTTCAAGTGGGTGTTCCAGTGGTTCTTGATGTCGTTGTCGGTTCTTTGGGGGAGGTAGGAGGCTATTGCAGCCCACCTGCGCGCACCACAGTACATTCCATCCCAATCTCACTAATTGATCAAATAAGTAAATGAATGATTGGCCACATAATTTAAGGTCCATTTGGTTTTGGTTAGGAGAAAATTGATTATTTTCCTATTCCAACCAAAAATGCATTGGTTTTAGTTTATACTTTATACTGGTACGCTATTTGAAACTACAAATTGACGCATTATACTTGTTGCCTAAGAGAGCTTGGAGATGGAAGATCTTCTCCTCTTCGTGTTCTGTGAAGTTGCCACGTTTGATCCCCGGCCTGAGGTAATTGGTCCATCTCAGCCTGCAACTTTTGCTGCATCTACCCAATCCTGTTCCAGGTTAAACAAATTTTAAGTTTCCTTCTAAATCAATTAGCCAAACAAAAAAATAATAATCAGACTTTCCAAGAATATGTGTATACACGCACACAAACGATATATGACTTATGAACCTGCTAGCTTTAGTGCGAACTGCCCACCATTTTTCCACCCAGGTAAAAAAAACGTTAGTCCCAGAGAAAGAAAGAGAGAGGGAGTATGTATATATGACTTATATATGAACCTGCTTTAGCGGGAACTGCCCTCCAATTTCCGGGGCCATGCTGTCGAACATAAGACACTAACAAGATGTCTTCTTCAGGCCTCCATGGCCCTTTCTTCACTCCGTCATTGTTACAGCACGGTTGCCTTCCCATCTCACCCTCTTTCAATAAGTTCCAGAAAATCAAGCTATCTGGCAACACTTTCTTTCTGTTGGGGTTCCCTATTTTCTGTCACCTATAGGGAGAGCTAAAGATAGAAAGAAGAGAGTTGAGGGGCATATATATAGGTAGATACGAAGCCACGGGACATTAACCAGAAAAAAAATTAAATTAAATTAAATTAAAGGCCGGGGAGGCAACAGCTAGAGTCAAAGCTGGCATTTACTTCAGGCGCGTGTCAGCTGAAGCTTTTGACATCATTAAGTTCTTGAGGGTCACATTGGACCCAAAATATGTTTAATGGCCAAATTGCTCTTATACGTTGGGGCCAAACCAAATCGACCCATGAACCTTGAATGGCCGGACTTCACAAATTTTAATTTTATCTTTTAGTGATTACTATACATAAACTTAATTAGAAGTTAACAACCATCTAGAAAAAGAATCATCGGTGGAAGAAGTGTTACACGATACGTGATAATACGTATATACAATAGTTGGATACGAGCACGTCACGGGCAGGCTGTGTGAGCACAGGCTGACACTGCAGGCACAGGCACGAGCTAACACGGACACGAGATGAATACGGTACGGGCAATTCGGGCGTGATACGGGCAGTTGTGCTGCCCGTATCGTGAAGGGTTTCTTCGCCAAGGGTCTCTGATAGGGGCAGTCTTCATCAGTTTGATAAGTCTCGACGAATCCCTGAGAGTCACAAATGATCTCTCTCTCTCTCTCTATTGGGGTGGTATTGGTCCAACAAGACCAGGCTTTTCCAACCGCAGCCATTTGGGATTCTGTGTTCTGCCACTTCGTGGCTTCTATATCCATTTTTCCCTATCATGCATACCTATTTATTAGTATAGTAGATATGCATTTATTATTTCTTTGTATGTAAAGGCCAAGGTAGAATGGTCAGGACAGACAGTCGATTAGTAGATTGAACCGGTAAGATTTTAAGGGGATTTGTTAGCCGAAACATGGGTAGCATTATTTAAAGATTTGGTTGGCTCGGCTTTGAAATAGCTTCTTAAGAATGGTCGTGAGAATTGTCGTTGGCTTTGATGGCAATGGGGGGATTTAGATTTTGTTTTAAAATTTATGGATGTTGACTTTTATAGTGTCACGTTTATTCTCACTTACAAAACGTGTTGTTGATGAAATTTATAAAATATTTTTAAATGTATTAAAAAATATTATTTACTCTTTATAATTATTAAATTATATAAAAAAATCAATTTTTTATTTACATAATACATACCTATACTTCATATTAAATTATAAAAAAATATTATTAAATAAAAATAAAATAAAATATCATACGGGAATGTCTTCGATCATATCAGCAACCTCTGCCATCGGCAATGATGTTGGGAGTATTGAACCAAATAGTTGTACATAAGATTCGGACGATTGTTGTACTTCTTCTCCCCACTTTTTATTCGGAACCTCAGGATCAGAATCTTCTGCTTTATTTCTCTTACATTTCCTGGGATAATTTTGTTAAGCCTCGGCAGGTCATTGCTCAGGCTGACCTGCTTTCTTCTATTCCACCAGCAGGAATTTCTGGCGCTTCTGGCATTTTTAGATGCTCAATGTACACCTGCAGTTTCTTCATTAGAGTGTACGGGCCGTCAAGCCTTTGATTAGTGTCTGCTTTGAAACTTTGCAGATCACCTCCTACACTCTTCATTATCGAACATGGGTATCCTTTAAGACTATGAAGTTCAACACTTGGTGACTTTATGCCTTCACAGGAATGCTCCTTGAGACTGTAATTCCTTAATCATGGAAATAAGTGTTTTCTTTAGTCTACTAATGTCGGACTTCACATCTATTTTAACATTTGAAATATCATCTTTCACACTGATTATGGCTTTGTGATTGTGCTGATATCTCTCTTCAATCATCTTTGATACTGAGGACTCTGTAAATGTAGTCCCTTATGTTCCATGAGCCTCTTCATCGTAATCGGGTGCTGAAGATGCTTCTTCAAATTTTTTCTCCATGGATTCTTTCTCATCTGTAGATTTTCCCTAACTTCCTTTGATTTAGTAGAACTTCATTCTCAATAAACTACATTCAAGTTCTCTATTTGTGCAATATCTTGAGATGTTGTCTTTGGTTCTTTGTCTTGAACAACAAAACCTTTCCCAATAGACCATGCTATAAGTACTGCTTTATTAATCATCTCCTTTCCATGCTTCGTCCATGCCTTATACTCCTTTTCTGGTGTAGTTTTCTCCTTATAGCCCAAAAGTAATCCAATTGCTTGACTGTTATTTTACTCAACAGTACAGGATCAGCATCTTTTGCCTACAAGATGGTGTACCCTTTATCAATAGGTTCTTCTCCTGTACTGTCCTTGGGCTTAACAGTCCTTATATTTTCAGTTGCTGCACTTTTTTCAACTAGCTGCTTGTTAGATACAGCTCCAACTCTTTGCGCTGCTAATCCCTCTATTAACATGTTTACTGATCCTTCAAACATCTTATCAAAAGATTGTTTACTGATAGAATGAGGCTTGGAAGAATTTAGTCAAGGAGGTGGTTTTCTGAAGACTGAAGTGACTTCACGTTTAGATATATTAAGAGTACCTTCCACGGAGTTCCCCATTTCTTCTTCGTTGCTAATACCCTTCTTCTTTCCTTGGCTTGGCTTTTTTTACCTCTATTCTACCATCTCTATGCATTATCTTCAAAATATATTTTTGTGGATGCATCACCGTTGGCCTTTTACTGAACACTTCAGTATGAAGGTACAGTAAAACCTGGGACAAAATGCGTCCAAAACCTCTTTGGTCCTTTTTTACTTAGACTTCATTTCGTCTGGTCAATCCCTCAACTGGCTTGGTTTCCGGAACAGATCAAGCAATCTAAATAAATGGGTAATCGAAACCATCCATTCTCTGGAACGGATGTATCGATCATAACGGATATAGAGTACTAATTAGATTTAGTGCCCTCAATTATTGTCACTGGATCAGATATGTTGTTCGGAACGGATCAAGTTACTGGATCTGCTCATTTACCTATTCTCATCGCTTAAGCTTCAACATATTCACTTATATTTTGTCAGCTACTGGATATGACAGACCAGTATTATGATAACGTTCAACTCACAAGAATCAAAGAGACAAATTAAAAAATGAAATGACATGCGTCAATAAAGAGGATCACACTGTTAGTATATGTGAATTTGATCTAACACTATTAAACTTTAACAAATAGGATCAAAACCATGTCATAGTAAATGACTACTCAAGTGCGATCAACTCTAATACAAAGCATATATTTCGTTCTATAATCTCCAAATATTTTATTTATCTGAGGCACATGGATCGTTATGCCTAACCTTACTATGTATACAAAAGTGACTCACTCAATTGAATCTTTCCCTCTCACTCTCTTGTTAATAGTAGTGAATTGGACTTGTATATTAGTATGCAATGTCTCTCATCCCATCCCATGCCATCCCAGGATAGGCTAGTTTTACTACTAATTATAATTTAATAATGTTAGTCTGCTCCGATATGATTAACTAAAAGAATCAGGATTTCTTATAAAGAATTTGTCTCATTTTGACCTTTACTTGAAGCACAAGGAAGGGGATTTTCTACATAATAAAAAAGTGTGAGTTTCTAAAATCTTTCTTGAATAATGACTATCAAAGACAAGTGTGGAGCACTCCTGTTGAAACTTTATTGAAGGTGTTTTAACACAGTTTACTTGTCAAGTATATAATATTTTCATTTAGAGAATGTAGGAGACCTTCATTATATGATTTCCATTAATTTAGGATTTAGTTAAAGATTAGTTGATTTCCATGGAATGATCTTCATAAGTTTCAGAATCTTCCTCCTTAAAAAGGCTTATATTTAGATAACAACAAGAGATAATAGTTAAATGGTATTGGTAGTATTTAGATACTAGTGGCTTTTAATATGAGTATTTTAATTATACTTGGCCCAATTTGAAGTTTGGAGTCCTGAATAAATATTTTTGTGATATAAGGCCATAATTTGACATTTCTAAAGTGTGCTTGAGTGTTCTATATTGTTCTTCGTAATCCAACAAATTTCTAGTGACTAAAAGTACGTGTTTTTATCTCTCTAATTTCCTTTATTGTTATTAAACTCTAACTAAATATGATTGTTAGATTTAGATTAACAAAACCTTGACTTCGTAGAATTTGTATGTTTTGGTAATCGGAAACTGTTATTGGAATTAGAGTTTGGGGTTTATAATGCATGAACAAGATTAGAGATTGTTAGGTTATGTCATTTATGATGGATATCTTGCTTGGATTTCACAACACGTATTGACATTAAAGGAGAGTCAGCTTGTGACAACTATAAAAACATATCAACAAAATGAAGATAGACAACACAAAGAGGTGCACAGAAGGGTGCACAGAGCATGCATGGAGTGCCTTGTTCCATGCAATTGCTCCATGTAACTGTGAGTGTGCCCGAAGGAGGTGCACAAAGCACTCCCCCGCTCTGTGTAGTTGCTTTGTGTAATAGGGAGTTAGCCAAAATTTTGCTACTTCATATTCTATTAGTTCTAGTTTTAGTTTTAGAATTTGTTGAGGGGTTTAAGGGGGGCTTAGGGTGACCCCATTGAGATAAAAAACAATAATTTTTAATAGATAATTGGAACCTACGAAATATTTGCCCAATCATTGATTTAACTTGAAATGTTGTGTGTATGGTTGAGTTTGATTTCATTGTTTAACGTTATATGATGATTGCATAGTGATATGGTTTATGTATCATGTTAATGATGTAATTGTGTTGATGTCTCATAAACCATGATGTACACATAAATGTTTAGTTTGTGTATAGTGGGCTAGATAAGCTAATAATTTGATATGCCTCTATCACTGATATATGGTTCAATAAGCTAACAGTTTAGTTTGAGTGCTTATATCATTTGAATGTGGCCCGATAAGCTGATAGTTAACTTCTACGCCTCTATCATGAATGAGGAATGATAAATATAATTGTCTATGTGGTGATATAATGAATATGGTTGCTTGTGTGGTGTTATGCTGAATGTAGTTGCTATGGTGACAATATAATGAATAGGGTTACATGTGGTTATCTATGTGATGGTATGATGAATATGATTACCTGTGTGACTATTTAGTATGTTTGTTGTGTGATTTAGTTATATTATAAACTGCTATATTAATGATTTGTGCTCACATGTACTTTAATTATTTTTCCTTAGGTACCAAAAGAACAACAAGATAAGAATTATTATATGAATTTGTTTGACTTGCTATTTATTTACTAGGATAAAAACAATTGAAATCCTACAACTGATTGATTGATTGTTGTGTACCCAAGGGTCATAACCATATACTATGTTAGTTGAATTGTTAATAGTTGCTCACCTAAAAAGTGCATTTGTTGATATGTAGCCAATGTCATGGTGAAACTATTGAGCGTTAAGTAGACAACTAATCTCAGTGATTGAAGTATTAGGTTGACAGTATAATGATTATTGTGAGTTCTATTGTGTGATGTGTGCGAATAGTTGTGGCGGTGATTTTAAAGGGGAAAGTAATGGAGGCAAGGGTTAGGCGGAGGAACTTTCTGCTCATTCTAAGCCAGCCACAGGATGCCGATGTATCAATGTGAGATACGGGTTTCTTAGCTCACTTTACTAAAATGACATCCCAATTACTAAAATAATTACATGGATATAAAAAAAATTATTAAAACGATATTTTTTTATGAGAAACTCGCCAGAATAATTAAGCACAAAAATAATTACATTGATAATTGATATAAAGCCCTCCAAGGAGCCAGCCCTTCTTAACCAATCAACCACGCGATAGGCTCAATAGAGGAAATCAATAGTAACGGCAACTCAAAAAGTGGAGAATGAATAAACATCCAAACAATTCCGCGGTGCTAATAAAAAACACGGATGCGAAGTCAAAGGCACAAGTATACAATCAAATCTAAGAAACTGCTAACAACACGCGCATGGTATGACAAGATTAGTACAGCAGAATAATCCGTTTTCTTAATTTTGAAGCAACCACAGCAAAAAAAAAAAAAAAAACAGCTATTCTATCATAGAACCAGAATCCTTCAGCATAAGATTGTTCCTAATAAAAGTGCAAGATTAAAATATCATGACAGCAGAATAACACAAAATAATCTCTTCAAAAGCATTTAGGATGGCTCCAACCAAAAAAAAAAAATCAAAGATCATACACAGCAGCTCTTAAGCCTCTGTTACTGGATATTCGAACACCACATCTTTCCCAGACAGCTTCCTGTAAACTCCAGCAAAGGTCTCCAGCTTGTTTCCAGTCTCGTTCTTGGCCTTGGGGTCCAATAAAATCTGAGTTGGAAGAATATCAAACATAATACAGGGTGCTTACATAGGCAAATGAAATGCAGTAGACAACAGGAAATATATAAAAGTGCACCCTTCCTTGAATATTGCCCTCCCCAACAAATTGTTCCCAGACAATTACCTTAATAACTTTGGTTCCATCAACTCGGTATCTGATACGTTTGCCCACAATCTCTGCAGGACAGACAATATCTTCAAGCATAGCTTCGTGCACTGCAGTAAGCGTGCGTGTCCGAGGTCGTTGAACTGCAGAACCCTTTTTAGGGGGGCGCACTATCCTCCGTGTGGCAATCAAAACAACATCCTACGAAAGATCATCACACTGGTCACTTGAAAAACTGGATTGGAAATAAGGAAAAAGGAAACTGAAAAATACAGACTATAATTTGAAAAGACAAGACATAGCAAAGAAATAGATAAATAAGCTATGCAAACCCAAATATTCATTAGGTGAAAACAATTATGAACTATGTAAACCAAACTCCACGCAGCAGCAGAAAGGTGACAAATCATAGCATGTAATCAGGTACAAGTCACAAGGGAAGATAAACCTTGAAAAACATCAAAACTATAAGTTAACCATAAATGACGCATGTGCAAAAAAAAACAATGTGATTACCAACTAATCCATCCAAACTCCATGGAGAAGTAGAGTGACAAATCATTGAGTGTAATTGAAGTTATGAAAAGGTAAACTGCACCCAAAATCTCTAGCCTGAATCACAAATAGACTGACCCTTCCAGCAGCGTTTTGGTGTGCGAGGAACCATTTTAAAAGCACACTGACATTATTACTGGGCAAACAAATAAATACCAAAGATTTTTAAATTACCTTCCCACTAAACTTCTTTTCAAGCTCCCTCACAAGCCGAACATGAACTTTGCGGAAAGCTTTTCTCAATCTATAAGGAACGTGAATAACAACAGCCTTGTTGTTTCTAGATACATCAATCTGGCTGCAAATAATAAAACCCAATATCAGGGTGAGCACTGAATGTCTGTCATGCATTCTCTATAGTCTGTATTGTACCATTTTAGAAGGTGAGAAACTGCCAAACTCAAAAATGGTTTGCAAGAAGGATAGCCCTTACACAGCAGAATTAATGAAGAGATCCTTCAGGTCACTTTTCAATTCATCGTTGGTGTTTTCCAAATCAAATAGTGCCTGTAAGGGTGTAAATAATAAGGAATTCAATTCAACAAACACAATAAAGAAAAGCAATTAAAACTGAATTCAACAATAAAGTGGTAAAATGTGACCTGAGCAACTGTCTCTTCAAACTCAGTGGGTTCAGCTTCTTTATCTTTTTGGATTTTCCTCTGAGCAGTAAACATTTTGATACCTATCATTTAAGAGAGAATATTAATGAACCAGTAGGAAAATTGATCCCACAAGATGAAATATCATTATTTTAGAAGCGTGCTCAATTTTACACAACAAAAAAACACAAGCGTAGTCTGAAGAAATCAGAAAAGACCATGGAAATTTCAACGGAATAACTAATTTTTATGGGACCCAATAATGAAACATGGAAATTATGTATTAAATTCAGTGACCCATGAATAAAAATTACACACCCGCATACATATGTGACTCGGATGAGCAGACCATTTTTGCAGTTTTCAGTTACGTGGGACAGAAAAATAAATAGATTGTGAAACAACAAATCAAATATGCAGATTCAGATTTGTAGTGAAACAAGAACGGTAAAAATCATTCCTGAGTGGAGTGAGTGAATGAACAATACCCATCTACGGGACAGATCGAAATAGACAATACACAAACATGTGTGTGTGTGTGTGCGCGCGCGCGCGCGAGACCATATATATTTATATTTATATATACAAAAAGGGAGATAGAGATCGAAAAAACGAACAGTCGGCGACCAGGCGAAGAGCGAGGAGCGGCGGCGTAGAGGGACGAAAATCGGGAAAGAAGAGGAATTGCAGACGATGGGGATTTATATGGGTTGGAACAGTGAGTTTAGGGCAAAGTGGGGTCTACTCGGGCTGGGTCGAATGTCGGGTCGGATCCGTAAAAGCAATTGGAACCAAAAAGAAAAAGTTTTAAAAAATAATGCAGACAACACTTAACTCCTAGGTAACTCCTTCAATTCAAGGATCCCTATGCACGTTAAATCCTCCAGCATTATATGTTGTTACATGTTATACAATCATGTACATGTCACATGACACTCTAACTCGTTAAATCTTTGTAATGAGTTCGCCATATATGTGTCCTATGATATAATTCGATGTGTGAAAAAAGAAAAGATTATTGAAAAGTTGTCTTACAGGGAAGAAAGTAGGGAAGCTAAGGAGTTAATAAGGTGGAGCAGGCCTAAAAATGTTACAACACGTTTTAAAGTTGTGGGAGCCCAAAGCGGATAATATTATGACATACGGGCGGACCTACACTTTGGCCCGATCCTAACAAGTGGTATCAAAGTCGGATTGTCTCCCGGAAAGGTATTCCATGATATCGAAAGTCTTATCAATATAGTGTGATCAAGCGGCGTGTCCCGTGGTGTGCGACGATATTAGATTGGAATATAAACCCCTGTCATGAGGTGATCGAACTAGTATGATCTCAATCATGATATGAATTGAGGAAGAGCCGCAAGGAAAATTCCATGACAGTCTCACATGGTGGTAGCTCAGATTCATAAGTGTGTCCTATGATATGGTTCGATGTGTGACAAAAGAGGTGATTGTTGGGAAGTTGTCTCACATGGAAGAAAATGGAGGAAGCTAAAGAGTTAATAAGTTGTAGCAGGCCTAGAAATGTTACAACGCGTTTTAAAGCCGTGTGGGCTAATGTGGTGAGCTCAAAGCAGACAATATTGTGACATGCAAGCGAGCCTACACCTTGGCCCGATCCTAACACATATGGATTAGCAACATCTCATAGCCATCTTGGAGGATCCATCTGCACCTGCACCCAGTGGCACTTCTACCTTTCTTTTTGGCTATCCTACTCCAGTATAACTTCAAGAGTTCATGAGCAGCACTACTTCTATCCTTTAACGCCTAGATTATTGAATAACGACTCTTAAAGACCATTAACAGACCCAACATTGGCATGATCGTTAGTTATAGCAATATGTTGGTTGCTATTTGGAGGTTAGTACTAGTGTTTAAAAGGTATCATCCAACTATCATCCTTTCCTACCTGTCTTTGACTCTGATAAGGAGGTCTATGATAGTCGCTATTATAAGCTTGTGTCACGCCCCAAATTTTTAACCCACAAAAACTTATTAGTGAATCTCTCCATACCTACACTTGTAGGGACAAGGGGTCAATGGAAAGGAATCTTAGCATGGGCGATGTCCCCACCTGCTTATCATATCAATTATACATGCTCATATATATACAATAGAAATTTCATTTCAATTTACAACAATCAATATATAAGTCCTTCTCTCTTAGGGAATTACAACATGTTCATAACAAGATAATCCAAAAATAAAGAAAAACGTAAATGTCAAGCAAATCTTCACATTGAGTGGACCTCCAAGCTCCCATAGGTACCTGTAACAAACAAAGATGAACACAATGGGAGGTGTAAGTAACCACAACTTAGTAGAAATTATGTCTCTTCAACCCATTCCAACTTATACATTAGTGTAAGCATGTGCTCGTGTAATGCTACATGTAAATTACTAACTCAATCATATACTCATGCATCATGTTTTAGCTACTATAGCAACAAGAATTAAAGACATATGAACGAGAAGTGTAATAGTCTAAGCCACCTATACGTAGCTCGATATTGTCCAGTTCATGGCCTAAACCCAATCCCTGACTTTGTTCCTGGTGGGCTGCACCGCTTCTCAAAGGTTGCAAAACCCTAAAATGTGTTGTGCTAGATAGGTATCCACATTATCTTTACGAGGCGCACTTCGTTCCTCCCTTAATTTGATGTGGGACTTCACAATCTACCCCTCTTAAGAAGCCCACGTTCCCATGGGATTGGCACACTAACATGAGCCCTGGCTTTGATACCATCTATAATAATCAAGCCACTCGTAGCACAATATTATCCGATTCAAGACCCAAACCCAATCGCCGGTTTTGTTTGGTGGGTTGTATCGCTTTCTAAAGGTCGCTAACTCATCAAATGCATCGTGCTAAAAAGGTATCCACTCTATTATTATAAGACACGCTTCGTTCCCCCTTAATCTGATGTGGGATTTCACAAGGAGAACAAATCCTTACATCAAATTTTGTTGAATTTGAGCCAAAACATTAAATCCTTTGTAAAACCCTAGCTTTTTCCTCAAACCTCTCTTTCTCTCTCCTCAATAACGCATGCAACAACACGATAGGTTTTCTCCCTATTTATCTCTATTTATATTTTCTTCCTTAAAATATCATAATTACTCTCACAAGGCCCCGACTCCAAATTAAACCCAATTATTGTCAAAATGCTCCATTTGATGAGTACATACACATCCAGATATTTTTCATCCCCAAATGATACTTCGAACACAAAATCACCTAACCATACTACAACACATCCCAAAATTAGCCTTTCAAGACTCCAATTCTAAATCGTGTTCACTCACAGTCAGAACTCTCTATCTGACGCATATGTCATCACATTGATATTCACATCCATCAATACGCATTTCATCACATGGCTATCTCCTATAACCTCAAATACGAGTCATTACAACCTGTCTCCACTGCCTTTCCTTTTGGCTCTCTTAATCCTCCATTTACATAGCTTCCTGGTTTATCCTTTACGATTTTCTATATGATTTCCCCTTTCTTTCCCTACTTTGTATAACTTTTGTTACTGTTTTCTTTCTTTTCTATTTTCTTAATTTTCTTGAAAGGACATTGTGTTGTCCAAGTATGGGAGACTTGTCTATGTGATAGCTCAGACTATATTTGTTTACTTGGATATGTTTCTTTATTTACTGAGATTTTGTGCAGGTACTCTCCTTTATATGTTTTTAATTATGATTGCATGTGTATTGTTTTTAGATACCCATGGTGTTATATTAGTATATTTTGCATTATACATAACATTAAAATTAATAGCTTGGTTTACGCAATAAAAAATCTCAACCTTACATATTTAATTTCATTATCCTTTGGACGATAACATTACATGTTTAAGTTAAATCATGTGTTTTTAGCTACAAATATAGAGTTAGCAAAATCTTGTTTGGAGCGTGAATTTAAAAATAAAAAATCCATTTTCTTCTCTTCTATATATGATTATGCTCCTGGTTGATGAGCTTAAGCAAGTGCATTAGATGCACTATGGTGCTTAGTTAATGTCAATTTGGTTGAGCTAGAGTCACATGTTGCCTTGATATTAGTTACTTGTTTGATGTTATATATCTTCTAACTTTTTATAAACAATGAGATGGGAGAGTATAAGAATGTGTAACTCATCAAAGGAGAAAAGATCATAAAATGTACCTTTTTTTATAAAGTATTGCATGTACTCATATCCTTACATATCCTTTATGTTTGGCCCTTTTTATCCCTTTTATGAGCATGAGCCTTGAATTTATAGATTTGAGCATCACTTCTTGTAATTTACCTCTTGAGTTGGCATTTGGCAAAGGCTGATTCGGTTAGAGGTAAAATCTGTTGTGTCATCATAATGAGAGACTTTATTGCACTTTATTAAGGTCTAAATACCTATGGGGGATTTGAGAGTTGTGTGATGTGAGCTTTTTTATGAGTGTGGTGGTTTAATTTCCATTGCGATAACTTCAAGAAATTATTGATATTTACTCTATTTTTTATTTGTTTTAGGTATTGCTTATTTCTAGTTATGATAACATGTAACTGTTAAACCAAGTGTGAGGAAACCATCTGTATATAATTCAGTTGTTGCGTTGTTTATTCCTAATTTGTGTTTCAATCTTCATGGTGTAATGTTTACATATATGATTTAGCATCATCTTACATATGTTTTTGTTTCTTAATTTGCACCCATTTTGCATGACTATTTGTTTTAGTTCTTGCTTGGGACAAGTAAGAGTTAAATGTGGGGAATTAGATGAGTCTAAAATACATATAGTTTTTTTCTTATATTTTATCCTTTTTTTGCTTAAATTTTTAAGTATTTTGCACGATTGCATTTTGATTTGTCTTGTTCTGCATTGTATTTGTATTTTGTGCATGTTTGTTTGTGTTTTGTTGAGTTTCACAAATTACTAGAGGGAATTAGGGTGAAAGGGACAAAAAGGAGTGAAAAAACAAAGAATAAGAAAAGAAGGCCATGATGGTTGCATCACACTGCCGCATGTTTGTATTTTGTGCATGTTTGTGTGTGTTTTAAAGTGTCAATTATGGTTTATCGATTTTTGTACACAACTGACCCCAATGGCCATGACATATCACCCATGGCTAGACACCGCCTTTCAACATACCTTTTGTTTTGCGTATTTAGAGAACGGATTCATCCTTTGACTTGGAATTTCCAATTTTCAATGTTTATTGGCTTTATAAATACCCTTTTAGAGGCCTAGTGTGTGCATGATTTGTTTTGGGGTGTCTTCTTCTTCAGTTCAAGAGAGATAGTATGTGTATTAAGTTAGGAACGTAGGCCTAGAGCTGATCTGTGACAAGGGCAACCATAGTTTTTTGCAATTTGCTTAGTTTTTTCTTCTATCTATTGTAAGAACAATGATCTTATTGGTGAATTCTATTGTTTTTATCACCATTGATGAGTAGTTCCTTAGTTTAGGGATTGAAAATAGCCCAATTCCAGTTGAATGTTTATAAATTGATGAATATTTGGCATGAAATATTTATTTGAATATGATTTCATTATGGTATTTTGCTTGATTTTGGTGTGTTTGGCCAAGATATTATAACTATTAGGTGATTGGATGATGGATTGAAAGAAGAAGTTTGGTCATTTGAACCCTAAAATGAGACTTAGTGCATGTAAGTCACAAGAGTAATCTAAACACCTAAGAGGAATCTTGATTATCACATAACTCAATGAGTTTTATCCTACCATAACGAGTCACGGGAGTTGTTCGTTCTTAAAATTAAGCACACCATTATTCACGCGAAAGCAGTTAATGGATATCATGAGATAAATCACTCTCATATTCTATAGATAATTATACGTTAAATATCTCTTTCCCCATGAGCATAATATTGGGTTTATGGTAAACCTCAAGTCTCTAAGCACTTCACCCCTTTGCATTCTCGTCATATTTAATTGCTTTATTTTATTATTTTCATTTAGTTTACACACTTCAAGTCACTTTCTTAACTTAGATAACTAGTTTGAGAGAGACTCAGGGATTCTTCCCCCGTCCCAATAAGATCGACCCTGACTTACCCTTGTTGTAGGTAAGTTAGGAAACATTTATTTTGATAGCATTATTATGGCAAAAAATGGCTTATCGTGAGCGTATATTTAACCCGGTTAAAATGAAATACAACAAAGAGGGGCATGTATGGAGGAATAAAGTGAGTAAGAGAGATACGTAAGGAGTGGGAGAGGGGGTGGGGAAGAAAAATAGTTGGTAAAAAAGCTTAATGGGATAAAAATAGGTTTATTTTATATTTATTATTAATACATTCATATTTAATATATTTAAGAACTAAAAGAATTATTTTATAATTAAAATTAAAAACATTTTGAACAAAGTATTAACATATTTCTATTAGTCATATTAAATAATAACATAATATTTATATGAATTATTCTAATATTTATTTATAAAAATCAGTAAAGAAGGCTAACTCGCAGTTTCAACTATATATTTTATCGATCGAGAGTTGAGCAAAAATATACTAATTGTAATATCAAACTCAAACTCTTAAATTAAACGATCATAAATGGTTAGTCTGTAAGTTAACACTTTTCACATGATTCGAACGATTGCATTATAAGGTTCAAACCATAAGTTGGAACAAAAGAGGTTAAACTGAAAGTTCACTTAAGATTCCCAATACTATACGTTTATGAGATAAACAAAATTATAAGTTTATATGTATTAAACAACAAGATTGACTTTTTTTTATTAATCCACAAGTTGGCAATCCTTCATGAACTAAAAGATTGCAAACTATAGGCCTAAACATCAATTTAGTTCATATATGTTTAAACTGTAATAGCTCATTCGATACGTAGAAATAAATTTGGAGGGAATAAAATAAGTAAGAGAATGTGATTCACATGAGAGTTGGAAAGAATTTCTTTCATTACCTTCTATGTGTTTAGCACACAAGAGCAAGAAATGTAATGAATTAATGAAATTACTAAAATATCCTCATAATTATTAAAATTTATTAACACAAAATCTTATCTTGTTCTCTATAGGTTTAGAATTGGAGCATATCAACAACGTGGTGAATATATGAC
Source organism: Taxillus chinensis (assembly GCA_023512835.1). Classification (NCBI taxonomy): domain Eukaryota; kingdom Viridiplantae; phylum Streptophyta; class Magnoliopsida; order Santalales; family Loranthaceae; genus Taxillus; species Taxillus chinensis. The sequence continues at coordinate 4,713,998 of CM042092.1, forward strand.
CTACCATCTGGGAAAAATGTTACCCTTAGGCTAGGGTTCCTTCATATTCTAACTTATGGTGTTTTGGACATTCGAATCATGCAATGGTTGCGTGGACAAAATCAGTATCATGGTCCCAATGGCAGAGATCATGCACACACACCCTAAGCACGTGTTGAGGAAGCCGTCATTGTTGGTCATCAGGGAGGCTGTCATGGTCGTCGTGCTACTAGATGACTAGCTCTAATGTAGGATGATCAACTTATTTATGGTGGTGCAACTGCAGAAGTGCTCCTGTTGTGATGTATGTCGTTCCCCTATGCCAACCCCATTATCTCCATCGCCAACCCCAACATTAAGCCCAAGGACATCGCTGTATCATCCCTGGAATTCCGACACAAAATGTGAATAATGGCATTTTGATGTGAATGATAGTGTTTAGTGAAAAAATAAAGGGCAAAATAGATCAAAAGGTTACAAGGGAACCTTTATAAACCTGATATATGAAAATAATTAATTTACTCTATTTAAGGGTATGATATTCTATTTGCATACCAAATATAAGAAATAAATGAAATTTTATTTGTTTTTTTCCCTTTTTCGCATATTAAACATGGCATAAGTTTACAATACATAACATTTAATTGAAAGACTATATAATACGGTTTAAACTACAAGTTAAAACATGGAGGTTAAAATGAAAGTTCATTAAAGAATGTCAAAATTGCAATTTCATGAACCAAACAAAATCGCAAGTTTATATGTATTAAATTATGAGTTTGGTTCTTTTATATTATTCCACGAGTTAGTACTCCTTAGATCAAAAGATTAAGTGGATGAAAAGATTGTGAAACACGAGCTTAAATCTCATGTTGGGTCATAGATGTTTGAACTTCAAGTTTGGAGAAGTATTGATACATTGCGATATTTATAAAATTAGATATTAATAGTACTTTATATTATTAAAACCAGGTTTAATGTATTTCAATACACTACACTCAACCTCAAGCCAACTTTTATAAAACTCAAATTTATTTAATAAAACTAGAAAAATACCATTTTAAAATACACTTGTAAACTAAATTATCTTAACAAAATTTTATTTCCCACAAGTTACACATGTCTAATACTAAATTGTGAATGTTAACTATGATTATCCAAAAATGCAAGTTGAGTGGCCACAAATCCTCAATCGAACCTATTGATAACTCTAGAGCCTTAATTTGGTGATGCATCACCTCGACATGAGTAATGCTACATTTGTTGAAAAAGGAGGGATATTCACACCACTCAAAAAACTAAATACACCCACCAAAGATTTGAAATGACTAAGTTACCTTGTATAACAGTAACAATACAAAAGATTGCATAGTAATATTGAAACATAAGTAACATGTTCAAATAATATTATTTAAACATAAATATTTTCGGAATTTTGAATATAAATATAATATTCGAATAATATTATTTTCGAACAAATATAATTTTAAAAAATTAAATAAAAGTATTCGAAAAGCATTATTAGAATATAGATACAATGTCTAAATAACATTATTCGAATATTCTATTTATGTTATAAAATTATTATTTGGATGTTATCAAAAATATTTTTTAAATTATTTTTTTGCATTTTTATATGATATTAAAAATGATATGTAAGTGTGTTTACTTGGGTGTACGCATCTAGGCCTGTAAATGAGCCGATACATCTAACAATTCGCTCGGTATGTGCTTGATTAAACTCGACTTGAGCTTGAGTTCGAGCTCATTATTATTCAAGCTCAACTCGATTACTATACAAGCTTACCTCGGCTCGTTTATAAATATATTCTTTTAAATAAATGACATAATCAACAACTTGCTTAATATCCACTTGATTAATCTTGCCTTAGGGGTGAAATCGGTTCGGTTTGAGTCGGTTTAAACTATTTTTCAAACCAATTTGATGTATTTCGATTATGACAAAATTAAACCAAACCAAACCTGTTTCTTGGACGAAGCCAAATCGAACCGTGCTGATTCGGTTTGATTCGATTTAGTTTGAACTGTCAGTTTGAAAGATTGTCAGTTTAATTCATCAATTTTTGAGTTCTTAAAAGTTGAATTGATGTAAAATATAAATGTTAATAGTATATAAGCATATCGTTACTAATATATATTAAATTTATAACTATAAGTTTAAAAATGAATAATATAATTCACAAACACAATACATTAAATATTAAAAAATAATATTAAATAAATAAGTCACAACACATAAAATAAAAATAATAAATAAATAAATAATAATATTATTCAGTTCAATTCAGTTTAAATCTCTATTTTGAAATTCCAAACCGATATATTAATTGGTTTTAGACCAAATCAAATCGATTTTTATTCGATTTCAACGGTTTGATAAATTAGTAGTTTCAGCGGGTCGATTTGAAATGGTTTCGATAGTTTGATAGTTTAAAATAACACCCTTAGTTCAACTCGAACTCGAGCTCGACACCGTACAAGTTCAGTTTGATCAGTGTACAAAATCAGCTTGACTCGACTCTTCTTCCTCTTATTGAAATCAATGACTTTTCGCAAGACACGTTATTAATTATTTTCTATTAAAATTATTAAAAGGAACCTTTTTCATATAAATATTTTTTAAAAAATTAAAGAACTTTTAGAAAATCTCCAGATCTAGGTGAGCTCACCAGAGCCATCCGATCTAGGGTTCGAGGTCTCCTAAAACCTATATATACTCTCCTCGCACTTGTTGTTGCCTCTCTTGCTCCGATCTCAAATTCCACACCTCTGCCCTAAATCGCAGGTAGCTCTCATAGCAGGCCAAGATGGTGCAGCGGCTCACTTATCGCAAGCGGCATAGCTACGCCACCAAATCGAATCAACACAGGGTCGTCAAAACCCCAGGTATGATCATAGACGCAGATACTGTAATGGATGACCAAAATGGTCTGGGCAACTACACCCACATTTTATCCATGTTTGGCTCTGCACTCTGCTCTTTTTGTGGAAAATGTTGTTTTGGTTGTTACTGATTTTGCCTTTTTTTTTTTTTTTTTCAGGTGGGCGGCTTGTGTATCAGAGCACCAAGAAGAGAGCTAGCGGCCCTAAGTGTCCTGTTACTGGGAAGAGAATTCAAGGGGTGAGGTTTATAGAGTATTGATTGTTTGTGTTTTTGCTTTAGGCATGATTTTGATAATTAGGTTTTTTAAATAATATATAGACTGTTTGGATTTCTATTACTTAATGTCTATTTCCTCGCAGTTCTGTGAAATTGTGAATTGGCTATTACTTGTTTTTGCATATAATTACATTGTTGTTTCTGGGGACTTCTTCGAATTCAAGTTTAGGATTTAGGATGCTCGTTTACGTAGGAATCTGTACGTTTTTACTGTATAAATGTATTTATGTTGTTTATGAATCTACCTTAAATCCATTGTTTTCTTGTTTGCCATCATACAAGTTATGAGTCATATGTCAACCTTTATTTTTTAAACTTCCAGTTTGGTGATAATTGTTGGAGAATAAGTGGGTGATTAATTGTGTAATCTTTTTATATACTAAATTGATTTTCTTGCAAAACATTGTAATGCTTTAAAATTTACTTCATGCAGATTTTTTTTTTGCAATACAAATCTGTTTTATCCCAATAAAAATAGTCAACTTTGGTTCATAGTAAGATTATACATAAGTGACAATTAGCTAGATATATAACATAAATAGAGAAAAATGTAATTGATAAAATTCAACTTTTGACAAAAAAAAGCTTGTTTGTAAAATTTAGTAGATTAATCTGGTAAAATCACTACCAGTGTGATGATTGGATTGCATTGACTGATTTTGTTTGTTATTCCCAAAGCGTTTTGCTGCCGACATGAGCATATTATTTAGGGTTACAAGTGTCTTAAGTTTTTTTAAATTTTACATTATTGGCCTGTTCTCCCCTTCTGATCTTTCACTTTGGTTGGGTAAAATCTATTTTAATGACGAGATCATGTATTTGTGGTTTCCTATACCTTTGTTGTATTTCGTTAAGGGCTTTGTAAGTATGCTACAGGTGCAACATGCAACCATTTATAGAGTGCCTGAAATGATATCGGTTTTAGTCAAAACTACATTCTCTTGGGTGCTTTTTTTAATTGACAGCATGCTACAACTGCAGCATACTATTTTTGATGTGGATCTGTTATATTGTATTTAATCGTAGATATTTTTCTAACCTTCACATTTTTAGCTGAGATTGGGGTGCTTACTTAGAGGGGGCAGCGTTGTTCTTTAGCCCCCAAAGGGAAGGAATTTTGGATTGCAGTTGTGCTATAGACAATAATAACCTTTGGGGAAGATCCATTTCCTCTAACTGCAGATGACAACTTCTAATGGAAGCATGGTCCAGAAAATAGTATTTAACGCTATTGACATATTCTAAATTGAACATATCCTTGTGCTATCCTTAAGAACTTGATTGTTTAACATCCAAAATACTGTTGTTTTCATGATCAATTGAGAGTTAAAAATGCTTTTTCTGTCTAATGGGCTATTAGCTATGCCAGTAGATTCATTCTACCTCAAGCTATTGTGTCAAGTTGGGTTCTTCAATCATATTATGCAGACTGATCACTGTTGATCTAATTGATATATAAATCTGTAGAGAGTAATTCATGATATACTGAATGATCCATGTTTTTCCTGTCTTTTTTCGCTTCTCCTTGTTTCTAGTCAGTTGTGGCGTGGAAGGGGGTCACCCTGAGATTGACAAATGCTTAGATGATATGTCTTGTTTGCATGAGTTCCTTTAATTTTGCATCAAGGTTTTCATTTTTGTTAACTTCATAGTTTTTTTTTTAATATCTTTAATGGAAGTTTACAACAATTGCAAAGATTTGCCTAATAGTGGTTTATTATTGAATCTTATACAAGTGTCATGCTTTTGCAGATTCCTCACTTGAGACCTGCTGAATATAAAAGATCTAGATTGCCCAGGAATCGCCGCACAGTGAATCGTGCGTATGGTGGTGTTTTGTCTGGGAGTGCTGTGAGGGAGAGGTAGGATAATGAACGTATAATATGGAATTTTAATTCAATTTTCTGCAGCATGAGAGTGATTCAATGCAAATGAATGCATTTCTATTTCTTGGTTTGCAGAATTATTCGGGCCTTTTTGGTGGAAGAGCAAAAAATTGTGAAGAAGGTTTTGAAGATGCAGAAATCCAAGGAAAAAGTATCATCCAAGAGCTAAATCATATGGCCATTTGAGCTGATAACATGCCTGCTAGAAATTTTGAGATAGAATTGATGAGGTGAAAGAAACTTGGAAAATATTGTGCGGGGCCATTCTTGAATTTGAAAGAATGTTGACAAATGTGTTTGTTTGAGTCCTTTGTACTTTGTTAGTATTCAGTCCATGGACAAGTCGTGAGATGTTAATGCTATTTGTGTAATAACTAAGCTTTTGCTGACATCTGGTATTTCTTCGGAACCTATTTAATAGTATGTTTACTTCTTTACTTGTGCATGTGGTTTCTTCCTATCCTATGGTTTGGCCTGAAAACTTCCATACTTCCGAGAAAACTTTGGCTACGTTTGACTAGTTTATATTATTTTAGAAGTTTATATTATTTTTAAAAATTATAGGTTCAGAATATTTTTAAATTTATTAAATTTACCGTTTTAAAAAATAATTTTGTTTTAAAAGATAATATTATTGTATTAAATGAGTTTTTTGGTTTTGTTTGTTTTGAATGTATATTTTAGCTTATCTATTTTCCTGAAGGTCACAAATCATTTCATTGTTAAGATTATTAAATGATAAAAGGTAAAATATTTATTATAAACAAAAATGTTTAAATTAACACACACATATGTTTAGCGTATATGAACACAAGAAATCAATCTGTTTTGGGTAGGCTTAATGGGACTATTGAGCAGAATATATATTAATGAAAATTATATATCCCCAATATAGTTTATTTGCGCGGTCACCTTCTTCCCAATTAGAAGTATCATAGAATCTAAAATGTTGGTAGATGAGATATTTTTGTCGGATTGGTGGGCTGAGATTAGCACCATATTAATTTTGGTTATTTTTGTATTATGTTGATATTTATTTTATATGTCATGACTTTAAAATTTTAAAATTAAATTTTACTGAAATTCAATTAAAAAAACAAAAAAATTAAACTTTATTCAAAAAAATTGTCTCCTTCCCCATCCCATTTTAGTTTTACTTTGTTTTTCTTTTCATATCAATTACTCATATCCCGATTAATATATATTTTAAATTAAATTAATATTATTGTTATTCATTTATATTTATTTGATCATATCCGAAGTAAAAAACAATATATATAATTGGAATCTACCACTCCATATTTATTCAATAAAATTAATATTGATTATACAATTATTTTTAAAAATCTATTATATATTTGCAAATAATACTTTCGTTTTGGTTTAATGATATTTGGACATATTTTAAAATTATAATTTATAGTCTCATTGTATATGTATTAAATAGTAACTTTTAAGTAGGTATTTTATTTACGTAATAATAAAATAAATATAATAATAATGATAACATCAATTTATTTAATATAATTTAGAGCCTTCGTAGAGCCGGCAAAAAAAAAAACGCACGTTTTGTCAAGAATGGGATTCGAACCCATGCCCTTTCGGACCAGTACCTGAAACTGGCGCCTTAGACCAACTCGGCCATCTTGACATGACAACAAGGCTTCTTATAATTTTATATATTAATATAGGATTCTTGCAGTGTTTAATATAATCAATACAAACATCAATCATGCGAAAAAGTTTTGAAAAAATGTTTATATTTAAATGGGGGGCTTCTTGTTTTTTTTTTTAATTTCCTTAATTATTTTCTCATTATTTATTAAAATATTTTTAGACATTTAGAAGGGTTTTTGATTTGTCACTCACTTTCTTATAACTTTTCAAATCCATTAATGGGATGCAAAAAGGCAAGATAAAATTATTGAGTTTGTCAATCCCTTTTAGCTTCATGACTGTAAAAATAAATATAACGCTACTTATACTTACATATTTTTCTCTTCTAACTTGATGTTTTTATTGTTTTTTAAAAAATTCTTGTTCATTGTTTCCCGTAAAGCTTTTTAAAAGCATCAAGATAGATTCAATTCCATGAACAATGTGAAGAAAACAAAATCAGAATTAACAAAGTCGTTTGGATCCAATCTTCCAATATACCTTTGGAATGATGTGAAACACAGAAAGTAATGTATGCTCTTTCAGTAATATTGTGTTTTTGCAGAAGGGTCGATGACATTGAAAGTTTTTAAGACTGATTCTCTTTGAATATTGTGTCATTACACAAGATACAAAGATATTTTATGAGGTTAAATCCATAAAACGTGAGAATAATGAGAAGTATATGAAATTGGCTATATGTTCTAATAATTAATAATATTTATTATTTAGTTGTCCTATTAATGTACTTGGTTATCATAAAAGAATAAGCTTCTGATTTGCTATATTTTTTTTAAACTTTAAACACGCTTGATGGCTCACTAGCTTCCTGTATTGTATTTTTGTAAGATTGTAATTCTGCAAACATGCACTGCTATAATTTTTTATATTTTGTTATGATCTGGGTTGTGCTGGCTAATTGTAATTGTTTTGAATTCTGTTCTGAATTGAGTTGGCTGAATTGGATGGTAGACATGAAATATGAAAAACAAAAGTACTTACCGGGATGGGTCAGGGGGAATATAATTCTCCGGCGGGACGGGACAAGTAATCTAATTCCTAACGGGTTACAAGGCGGGTTATAAGAATAAAAATCTTAAACGGGAATGAGGGCGGGCCAATGCAATACTCGCATTACCCCATTGAATTATATATTTTAATTTTAATTATATATATAATTAGAATTAGAATTAATTATTAATATGATTTATTATCTAAAAGTATAGCTAGCAGAACTAGATCGGATATTGACTTGGCTAAGGTACTGGGTGGTCAGGATACTGGTTCAACTGTCGGGTTAGTGAAAGAACCGGTCATATAATTAATAACTATATTTAAATATTTATTAATAAAAAATAAATATTATAAACTAACAAATTAAAATTATGCATTTAATATCATACTATTTATTTTTAATATGTATTTCTAACATAAATTTTTAATAAATTTAAAAGTTTAGTAACATAAATTTATAATAAAAGAAAAATCAAATAAAACTTGAAAGAATATTAAACTGAAATATCAATATTACTTATTAATTTTAAATTAAAATTATATTATAAAATAAATAAAAAGATATTTATTATTTAGAAAAACGACTGGTTCTGTAAAATCCGGTCGGGTCACAAAAAACCAGCCAGATTAGCTACGTTTCTCTTATTTTTTTTAGAGACGCTCAAATCAGAAAACTACACCAGTTAAGTGCCCGAGTTACCAGCTCACCAGTTCGATCAACTGGGCCGATCCGATTTTGATAACTATGTCTAAAAGTATTTGAGATGAACTGCTAAGAACATTAATAATGTAATAGTTAATATTTTAATAAATTTATCTATGGATCTGATCGCAATAATATTTATAGAATAAAAGCATTACCTAAAATTTAACTAACCCCCTCCCCCCCATCCCCCCCCACCCCACCCCACCCTACCCTTGCTACGTCCCCCTCTTCCCCAGCGTCGTCTCCTAGCCCCCCCGGCGTCATCCCCCACCCCACATGCGGCCGTCGTTTCTGCAATGAGGTGAAGTCGAAGACTCGAAACCCGTTTGTACGGAGAGTTGATGACGCTGCAGTTCATCGCCAGCGAAAGGTTCACATCTACCAGAGCTAACTAAATTAAGTGCGGGTATATTTTATGGAAAATTATTAAAATTTATATTTAGCTCAATAAATTTTTAGCTATTTTAATATTAATATTAGTATATTTTAAAAGCAACGGTTGTGTGGTCCGACGACGGGGGCGTCATCGACTACATCTCCTATCTGACCCGAGCTTCAAGAACCGCAAATGGTGTACCCTCGACTGTCGGCGATGGCTTAGGGTTGAGGGCGAGAACCACCATCGCCTCTCCCTCAATGGCCACTGTTGGCGATCTGCAAGCTTTGCCCGTCCTCGTCGCTCCAGGAGCTCTGTGTGAAGCGCCTCTGAGGCATCGACAGCAGGGTGGGGACGGACGGACAGACATACGGGAGGGGGGGTTGCGGTTGGCGAGGTTGGACGAGGACGGGCAAACTCAGATGCGATCTCTGTGGTGGTGACGGACGGACGCGGCGGGGGGGGTGGGGCGCTGCGGCTGGCGAGGTTGGACGAGGACGAGGACAAGCAAACTCAGATGTGATCTCTGGGGTGGTGACGGATGAAATGGCGAGGACAAGCAAACTCAGATGCGAGGTTGGGGATGGCGAGGTTGGACAGAGTCGGATGTTGCGTCGCGCAATAATATTTTAATTATGAATAATATTTGACAAGTCTAATTCACGTTAGTTATTATTTAACATATTGCGGATTATATGCTTATTTTATTAAATGTAAAAGGGCGCCTTATTGCACTATTAATGAAGTCGATGACTTGACTGGTAGATTGTGGGGATGGCATTCTAGAACTTTTAGCACATCCAGGGGCCAGTTTTAAGCCGAGAAACATGTCTAACAAATTTTGTTTTCCTTATGAAATGCCTTCAGCCACTGACTAAGACAGACTAATAAGTAAATGAATTTTATTTAATAATACATGCATTAAATCAAACTGTATTGAATCCTGCACCTGAAATGAAGTCCATAAATAAGTACACCATAACAATATACATGGAGCGGTAAGCAACTCAATTCTAAATGCTGATCTGTCAGGGAAAAAAAAATTAGTGGAAATCCTCACCCAGAGAGGGTGAAGAATCCCATGGCAGAGAAGGCTCATTAATGGAAGGCAACCCCAGGGGCAATCCCACATACCCAACATTTTCCCAATGGTTGCAGTCACTACTAGAGGGGTTTGCAACAGGATTATTAAGCTTCCTCATCATATCTTCTTCTGCCTTCCCCATGTTCCCTTGCATCATCTGCTGCAATAAATTGATCGAGGGGCTTCCATAAAACTGCTGCCGTGGCCCTTCAGACTCTGCCCGGAAAGGGATTGCCCTGACATCCTCATCAGACAATCCATTGATGAAAAGCTCTTGCGGTGAAAAGAAGCTGCAGACACCACCGGCATCACCACCCGGTAGTTCCCCATTGGGAAGAGTAAGTTGGAATGTTGGCCTATGATGAGTACAGGGGGTAGTTGGGTAAATGGGTTTACAATAGGTAGGAAAGTCTAGAGGAGCAGAGAAGCCAGCAGCGGAGATGGGTGGTGGTATGCTCTCAGTGGTGCAATAAATGTCCTCTGGACTGCACAACTGAGATAATTCGTTAGATTGAGAAATAGCCCTTTGCGTTTTTGGATTTGCTTTGTTGAATATCTTGCAAATCGTCCAAGAATCCTGCAGTTTCATCCGAGAAAACTAAATAAAAATTACACCAATATTCGATGTGTGCATGCATGTATCTTAGTATATAAAAACAGTGGTAACTTTACATTTAAAGGGAGGTTTTTGTCCAAGGGATTTTTGGGTGGCAGCGCTAAACTGGAGAGAAGAGAAGGGAGGCGAAACTCGTACATCATCCAGTCAGTCTTGATGCCTCTAGCTGCCCTGCCTTTGTAGAACACAAGGGACTTCTTGAGGCCAATGCATTTGTTGCTGTGCGAGGAGTATATTGGGCGGTCAGTTCCAGTTGCTTTCCAGAACCCTGTACCAGTTGCTCGGTTTGGTCGCATGCTGTTTGGGTACTTGCGGTCCCTTGGGCAGTAGAAGAACCACTCTTTCTCCCCCATACCCCCTAGCTCTTGACAAAGGAAGAATGATTTTTAAGTACAAGAAACACAAGACAAGACAAATCAAAATACAGAAAAAATGTTTTTGGGTTCGAAGTGTGAAGGTGGAATCCAAAACTTTTTTTTTTCTTTTCTCACTTGGAAGATCCCATGGGTCATATTTGTAGATATCAGCCTGCTTGATGAGCTCAAAAGGGAAAGGGCGTTGCTGGACCTTCCTCTTCAAATAGAACCCCACCAGCTCCTCATCCGATGGGTGGAACCGGAATCCAGGGGGCATTGCATCACTGATGACCATATCAATGTCATTCTTCTTATCCATAATAACCCAAAGAATCCAGAGAGGTGAAGGGTTTTTTTTTTTTTTTCCTTTTGAACTGAACCTAGACCAAGTTCACGGTACATTAGGCTTGAATGGGTTTTCTTTAAGGGTTTCAATTCCAGGTCACTCGCTGTATTCACACTTAAATTCAACTCAAGAAGACATCTTTTAGGGGACCTCCACTCCCATTATTTTGATGGGAGCCATATATTCTTGGTGTCAGTTTCACACAGCATATGAGCTAAGAATTATGAGAATGGGATTAATTTCAAGATACATAGACGATTTTCAAGCCACAAGAAAAACCATGGTCCTTCCTTCCATCTATTATTACGGGGTAAGTTTTCAATATTATCGTCATTTTCCTTCACGAAGCTTCCCCCTTGTGGGGCCTCCACTCACTTTGCTGATACGGAAGCCATTTTTCTTCCGTGTCAGTGTCACAGAATATGTGAACGAATAATTATACGACAAATTTCTAAGCCGCGGCTTTCAGAAATCATGGCCCTATCCATCGGTGGTGGTGATTTGGGCGGTCCACATGTGATCATAAGCATACTGGGGGCAAAGTCTACCACTATTGTCCTCCATGCATTTGTCCATTCGGTCGGACAATGGCAGATTTTTCATAACGCGAGGGTTGGGAGGTGCAAGAGTAAGTTCAAGTATCTTCTGTGACCAGTCAAAATTTCAAGTTCCATTGCCAACAATAATGACATGATTGGTAGGTGAAAATCAAAATGAAAGAATGAAATTAACATGAGAATGTAATTGACGTAAAAATCGAAATAAAATGATTCATTAACTTTAATGTATTTGGTATGCAATCGATACGTAGAGTAATAGTGACGAGGGAGCTAGCAGGGGAAAGATTAGAGAGCTGGCAGCGACAAGGGAACTAGCAGGGGAGAGACCAGAGAACTGGGGGCGACAAGGAGGCTAACGGGGAAGAGATCAGAGAGTTGCTAGGGGGGGCTAGTGGGGGAGAGAGAGAGCTACTGGGAGACGGCAGGGGGCTAGCGGGGGGGAGAGAGAGAGAGCTAGTGGGAGACGGCAGGGGGCTAGCGGGGGAGAGAGAGAGTTGCTGTCGAGGGAGGGATGGAGAGAGCGCTACAGGATATGGAAGTATAGAGAGGGAATTATTATTATTATTTTTTTAGTATAATTATCAACTTGATTCACCTTGTATATAGAGGATAATACTTGTAACGATGATAGGCGAGAGTAATCAAAACTACCCATATAAGAATATCTAATTCTCATCTTAATCATTCATTCCTTTATTTCATAACAACCCGAAAAAAAAATAAAATTTCATTTATTTTCTTTTCTTTTTTCTCGCTAAACATAGCTTAAAAGTTTTGATTTATCCAAAAATAATTTGTTGGGTCAGATGAGTCTCCCTGATTTTAAAATTTTAACATATACAAGTTCGAAAGGCTGTGCTAACACATTATATATATATGTGTGTGTTGTGTGTGATATATATATATATTATATAAGTGCTCAAAGGTGAATACCACTTTCATATTTGAGGTTATTTTATTTGGCAATTTTTTTTTTTTGAATGTATTGCAGATCTATAGAATTAAAAAATGTTGGCGTGTATACAAAGAATTCAACCAATTCATGGGGTTTACATCTTTTTCTCAGCAAGCAGTTGGAGAAAATTCAAACTAGGAGGATGACTAGCAGCGGCAAACACCATTAACTCATTGGAAGACCTAACTTTTCTCCTCCAAAAATATAGGCAGCTCCAGAATGTGACTGCCCCTCTGAATCTTCAGCAGAATTTTATCTCCCACACTGTAGTCATCCAACAACTTGAACAACTCCACTTTGCTCCGAACCTACAAAAACAAGAGTGGCATAAGATATTGATAGCAGGCAAAGTGCATGCACATTGGCAAAACTAATTATAGTTTCAACTGCAAGATAAAACAAGGAAAAATTTTCAATTAATTATATGTATTTTACACGATGGTAATTATTCTGCTTGACAAACCAATGATTCAACATGTCCCGTTTCCGGTTAAATATAACTTTAAAACGGAAGCATATTCTTCTATAGATCCAACAACCCATCCAAGTGTATAATTAATTTGTTCAGTGAAGTGTTCTCACGGGTTTGTTGTCAACAGCAACAATTACATCCCCAAGAAGGATATTGCCAGCAAGACCCCTAGTAGTGGGCTGCATCCCAGCCTTCGCTGCAAGGCTACTCCGTGGAACCTGTAGCACCGTGCAGTAAATTTAGCCATAAGCTATAGTTGAAAATAATAGAAAAAATAGTTTTTTCTTATTATTCTTTAGAGATAAGGGATTACATACACATATATATACACATTAGGAACTCTAAATTAGAAAATAATTCTATTTAGGAAACTGCATGAGTTATTATATCAGCCAATTGATCTGCTCTCTTAATGTAGAAAACATCCATTACACCAGAATTTAAATTATTCTTGATGTAATTCATGTCGAGTTCAATATGTTTAGCACAATTACTGGATTATTAACTATCTCAATAGCATTTGTGTTATCACAAAAGAGCATCACTAGCCTATGAGGGCCATAACCAAGGTATTGCAAAAGAATATGTAATCATGTAAGCTCTTGAGTAATATGATGAACAACATGATATTCGATTTCTGTACTAAACAAAAAAACCATGTTCTGTTTCTTACTCCGCCAAGTTACTAAATAATCATATTTAAAAAACTACATATACACCCACATAATTACAAGTATATGATAATTAATTAATTGAGAATTCTTTTCAATTGCTATATTATTTGAAAGCATTACATGCAATGTCAAATCCGTCGATGCGAGCATGTAAGTTTATGAGCTGGGGTAAAGTGATTTTTTTCCCTAAGAGGAACATACCAAATATATACACACACACACATATTTGTAATGACTAGCTCAAAAGAATTATTGAAAAGTGTTTCAAACATCTAAAACTCTTAACATTGTCCAGTCGATTAGTGCGTGGATAAATCTTCAAGTAATCTCAAGACTAAATAATCTTTTTTTTAAATGCTTTCTTAACTGCTTTAACCATTGCAAATATCTATAACCTTACAAGAATTATTATTTTAAAATTTCAATATGAAATTTAATGTCAAAATTGATTGAAAATTTGAGAGGGTGAAGTGAAGTTAGAGAAGCCCTACAGGGTTTATCTGGGTGGTCGGATGCCCCAACCTCACACAGTAGGAGGTGGCGTGTTGGATTCTGGTTGTCCGCGGGGAAGGGGTAGGGTGGGGATATATAAATATATATTTTAAAATAAAATTAAGTTAGAGAAATGCGCAGCATGAGGGTTTCACCACTGGTTAGGAGCATGGCTATTCATAAATTTGGAAAAAGAAAAGAAGAAGAAAAAAGCAACCGCTTCCTGTCGTAGAAAGACTGACTACTAAAGAAAAAAATGAAAAAAAAAAACACTGATGTGGTATTAGCATGTGTTTGTTTAAAACATGATAAACATCACACGCTGCAGGGCTCTAGGTCATTCAAGGAAGATAAAATTCCTAAAATAAAGAAAGAAAAAAAATTGGCAGGGGCATGTGCCCCTCCCAGCCACAGGGCTTGACTCCTGTCTGTGGGTATTAAGGTATACCTGCAAAACAAGAGCCCCATTTTGAACATTGAGTTGATTCGCAATGAGGTCTGGAGCAATGTCAATATTTAAAGCAGCATGAACAACCTAAATTGATGGAGAAGAAAAGGAATTAAAAAAAAAAAAACTTCAGTTAAAGGATTTGGTAGTGGACACCATAGCATCCATATCATAAACCAATAGCTAAAAGGATTACTTTCCCAAACTGAATCAACTGCGGTATTATTTTGAGTACTGTTGAAGATGGAATAGCAAATCCCACACCTGCCGAAGTCCCTGCAGTACTGAATCAAATGTTAAAACAACTAATCACAAAGATGACAACGCACAAATAGGTAGCATCTACAGCTAGTACCCATTCGAGAAAATTTTGCAAGAGTATGACAAGTAGAAAAAAATAACTTACATAAGAAAGAAACTTTTTTCATAAAAAAACTGAATAAAAATAGGAGACATTCTCTGCTTACAATAATTTACCTGTCTGAGTAAATATAGCTGTGTTGATCCCAATTAGATAGCCCTTGGAATCCAGTAGGGGACCCCCACTTCCAAAATTACAGATGACAGCATGCCATCAGTCAGTATACTGTTACTTACGGCATTGTTTAAAATAGACTGTGCCGTACCTATTCCCAGGATTTATGGACGCATCGGTTTGAATCCCCCCGCCAATGATGGCTCCAGTTTGGATAAAAATGTCTCGATTGAGTCCACTAATAACTCCAACAGTAAGGGTGTGATCAAAACCAAATGGATTTCCAATTGCTAAACACTGCTGGCCAACTTTGAGATAGGATGATGGCCCAACCTGAATTGGCCTTAACAGGTCTCCAGAGGCATCTATCTAGCATTTTAAAGATATTTAAAAAAAATCCTTTAACAGCATACACAAATCAGTGTTGGATCGAATGTTACACCCACAAAATATTAAAATTTTGGGTTGATAACATAATGGCTTTATATTCGCGAGCACACCATAGCGATTCCTAGTGCAATTGTTTTATGATAGAATTGAATACTGCCATACTAGCTTCACAACACCACAGCATTTATAAGAATGTTATACTCGTTGATCAGAGCAGGATTTAGTATTAATAATATCCCATCAATAGCCCAAAATGAAATACAATATAAATAAAATAAACTAATAAAACAAAATCACATACTCATAAAAAAATAATAAAATAATTTTGTTTGATTTAAAATGATTGCAATCACTCGCCTTGTTCTTTTCTACATTTAGAAAACCCTAGGGGTAGTGATTCAGCAGCAGTTGAATCCCTAACCTTTATCTTTTTTTTTTATCATCCAGCCATTGAATCCCCAACCTTGTATGTTTTTATAATTAAATTTTATGAAATAAACGACATGGAGAAAAGTAAGGAATCCCCTAATTGCATTAGTGTGGTTTTATAGAATTTCAAGCCATGTTACACACAAAAGCAAAGAATAAGAGCTATCGCAGTCCACAATTTGATCAGATTGCTATTGGAAATTAAGTGTATTTGTTTCGTGTTTCGGGGATTTAGAAAAACACATCACAAGAAACCAAAATCCTGGAAAAGGTGGAAAGCCAGCCAATGAAAAAAATCACACACTACATATATATATATATATATATAAACAGAAAGGAAATACCTTCAAGACAGCAAGATCCTTAGCTCGGTCTGCACCAATCAATTTACCCTCAAAATTCTTTTGAACCCTTTACAGAAAGCGGCACACAGATCAGAAAAGCCATGGCACCAATGTGTACAATAAACATGACGTACCCATCAAAAGTACCATTACAATAATGTCATTGAATCAAAGAGGTTAAACAACCACAATACGCATAGAATGTGTTATATTTGAGAAAATATAAAGTAGTTAAATAACAAGATGTGGATAAATGCAAGCCAGGATTTCTTGTTACACTACACTATTGGTGTTACATTTTTTATTACAGCTTTCAATAACTTTATTTATACTTCAAATTTAAATTTTTTAAAATATAACTTCAAAGAGCATGTCAAGATCTATGTACCCATAAAATTTTAAAAATTTATAAATTTTAATTTGAATGGTCAAATAACAAATATGATCAAACTTGCGTTATTTAACCATTCAAATAGAGTTATATAGTTTTTTCGAATTTTTCAAATTTTATTGGCACAAATTTTAACATGCTCTATGAACTTATATTTTTCAAACATTTAAATTTGAAGTATAAATAAATTATTTAAACTTGTAATAGAAAATATAAAACCAAAGGTATTGGAAATCCTAACTCGATAAATGCCGATACAAGTCTCACCCTTCCAATGTTAGGATATTAACTCTTGCAACAACCTGCCCAGGGCTTGGATTCCTTGAAAGGGCATTAGCAATTACTGAGGAAAAAGAAGGTAGAACCGTGAATTAGAAGCTTACACAGCATCAAAAACTGATTTAAGTGCATCATGTTATAATCGCTATGTCAGGAAAAAATGTACATTTAAAAACAATGTAACGCTCAAATGTATACTATTACTGCATTCATGATCTACAACCTATTAACCAAGTTCTAGAAAATCAACCTCTTTCAAACACAAAGCAAGATTGGAAGTAAAGAATAACAAGAAACAGAAAGATGATTGAGTATATTTATAGTAACATCAAAGGTTGTAGATCTGCTTAGACATAAACTGAATTCAACGTTTTGGTTAATAACAAAACTTTATATTGCAGGAATTTCTGCATATAAAATACAAAAATCTAAGGAAATATCAATTCCTAAGGAGCTAGGTGGAAATGATGTGGGTAGGGAAAATTGAACTGAACTCTGGAAAAGAGTCAAAATAATCCGCTACTGATTATAACCCTCTGTCTTACTGAAAATATATTTTGAGAATTGTTAAGAAAGGATCCAACGTGATGAACCATAACGAAGAAGTTAAATATACTACAATTATACTACCACTTACCACTGACAAAGCAAGACAAAACAGAACTAATAGCCATTCTTTACATATCACCTCTTGACAAATCTCTTCCAGAAACAAACTCTGCCAAAATTTTCATGGTAAACTTACCATGATAATTTGTGACAATGTGTCCATTTCCATCCCAAACAACTCCAGAACCATTTCCTTCTGGAACCTGCTCATATATAAAGTAGTATTCATATCACCACTATATTAGACGCCATGGAAAGATGTTTAAACATTTTGATAAAAACAACTCCTGTCTAAACATCTTCAATATATATTTATCCTTTCATCCCTATTATGACACAGTCATGTCAACACATAACAGAATTCAGAAGCTGAGTTCTACAGAGAGGATTACCTCAACTACACCTGTTACATTAAGTTGAGGACGCAATGTTACATCAAAGATGTTGACAACAGAATAAGTATTATTTTCAAAGAGTTTGACTATTCTTTCCTGCAGATATGAATAATCTTCAATGAACATAGATTAAATGAAAATCAATCATAAAAAATAAAATAAAACTGAATATAAGAATAAAGTGACTCATATTTAAGATAGACCTCAATTGGAAAGAGGGGCCCAGACGGGAAAATGGGGGGTGTTACTTCTTCAATTGTCACTGATGGATCTCCTAAAGCATGTGCTGTATGTTCACAGACTCACAATATCAAAAGGTAATTTAAAGAATTTATTTTTGATATGTTATTCATCATAATTGAAATATATTATTAAGCGATAACCAGAAATGCTTGGAATTCCATCTGGGCCTTATTTGAGACACGGAATCACTCCATAAGAATGGGAACCATATTTTGGGCCCTTATTCCAGTGTTTGATAAGCTCTGGAGAAATGATTTCAAGGTATTGGCTACGTTTAAGACTACAAAAATTTATAAACAGCACGGCCACATCCTCATGATGGAAGTACTAGCAATCCAGAAATATGAGATCGGCAAGAATGAGATTACCATTTCTACATCCAAGTAAAGGAATATCCCATTTAATGAGAGTATTTCTAAACCATCAAACAAAAGAATCATGGAAATGTCCTCACTCCTCGCCATGTACTAATTGACCACAAGTTCAAGGTCACCTTTGCCCTATAAATTTTACTTGGTGGAAGCCTAAAAATATATGAATTTAAAACAACAAAAAAAAATCTCAATTGTTTAACAGTGTAGTACTTACTTTCATCTGTGTCTACAGTCCGTACAAGAAGATTTCCTATAAACTAACACGGATGCTCTTGATAACCCTACATCTCTTCTTCTGTATGACCTAATGCACAACTGGACATGTAACCATAACTGTGAATTTCAGATATTTGGCTCATTTAAAAGCTTAAACAAACAAAGCCATTAAATAAGGAGTACTTGAAATTTATAACCTGCCTCCCATGTATTTATTTTTCAGTTATAACAATGGCAATACATACATTCTTGTGGCCTTTCCTCATTCGACTACCTGAGTATGTCCCATGTAATTCAAACTCGTATTTTACAAAGATGGACTAACAAATTGAACCCACGAATTCATATGCTGAGTTAAACGAACAGAATCCATTAATAAACCAAGCTATCTGCAATTAGTCGAGAATCGAGGACGAGAACGGCGAAGCCAAAGAGTGCGAACCTGACAAGTACCTTGAGGAATCACAACACGAGTACATGAACAAAGAAGTAACAAAATACGCCGTGTCGTGAAGGGAATGCTGCTCCGCGCTAGCACCGCACCCGAATCACTGACACAGTCTAGCTCACTCCTGACCACATATCCACCACAAATTCACAATTCTCAGCAGACTTCAAAAACCCTAACAACGTAATCACTGCGTGGGAAAAACCATACTATGCGAACAAGAGTCTAGCATAATTCGAAGACAAAACCTTGATATGGACACTGGTTTCGAGGAAACATTGTCGTCGTCGAGGTCGAGGGAAGTGTTGGGCGTTCCTGTGCGGGAACAGACGGAGGAAATGCCATCGAAGCAGAGACGCCGCCGACCGAAGTGCAGAGGAAGCGCCGCACCCACCGCCGCCGGAGACTGGAGAGGCCAGTTGCATGCGAGTACTTGCATTTTGCTGGACCGTAAATGCAGAGGAACTGGCGTCGTCGCCGTGAGTTGGCATGACACTGTAGGCCAGCATGCCCCGCCCCACCTCAATAAATCCCGATCAAAATTTTAAGAGTCGTGCTAGGTACAATCGGATGCCGCCACCCCCCCCCCCCCCCGGAAGTGACTTTTTTTATTAAAAAAAAAAAAAAAAAAAAAAAAAAAAAAAGGTTTTTTTTTTTTTTTTTTTTTTTTTTCTCTCTTTCATTCAATTCTAATTTAAAACCCTTCTTTTTTTTTTTTTTTTCTCTTTCTTTTTTCTTTTCTTTTCTCTCTCTCTTTTTTCTCTCTCCTCCCCCAAAAAAAAACAAAAAAAATTTAAATATTTTTTTTTTTTTTTTTTTTTTTTTTTTTTTTTTTCCTTTTATTTTTCTTCTCTAATTTCCCCCCACACATTTCCACCCCTTTTTTTTCCCCTTTTTTTCTCCCCCCTCAATTCAACCTTCTCTCCTTTTCCCCTTCCCCCCCCACCTCCCAACCAACAATACATTTTTTTTTTTTTTTTTTTTTTTTTTTTTTTTTTCCTTGAATAAAGATTTTTTCTTTAAAACAAAAACCCCCCACATCCAAAACACAAAACCCCCCCCCACCTTTTCCCCCTTTAATCTTCCCTCCTCCCCCCCCCCTTTCTCTTTCCTTCCCCCCCCCCCCCCCTCCACTCTCACCCCCCCTATCCAAAAAATCTAAAAAAAATAAAAAAAAAAAAAAAATTCCAAAACTCATTCATTATTCTTTTCTCCACCATCCCTTTTTCCTTTTTCTAATTAAAAATAAAAATAAAAAATACAAAAAAAAAAAATAAAAAAAAAAAAATTCTTTCTTTTATTTACTCATCTCCAAAATCCAATTCCCATAAAAACAAAAAAAAAATAAAATATTTAATTTTTTTATTTTTTTTTTTTTTTTTTTTTTTTTTTTTTTTTTTTTTTTTTTTTTTTTTTTTTTTTTTTTTTTTTTTTTCCTTTTCTCTTTTTCCTCCTCCCTCTCTCTCCCCCCCTTTCCCCCCCCCCCCCCCCCTCTCTCCCACCCCCCACCCTCCACCCCCCCCCCCCCCCCCCCCTGAGACTCGAGCGAATGGGTCGAGCACGACTTCATTTCCTGGAATTTGTTTTGTTTCTCGGCTCTTTGCAACAACATTTGCACCTTTTTAACAAATTGAGGATGGTGTCATGCCTCAAAATGACCATGAAAGAAAAAGAACTCCATTTGTCTTTATTTTCCGCTCCCTCTTTTAATCGAACAACATTTGTTAATCGTAATAAGAATTTGTGAATCCAACTCGATATATTACTACAACGAAGCAAACATTTGTTCCCAAATGTATGTTTAATAACTACATTTCATTACGGATGCAAGCAAAGTACGGAATCCTCTGCCTAATCACAATGCATTGCGGTGAGTTTGATGTAGAAGTTCGCAAAGCTTTGGAATGGTTGAGTCATATGGTGAGGCGTCGCCTCCAATGGATGGTTGAAATCATTACTAACAGGCACATGCGGAGATAATATGGGTGCACAAAAGGGACCGCTCGCGACATGGGGAGTGTGAGAGGAAATCTACAATTAGCGGAAAGAATGAGAATGACATTAGTGTGGTTGATCAAAGTTTACGGAAAGTTAAATTTAATTCACTTGCCTCATATGATCGTGACGTTTGAGATGGTATGGGTGCACACCAGGGACCGCTTGCAACATAGGGACCGTACGAGGATATCTATAATTAGAGCAAACAATTAGAATGAAGCATAGTAGATTTTCGGATATATTAAATTTATCAACTTACACTTTCTTGGTGTGAATGAAGGTCTCGCCAGGTTGGGATCCAGAGTGTGAACATTGTGCATATCCATGTTAGTATTAGGGAATAAAACCCTGGCCACAGCTGGTTTGTCTGCTCCATCAAACTAATAATGAAGAAACACATTAGAACACATTAAAACACAAGACAAGATAATATAACATGGGCATACCTCTACATGTTTCCCTTTAAATGCTGTGTTCTTTGATTTTGCCCTAACTTTTCGCATTTCTACCTCCATCCTTGATGCTCTATGTGAAGATGCCGGTCTACCTTTCCCTCGCACGAGATGTGGACTCCGTATGTCATTTCCCGTTTGACATACATTTGAAACTGTTTGTGGCATTGGTGGGAGTTCTTGCCGGCATCGTACAAATTGATCATTGCATGCAACTTACATTTTGCATCCCGAGTATGCTCTATACTACCCGCTGCACGAGTAATCATCTCGATAACGATATGTAATAATTCGAATATCTATTACAACCGGACGTTGTTTCGCCGCATCATAGCTCATATGAATTAATCAGTATCGTCTTTTAATATCCTTCCTCCATCGATGCAAAATATATTTATCCGGCAATTCTTTAATCTCGTTACATCTATAAACGGAAAAAATGTGACGACACAAGATTCCCCTCGTCTCAAACAATCCACAAGAACACTTTGCGTTGCATCCACCTCATTAAAACTCACAAAAAAATGTCACTACCTTACTAAATTCTTCAAAACTAATTTCGTCATGAATGAGATAGTCCGTACCGCACCATCACACGATGTACCTTTGGGTTCAAATCAATCATGCCAGTGAATTGCTTTTGAACTTCTTTGAATTTTGCATGTGTGTACAACTCCTGGAATCTCTTCTCGATTGGTGATCTAGATATACACGGAATTGTGGTAGTAAATGAGTAAAAGTCTCGCAACAATTTCCTTCTCAATTTTTTTTTTTCAAAGCGTTATTCAAACCGGTCAACGAACTCTTTTAAGTTTGTATTAGCATGAACATAACCATCAAAAAATGCATTCATGCTCTCACTCCATTGGGTAGTACTCATTCCAGCCCAAAATGCATCTTTCAAATATCTGGAACCCAATACAAACGATCATTGTATAGGCTTTTCAACCACGAATTCTCCTCTAAGTTATAAGTGGCAATCAATTGAACCCAAGACTTCTCAAACTCCTCAACACTTTGGTCGTCATACACACATCTCATCAATTCATTCTTCATCCTTGCTTTGTATGAACCATATGAGCTGAGTTTCTCTGGAACTTTCTTCATTATATGCCATAGACAATATCTGTGTTTCGTCTCTGGGAAAACAATAGCAATTGCATTTTTCATTGCTCTATCCTGATCAGTGATAATGGCTTTTCGAGCTATACCATCCATACACTGCAACCAAGTCTGAAATAACCACACAAAGGTCTCAGTGTCCTCACTAGATATCAAACCTGCTCCTAGCAAAATTGATTGCCCATGGTGGTTTACACCAACAAATGGGGCAAACGGCATCCCATACCTATTTGTCAGGTAAGTCGTGTCGAATGTCACCACATCACTGAAATATTGGTACGCTGCTCTACTACGAGGGTCTGCCCAAAATACATTCCTTAACCTCCCGTCGTCATCTAAATCCATCAACGCAAAGAATCCAGGATTTTTATACTGCATCCGTGAAAAATAGTCTCTAAGTGCGCCAGCACCACCTGCACCAAGTCTCAGATGTCTTTCCTTATTGATATAATTACGACAATCTTTTTCCAAAAAAGGAAGATTCTCAAATCCACCAGCACCAACAACAAGAGATCCAAAGTTCTTATTCATTCGGATGCCGGCCAAGTCATTTGTATCCAAGATTCTTTTTATTGGCTCACTCACTTCTCTATTACATCGAAAATAGCGAGATTTCTTCGGACTAAGTCCATGATTATGGATGTTATGAACCGTAGTCAACCGAAGCTTTCCATCAATTCTTAAGGCATTAATCTTAGCCTTACACCGTCTTCCCTGTTGGACGTGGGTTAGCCACATTGGAAGTCCTATTTCGAGCTTTCCCACCCCGAGCACAAGCAAGGGTGACATATCTAATCGCGTCATCTTCTCCCTTCTCAGTCCTTTTTGTCATCACCCCAAAACCACATTTCTTCCCATATTGTTTATAATAACTTAATAAATCTTCAAATGCATTAAATTCCATCCCCTTTATGGGCTCCTCAATAATATCGTCATTCTCCACTATCACATTCTGCGACATTCCCGGACAACCATTCCCTGCGTCCGGTGTATTTTCTCTATCCTCCATGCATTCTTCATCTGATGGTTCTCGCGAGTTTGTCATGCTGAAAACAACAATAAAATCCATTGTCAATATATTATTAAAATGGATAAAAAAACATCAAAAGCAAACGTAAATGGCAAAGAAAAATTCAGTGGAGACAGTGCTCGAGACAGTGATCGAGACTTGCTCGAGTTATGTATCGAGCACTGTCTCGAGTAATGTCTCCACTCGACACTAGCTCGAGACAGTGCTCGATCCATCACTCGAGCAAGTCTCGATGACATTGCTCGAGGCAGTGCTCGAGTCGTGCTCGAGCTAGTGTCAAGCTAATCTATAAACTCCCAGACTTGCTCGAGCACCTTTCTTGAACTCGTAATGGAGCTACGCGAGTTGTGTGTTTTCTATTTAGTTTCGAAGACCTTCTTGAAAAAACACTACATAGAGAAAGAGAGTAGCTGGAGATGAATCCATAATTGAAGATGTCAAAAGACAAACCTCACAGATCTTCAATTGCTTCCTCGACAGTCGAAGATGGCATGGAGCTACGACTAGTAGTGTTGAATTAATGAGTTGAAGTTACGCGAGCCGCAGATGGTGTCTCACGAGCCTGAGTGAATTAATTCATTACCGAATTAATGAATTGGGGCTTCATTTACGTTGCTGAGCTGGAAGACGTCACGTTAGCCGGGTGCGCGGCGAGGACGCAACCGCGGTTGCGTTTAGCGTTTTTGAAATTTTAATGTTGACACGAAGTTTGAATTCACGACCTTCCATAATTTAATTATCAGGATAAGTATATTTTTTTATTTATATAAATAATATATATATACTTATTATATAATAATAATATTATTATTATGTTGAGAGTGAGTTTTGAGTCTTTTGACATTTGATAGCATGTATTTTATATTTGAATTACAAATAATAAGTCATCTAAATAATATTATTAATTAAATATTAATACATTTTCAATCAAATAATATTTTATTGAATCACCTAATCCTAAATAAATTTATTAATAAATTCAAAACTAAATTTTAATCTAATTAATTTATATTTTATATTAAAATAGTATTAGTACACTTACTTTTTATCATAATATAAATATATATTTTGTAATTACTTTTATTTTTAAAATAAATTATGCACTTTTTATTTTTATTTTTATTATTTATATGTTATATAATAAGTATATATATTATTTATATAAGCATATGAAATAAAATAGAATTAGTATAATGATTAGATAGTTGCACTTAAAAGGGGAGGTGTCCTGGGTTCAAACATTCATGGTAATATTAACATTTTGCTAGGATTTATTCCCAAGCGGGCGGGCGGGCATGGGCTGGGTGGCTGGACTAGGGCTGGGCCATGATGAGAATGGGGGAGGGAATAGAGTGGAAAATTTAATTCCTATCAGGGCACGAGATAGGGATAAGTGTCATACTTAAAATTTTTTGTAGCCTCTTATATTCATACAACTCCTAATGAGAGCTAACTTAGTTAGTGTCATCATGTAAAGTGTAACCTTATGTATGTCTCCTGATGGCAGAGATGAAATAATGCTAAGATCTATATATAGAGCAAGGCTCTATAGAATAATTTCAATATTGTAAAACTTGTGTTCAATCAATACAAAGAGAATGTATTTCTCGCATTGCTTTTGTGTGTGTATTTGTCATTGTTTATGCAACTGTTTTATAGGTTCCGGGATCAAAGGCGAACGATTCGAATAGTGAACGGTTGAACTTAGTGATCCGAGATACAAGGAAAGCTAAGTGTCGCGCGGGTTGAATTCTCACCCCGTAACAAATGGTATCAAAGCAAGTCCCGACCAGGAGGCGTCAAACTTGTTCGAGTGAAGAAACTATCCAGTTCGAGGTGGCCCAATGTCAAATGGAGGAGCATCGATCATCAAAGGTGGTGAAGGCCATGATAAAAGGGAAAATGAGCACACCGTGAAGGAGCGAAAGAGGGACAAGTCAATATCGAGAGAGCTATGCCCATTGGAGGCCGAGTTTACCAAGTTGGAGTTAGCACTTACCGACCAGATGGAGTAACAGAATGAATGTATTGAGAGAATGGAGCCTAGCGATTCCGAACTCTTTAGGAGAATGCAAGGGTTACTCAACTCGGTGACGGATGATCTTAACACTCAGTTTCATGGCTTGGTAGGAAATCTCTCGACGCAGATCCTAGCAATGCAAGAGGAGGTCAAAGAGGTTAAGGCAGATTGGTCTCTTTGTAAAATAGTGATGACTCGAGGTGGAGTTAGCGTCCAATATTACTCCAAGGTGGACATGCCAAAAGCCAAGACCTATGATGGGTCAAGGAGTGCAAGGGAGTTTGATAACTTCCTTTGGATGTTGGAGCAATACTTTAATGTGGTGAACATCGTCAAAGATGATCGGAAGATCAAGACCGCACCATTATACCTAGTCAATTCGGTGATAGTATGGTGGAGGCGAAGTCATGCCGACATAGAGTGTAGCATGTACGTGATCGAATGTTGGGCGGATTTCAAGAAAGAAATCAAGACCCAATTATGTCCCCAAAATGCAGAGGACGAGTCTAGAATGAAGCTTAAGTGCCTTGCTAAGAAGGGTACAATGCGTGAGTATGTGTGGGAGTTTTTAGAATTGATGTTGGAGATTTCGAATATGTCCCCTAAGAATTCTTTATTTGCCTTCATGAACGGATTGCAGTCATGAGCGAAGCTTGAACTACAATGGAGGAATGTTCAAGAACTTGCTTCGGCTATGGCAGTGGCCAAGTCCTTGATTGAATATAACAATCCAGAGAAGCCTACCACTACTTCATCATTGAAGAAGCATCAAAAGTTCGGCAAGGACAGACGTGGGGGAGATGGCCCAAATCAAGGGAAGGAGAGAAACTTCCAACCGTCTAAGAACTATTAGAACAAAACTTATCCGAGTGACTCCAAGAGTGAGGAGAGGTCAAAGATCTCTTGCTTCCTTTGCAAGGGTCCCCATAATGCTTTTGAGTGTCCGAAGAGGTCGAAGTTAACAACAATGATTCAAGATGATGAGGAGAGAGAAGTAAACGATCCATATCTTGGTTCCTTGCAACTCTTGGACGCAATCAAGGCATGGGTGGAGGTGTCGAAGTCCGAAAGAAAAGGAATGATGTATGTGATTACCAAAATAGGTGGTCACGAGACAAAGGCCTTAGTGGACACAAAACGATAAATAACTTTATAGAGTTAAAGGAAGCCCGTCGTATGGGGATAGCTTTTAAAGAAGAGAAGGACTGCCTGAAGATGGTGTGAACTCTAAGTCGAGTTTGACTCATGGGGTAGCTCAATGTGTTTGAGTTTTGCATTGGGGAATGAAGGGGCAAGGTGAAGGGCGTAAGGCCCCATGCGGTAGTGCTTTACCGTATAGCACTACCGAAGTTAGAAGAATTTCGAAAGCAACTCAAAGAGCTTTCGGACATTGGATTTATTTAGCCGTTCAAGGCATCTTTTGGGGCACCAATGTTGTTTTAAAAGAAGCAAGATGGGTTGTTAAGACTTTGCATCAACTATCGGGCGTTAAACAAGATCACACTAAAGAACAAGTACCCAATTTCACTCATTTCAGACTTATTCGACCAACTAAGAGGTGCGAAATGGTTCTTGAAGCTGGACCTAAGGTCAGGATATTGGAAAATGGATAGCTGAAGGAGATGAGTGAAAAAACACTTGCCTAAAGGACATCACAAAATTCAAGCTCAAGCACCGCACAACAATGGCTACAATGAATTCATGTACCATCCTTTTCCTTATATAATAATTTAGTTTTTCTATTATTTTTATTTTTATTTGATAATATAACCTAGGGGTGAGCATCGGTCGGTTTATGTAATAATTTAAAACTAAACCAAAGACATTCGATTTGAAAAATATTCAAACCAAAACCAACCAATAAAAACAAAAACTATCGATTTAGTTCAGTATATAAAATTTTGGCTCAGTTCATCAGTTTGAATCGGTTTTTGTTTTTCAACAATAAAAAATATAATAAATTAAAATATTAGAAAAGAAATAATGACAACCATAAACTAATATTAAACACATCAAAATTTAAACAATCTTTTAATGCATCAAAGAAAGTTGTATCAACATAACATCATAAACAGATTCTACCATTGGCAACATACATATTACATAGAGAAAGAGAATTGTAACATTGTTCCTATGTGGGATAAAGAGAAAGATTGTAGTAACAACAAGAAATGAATGCAATCTGCATAGGGCATTACATCTCTCATTTCCAGCGAAGACATTATTACTAAAGTGTCACATTCACAATGACGCAGAAAATTAATATGCATACTCTCATGATACACTGCTACTCATGGATAATTAAAAAAGAATGATTTCCAGCCAAGACATTCTTATTAAAGTGTCATATAAATTTGCCTTAGAAATAGTCTCCTTTGTTGCATCCTCTATCTACCAAATTAATGAGAAACAAATTAATACACAACTAACATTTAATTAAAAATATACACACATGACTAGAGAGAGAGAGAGAGAGAGAGAGCACCAATGGCTAAGTGAAAAAACTCTGGTTGAGACCTTTGTTTAAATCAAAGCGCAAGCCTTCAAAATTCTTCGACTTTAAGGACATTGCAAATCAAAGGCAATGATTTAGAACATAGGAATAAAAAACAACATTAAACATGAGCATGGCGGTGTGCCATATTGATATTATAAAACAGGGGTTGATGTATATTGTCCTTAGCGAACGCTCCAATCGGTTGATCTCTGGCAGCACCACCTCGGTGAGATTTGGGAGGTCCCTCTGCCTTAACTCCACACACTGGAGGGCACATTAGCAAAATGGAGGGCCTTGGTGACGGGCCAATTAGGCACTTATAGATCGAGAACATTAGAAAATGTCCCGCTCTCGATGGCCCTCTCCATGTGGTGTGTTAAACCCACGATGGAAGTAGATTTAATGCAGAGACGACGACCGAGAGAGAATGGTTCTTACAAGCGGAAGTAGATCAAACACTCAATTACTTAAAACGATTATCGATTCTTATGACTATAGAGAGATAAATCAAGAGAGAAAGATAGATAAATATTGAGACTGAAGCTAAGAGAGAGAGAGGGACTTACAGAGTGGAGATCGGTGATGATTGATTAGTGAAACCGTCGTGAAGGTGAACTGGTGAAGGCTGAAGGGAGAAAGAAGAAGTGTGAGTGTCAACTGAGTGCCTGAGTCGTGACCTAGGCTAGGATAGGAATAGAGATTAGAGGAATTACGCACGAAGCAATACACAATATCGACTGCCAGCTCGGTTGTCTTAGTGCTACGTGGTATACATAATTACACACGATGCAATCAATTTTAATCCTCGGTTCAGTTAGTTTTGGTGACCGAATGAGAGTGAACCGTAGACTGACCGAAATATATCGGTTCTATAATTTTTCAAACCAAATAGATTGGATATAATTTAAAATCCACTTATTTTCGGTCCGATTCGGTACGGTTCGGTCTGGTTTTTCGGTTTGGTTCGGTTTTTGCTCACCCCTAATATAACCTTTAATCATGTATTTACATGATTTAAATTTAATGAGAGAAATAATAATAATAATAATTTAATATATTCTAAAATAGTTATTTAAAATTTAAACTTTGATATTTTATTTTTAATATTAAAAAAATAATAATACTTTGATCACTAAAAGCAAAAAAAATAACTTTTTAGAATAAATTGCCTTTTTATTTCGGGTTTTAAAAAATTATTTTGTACGATAAAATAATTTTCAAAATACAAATAAATATTAAAAAATAATTATTTTTTAAACATTATTATTATTTGTTAATATTTTAGGGAGGAAATGTTTTACCTTGAAAGTAATGGAGTCTTAGTGAGTAGTGAGTCCACACCTAACTTTACAAACTTTCAAACATAGCGGGCGTAAATATATTTTTTCCTAACTTTGCAAATCATGAAGTTCCGTGAATACATAATCACATTCCATAATTTAGATGGTTGAACAATTAAGGTCCATAGCCCAATAAAAAGCCCACATGCAGCATATCCCAATATGCCTTGGGGTTTGGGTATTGAGCTGGTGACGTGTTGTGATGTGGTGCAAGGACGTCTCAGCCTGATCGATCATACAAGCAATAGGGGTGTTAAACGGGCCAGCGGCCTGCGAGCTACGTGGGTTGGCCCGTAAAATGGGCTGAGCCGAGCCATTAAATTTGAGCATGTTTCAACACAGGCCTAAATAGTTTGTGGCCCGTGACCCGCGATTTAAATGGGTTTGACCTGTACGGTTACGGGCTATCCCACACAGCCTTCCCACGTAGCCCACCCACACCCCACCTCCTATAAAATGCTAGAATTTATTTTTTTTTTTGCAAAATATGCTAATGAACAATGCATAACCATTAAGCTACATGATACTTGTTAAATTTATTTATGTAATTAATATATGTAATAATAATAATAATAATAATTATTATTATTATAAGGACTTAGCTTGCGGGCCATCCTGCCCCGCAAGTGGGCTAGGCCGGAGCAGAATTTTCTAACCCATTTAAAAGCGGCCTGCCCATTTAACACCCATACATGTTATATGCAGGTGTGCAAGTAGCAAAGAAACATTTTTATTGGTTTACGATTAATATTAATTTTATTAAATACCAAACTTCGAGGTATTATCTAGTCGATATTTGGCTATTCTAATGCAAGTGCTCTAAATTTGATCCGTCGATATTGATATCACTCGTTTTCGTCTGGGCCGAACCCAAATGATAAAATATACAGAGTCGCCACCAACTGTTTTTGGGGTACAGTTGGATACCCTCTACCTTGAGTAGTTAAGATGTGGTCTGTGTTACCAGAGATGGGTTCGGGAGTTGGTTACGTGTTGGGAAGGTTTTAGCACCCCTACAACGCCCTTTCGGTACCTGTCTTAGGAGGAGGAGGTTTCTATTTGTTTTTTTGTTTTTTTGTTTTTTTTGTTTTTTGTTTTTTGTTTTTTGCTTTTATTTTTGCTTTTATTTTTTATTTTTTCATTTTTTTATTTTTATTTTTATTTTTTTTTTAAATCACATTTAATCTAAATCTAATACTCAAAATTTTATTTTAATCCGTCACATGCTAATTAATTAATAGGCTTAATTACTACTCACGAGCTAATTATTAAATTTAAAAGTTAAAGGTTAAATTTAATTATCATAATCTAAGTACAAATTATTTAAATTAGCCTAATTATTTACTAAATTTTAAATATGAAAATTAATTACAAAAGTTAATTACTAATTTATCTAATTACTAATGTTATTTAATTCATTACGCGCTAATTAATTAATTACTAGGCTTACTTGAAAAGTTAATTACTTGACATGCCTAAACTTGAAAAGTTAATTACAAACTAACTAATTATGCTAATTTAATTATACTAAATTATACTAATTAAAAACTAACTAACTAATTAACTAAATATGCTAAAATTAACTAATTAAAATTATGCTAATTATGCTAAAAAAAACTAACTAACTAATTATGCTAATTATAAAGTAACTACTAATTTACTACACAAAATAATAATAAAAATTAAAGAAGGAAAGGAATAAAAACCTGGAATATCGTGGACCGAGGGCGCCCTTCTCCCGAATGCCTCCTTTTTCTGCAAAAGAAGGGAAAAGAAAATTAATTTGACTATAACCTAGCTTCTTTTTTAGAACATAGTTAAGTTTACACTTTACTCTTTTTTTGAGTTTTGTGTAATTGATGGATGGTGTGTTTTGGAAGGGAGAGAGGACCCCTTTATATAGGAGTCATGGAGAAGGAAATTTTGTAAAACCTCCAATGTGGGACTTCCATTTTTTTTTATTTTTATGATTATTATTATTAAGAAGTCAAATAAGGGGTGCGGGGTACTGTTCATGCAACAGTAACCCCGGGTACTATTCATGCAACAGTAACCCGGGTACTATTCACGAATAGGACATGAACAGTACCCTGAGTACTATTCACGATTTTTTTTTTTTTGAATCTTATGTCGGCCACGCCTGGTCACTGGGATGGTTTTATTTATTTATTTATTTAACCTATATATGTATATATATACCCACAGATAACACAAACATGCAAACTGCAATTTATTTAGGACTCCATGGTAGAGATATTACATGATTCAACCTAAAATATATTCTGTGGCCATTGCCATTACCTACAAGAGGATGATAAAAGCAAGGAGGGGAATGAAAGCACCGCCAAAGATAGGATACACAATAGTACACGCCAAAGACTAGCACCGTTAGCACGCACTTCGCCTGATCGGCCATTTTCGCAGAAGAGGAGGCAAAAACGTGGGGAATTAAGAAGAAAGTTTGAAGAGTGGTAGAGTGGAAATTGTGTGAGTGAAGGAGAGGAATGAGGGTGTATTTATAGGGTGAAAAAGTGGCCGTTGGTGGAGAATATAGCCGTTGGAAATAGTGCCGTGACCGTTGGAACAGTGCCATGACCGTTGGAACAGTGCCGTGACCTTTTTTTTTTTTGTGCGAGAAAATCTTTGTTTGAAAAATAAAAATGTAGACATACAACAAGCTCTAAGGTTTTATATTTTTTTGTTTTTTGAAATTTTTTTTTTGTTTTTGTTTTTGTGCTTTACATATATAATTAACATCACACCCTTTAAATTAACATCACACCTTTTTATTTATCTATACAAAGTGAATGATAAATATGAAATAATATAAAGCTAAAATGAAATGAATATGTATGTCCAACCCGGACAAAATGGGGTCCAACATTGCCCCTCTTTGTGCATTGTTTGTAGACAAACAGTGTACAAAGATAAGAAGGAATCATTTTGGACGGGTTGGAGCACTTACTGTCTTACCTAGCGCCGGCAGGGTAGGACGTTATGGTTGGGTCTGTCCCCAAGAATGAAAAGAGGCTTCTAAGGCCGGTGGAATTTGAATAATTTTGATGAGGCATCTAAGGCCTGACAGGAGTAGAAAAGGGCATCTAAGGCCTGTGAGAAATGAAAAGGCATTTAAGGCCTGACGACAATTGAAAAGGCATTTAAGGCCCGATGAATTGAAAAGGCATCTAAGGCCCGATAGAAATTGAAAAAAAAGCATCCAAGGCTTGACAGAATTGAAAAGGCATCTAAGGCTGACGGGGATTGAAAAGGCATCTAAGGCCTGATAGGAATTGAAAAAAGCATCTTAGGCTTCGACAGAATTGAAAAGGCATCTAAGGCCTGCGAAGGGATTGAAAAGGCATCTAAGGCCTGACAGAAATTGAAAAAAAGCATCTAAGGCTTGATAGGAATTGAAAAGGCATCTAAGGCCTGACAGGGATTGAAAAGGCATCTAAGGCCTGATAGGAATTGAAAAAAGCATCTTAGGCTTGACAGAATTGAAAAGGCATCTAAGGCCTGACAGGATTGAAAAGGCATCTAAGGCCTGATAGAAATTGAAAAAAGCATCTAAGGCTTGACAGGAATTGAAAAGGCATCTAAGGCCTGACAGGGATTGAAAAGGCATCTAAGGCCCGATAGAAATTGAAAAAAAACATCTAAGGCTTGATAGGAATTGAAAAGGCATCTAAGGCCTAATCAGGAATTGAAAAGGTGTCTAAGGCCCTGGAATTGAAAAGGCATATAAGGCCTATTCAGGAATTGAAAAAGCATCCAAGGCCTAGACAAGGGTGCATGATTGTTGAAGAAGGTATATGGGCTCCTTCTACGAGTTCACTCAATGAGATCGCTCTACGAGGTTACCCGAAAAGAGTGGAAGTTTGTTCGAGTCTCAAAAGGGTGCTTTTAGAGCTTGGGGAAATTATATAAAAAAAGTCTTGTAGAGTTAAACAAAGGAAGCTAGTAGGGCTTGATGAGAAGCTTGTTGCGGATGAGTTCTTGGGATTTTTAGAGGCAATGGCGTTCCTGAATTTGCAAAAAATGCTGAATGTATGCAATGATGCATGGAATGCAATGTGGTGTATGCATGTGAGACATAGTGAATGAAATGTGTTGCCAAGAACCCAATATGGTCTAGGGTTTTATTCTCAATATGGATGGAGAGTTGACTGACATCCAACTTGCTGGGGAACTTTCTCTCTCTCAATATGGATGGAGGGCTTGTTTGACTTAGCTTCACTGTATTGAGGAACTTGATTTGACGACTCCGTTGGGGATGTTGGCACTCGTGTGTTGAAGAGTTTGACTTGTTTGAGGTTTGAGCTTGGCCCTACTCATAAGGTAACGCCAAAGGAGCCTACGGGGATTTAAAATGTTCTAATTAAATGTGACATGAAGACGATGAACATGCGTAGGGAAATAAAAAGGATTTTTGTCGGTTTAATTCCACAAAACATATTTATATCATAGAAGGTGCCCCTTGTTATAATCGATAAACAGAATTACAAGTCTTTAAAACATAATGTACAAATTTGATTCGAGTATGCCTCGGGTTTGACCAGGTCTTCCACCGTTTGGCCTATTGTTTTTTAGATGGTGCTGTTTCCATTGTTTGCAAAGGACCCGGTTTTATGTGGTCTTGATCTTTTCGCCCTTCAGGATTTATTTTTGGCTTTGTATTTTACCCTTGGTGCCCTTCAGGTTTTCACCAAGTCCGCCTTTGTTTGCTTTTTTATCTATTGTTGGAGCTTTGTATTTTACCCTTGGTGCCCTTTCGGGTTTTCACCAAGTCCGCTCATTCTTGCCATGCTTTATTCCTTCCATGTATCGGAAGAAAGATTAAGTAACTCCTCATTTGGACGAGAGAGTTAAGCATAGAACTTTTTCACCGCATCGCTATTCACCTGGGTTAGGGAGCTCATCACCATCCATTCCGGCAAGGATCAATGCACCTCCCGAGAATGCTTTCTTCACAACATATGGGCCTTCATAGTTGGGAGTCCACTTGCCTCTATGGTCATGTTGAATTGGTAATATTTTCTTGAGGATGAGATCACCCTCTTGAAATATTCTAGGCTTCACCTTTTTATTGTAGCTGTTCATCATTCTCTGTTGATATAACTGACCTTTGCAGATTGCTGCCAAGCGTTTGCCCTCGATTAAATTCAATTGTTCATAACGGCTTTGGACCCACTCTGCTTCTTCGAGTTGGGCATCCTTGAGTACTCGTAGGGAAGGTATTTCTACTTCGACCAGGTAAGACGGCCTCCATACCATAAACCAAAGAAAATGGAGTTGCCCAGTTGATGTTCGTACCGAGGTGCGATAAGCATGCAAGGCAAATGGTAGCTTCTCATGCCAATCTTTGTATGTTTCCGTCATCTTTTCGATAATGTTCTTGATATTCTTATTGGCTGCTTCTCTTGCTCCATTCATCTTGGGGCGATAGGGGGTCGAGTTGCGGTGTTGGATTTTGTATGTTTCGCACAACTTACCCATCATCCGATCGTTGATTAGCGGCATTGTGCGTTATGATTTGCTCCAGGAAGGCCGTATCGACATATGATGTTGTTCCGTAAAAATTTAAGCACCACGGCTTGTGTGACATTAGCATATGCGCTGCTTCTACCCACTTGGTGAAATAATCAATGGCCACTAAGATAAAGCGGTGACCATTGGATGCTTTCGGAGATATTGGTCCAATAACGTCGATACCCCCAGAGCGAGAATGGCCATGGGGAAACCATCACATGTAGCTTGGATGGAGGTACTTGGATCTTATCGCCATAAATTTGACACTTGAGGCATTTACGCACATACTCAATACAATCTTTTTCCATGGTGACCCAATAATAGCCCATTCGCATGATTTGTCTTGTTAATGCATGTCCATTTGCATGTGAACCGCATTCTCCTTCATGCACTTCTTTCATTATCTGTGTCGACTCTTCTTTTGCCACACACCATAATAACACCATGTCATGATTTCGCTTATATAGAATGGGGCCATCAAGGTAATAATTGGATGCCGATCTTCGGATATTTCTTTTATCAGACTCAGGAGGCCTCCACCGGGTATTCTTGCTTGAACAAATATTGTCGATGTCATCATACCAGGGCTTTTCCTCGGTATTTCCTTCGACGGCCATACAATGTGAAGGAGCATCTTGTATGCGAATATCGAAAGACTGAACTTCCAACTTTGTGTCTAGCCGAAGGAGGGAGGCTAGAGTTGCAAGTGCATCAGGAATCTGATTGTACTCCCTGGGCATATGCTCAAATGTAATGTCTTCAAACCGCTCACTAACTCTACAACATGCTTCCGATATGGGATTAATTTGTGGTTCCGAGTCTCCCATTCTCCCCTTTACTTGAAAAATGATAAGCGCAGAATCACCAAACACTCGTAATTTTTTAATTCCTTTGCTAATTGCTTCTTGGAGCCCCATCACACAGGCCTCATATTCCGCCACATTGTTGGTACAAGGGAAGGTCAACTTTGCCGCCATTGGGAAATGTTCGCCTTTTGGAGATATCAGGATGGCCCCAATACCGTGTCCCAAAAGACTAGAAGATCCATCAAACCACATAGTCCACATGTCCGATACTTGGCGGTAATGATGTTGATGTACTCATCCGGAAAGCCAATAGTCATAGGCTCATAATCTTCTAATGCTCGTCCGCCAAGTAATCGGCTATTGCACTTCCTTTTATGGCTTTCGAGGCACGTAGATGATATCATATTCCGACAGGATCAAGCGCCACTTGGCGATTCTTCCAGAGATGGAGGGTTTTTCCAAGAGATATTTGAGTGGATCATGCTTGGAGATCAGCCATGTAGTATGATAAAGAGTGTCTTGCCTCAATCTTCTTGTTATCCAAACAAGGGCACAACATGCCTTTTCCAATGGTGTATAGTTTTCTTCATTGATAGTGAACTTCTTGCTAAGATAATAAATGGCCTGCTCCTTCTTGCCTGTAGAATCATGTTGCCCTAAGACACAACCCATTGAGGACTCCTGAATAGTCAAGTATAAGATCAAAGGTCTGCTGTCCTGGTGGGACCAAAATAGGTAGATTGGACTGATTTTGTTTGATCCTGTCAAAGGCTCCCTGACACTTGTCATTCCAACTATCTGGATTGTTCTTCCGTAATGTCTTGAAAATGGGTTCACATGTGGTGTCAATTGTGAAATGAACCGAGCAATGTAGTTCAATCGCCCGAGGAATCCTCTAACCTCCTTGATGGTTCGTGGTGGGGGCATCCCTTGGATAGCTCGAACTTTGTCTGGATCAATTTCCACTCCTTTTTGGCTCACAACGAAACCTAATAGTTTTCCCGACATGGCTCCAAAAGTGCATTTTTCGGGGTTCAATTTGAGTGATATTTTCGTAGCCTTTGTTGAAAAGCTTACAGTACTTCAATATGATCTTCAAGTGCTCCGCGATTTGGCTATCATGTCATCCACATATACTTCGACTTCTTTATGCATCATATCATGGAATAGGGTCACCATGGCTCGTTGATAAGTTGCCCCGCATTCTTCAGGCCAAACGGCATCACATTATAACAGAATGTGCCCCAAAGTGTCGTAAACGTGGTCCTCTCCTTGTGTTCGGGGGCCATACGAATCTGATTGTAGCCTGAGAAGCCATCCATGAATGAGAATAGGGCATGTTTTCTTGTGTTATCCACTAGTGTATCAATATGAGGAAGCGGGAAGTTGTCTTTCGGACTAGCCCAATTCAAATCTCGATAATCGACACACATGCGAACCTTGCCTCCTTTCTTTGGTACCTGGTACAACATTGGCCACCCATTCTGGATAGTGGGAGACACTTAGAAAACCTGCGTCCCATTGCTTTCTCGACTTCTTCTTTAATCTTCAATAGCATCTCCGGTCTCATTCTTCGCAATTCTGCTT
This sequence comes from Taxillus chinensis, assembly GCA_023512835.1. Classification (NCBI taxonomy): domain Eukaryota; kingdom Viridiplantae; phylum Streptophyta; class Magnoliopsida; order Santalales; family Loranthaceae; genus Taxillus; species Taxillus chinensis. The sequence continues at coordinate 4,751,773 of CM042092.1, forward strand.
TGTCCGGCTTGCACTCGGCTTTACTGGTATGTGGTCTTGCACTATGTCGGTGTCTAATCCAGGGCATATCTTGATATGACCAAGCAAAAACATCTATGTAGCTTCTCAATAGCTCAATTAATTGCTTCTTGACATTGGCGACTATCAAGGACCCTACCCTCAATTCTTTTGGTTCGGTTGTCGTCCCCAAATTCATTGTTTCTCCTGGGTCTTCACTTGGAATGGGTAAACGATCATCCCTTTCCAATAGGCGTATGATCTCTCCCCGGTAGTTCGGGTGTCTCCTCTACCTCATTCTCATCTTCAAACACCGGTTGCTCCCGGTTTGGACTTTGGTCAAACCTTAGGCATCTCGTTTCACTTTCGCATACGATGTTCTTATTGACATTGTGATACCCTTATAAGAGGATGACAAGTTGGTAACCAAATATGATATGCATATGTCATGAATGGAATGCACCATGAAAGATTTGAAGAAACACATTTTATTGGAAAGCTTTTAATAAAAACAAATGTTCACAACTTAAAAGACATTAAAATAGAAAACAAGAAATCCCAGTGACCCTTAATCATTACATTATGGGGAGGTCCAGGCTGGTCCAATTGTTTAATGGTTGGTTGGAATCCTCTCGCACCACCATAACCATCTCGCTCGGTGCATGCTCGTGCGTGTCCAAGGCGGCTACAATCCTCGTCTCGGGCTCAAGGTTGGCTCTTGTGGATAAACCCTCCGGTCTGGAATGTAACATGTAAGGGGGGAAAGCTCCTCTTTCCCTCCCTGTATTGGCCTTTTCTGCAACCTTGCCATTCCGATTTCCTTTTTTTGGCGACTTCCCTCCGTACGTCGACTTTTGTAGGCATGTAACCTAACCCAAACTTCTCGGTATTTTCGCGAATGGTCAATGGTTTTTGGATTCCTTGAGCCTTTGGGCCTAATCCTTGCCCTGGTTTGTACCCTTGTTTGATCATGGTGGCCGCAACCATTCTTGAAGCCTTTGAGATATAATGGTTTGGGGCAAAAGTGACATTCACCATCTCAAATGCCCGATAGGAGCATTTGGGATATCCTCATTGTTTTCAATATAGGGGACCGATTTGGCTTGGTGACAAGGAAACTTGTCTCTCCCGGATATGCAAATGAGTTGGTCTCCCATTGCAAATTTCATCTTTTGGTGGAGGCTTGATGGCACCTGCTCCCGCCATGTGGATCCAAGGCCTTCCCAACAAACAGCTATAATAGGGTGTAATGTCCATCACCTGAAATTCTACCATAAAGGTAGCTGGTCCAATCGGTAGTGGAATGTCTAGGGTTCCCACCACGTCACGTTTTCCTCCATCGAATGCTCGTACCTTCATTGTGCAAGGGCGCATACAGGATGCGTCGACCGGCGATTGTTGCGATATATGTAAGGGCATAATGTTCAAAGCAGAGCCGTTGTCAATAAGAACTCGGGCTATGGTATGCTCTTTACACTTGACAATAATGTGCAGGGCTTTTATGTGTCCCTTCCCTTCCTTGGGGCAGCTCGTCATCTCCAAAGTGATGACGTTGTCCATAATGAGGTTACTAGCGAGTCCATCCACATTCGCCTGGGATGGTTGGAGGAACATAGGCTTGGCTCAGAACCTTCATTAGTGCTTCCCGGTGAGGTTGGGAATCCATCATTAATGAGAGCAATGAGATGCGAGCCGGTTGTCGACTTAGCTGATCCACAATGTTATATTCGCTTTGTTTCATGAGTTTCAAAAATTCTCGTGGTCTCTTCTTCAGTGACCGGTGCTCCTTTCTTTGTTGCCTCCGGTGTTGGCTCAATATCGGGTTCTAAGCTTTTTCTTTCCTTGCTTTGTCGGCCATATCGGGGGCATATGCCCGGCCGCTCCTGGTTTTCTTTTTCTGCTGCGGTGGCTCCTTGGATTACTTCACAACTATAGTTCCATGGGACTGCTTTATCCGTCTTGTAAGGGAAAGGGTAGGAACTCGTATGGTGAGGGGTGTAATTCCATGAGGCAATTGCGGGATCTGCTTTTTTGCTTTCTTGTCGGCACCGATTTGCATTATGTATAGTGAGAGGCCCGATTCCATGTGGTAGTAGTGGGATTTTGGAGTCTTCACGTTCAAGATAAGGGGTGTTGGCACCCATGATGGTTTGCATGACATATCTCCTTGGATCATATGGCTTTGATTGTCCATATCTTCTCTTGAGAATTCGATTATCCTTTGATCCATCAGGTTTTGCACCACCTCGGAAAACTCACTACATTCTTCGATGTCATGTCCCTGCGACATCTGGTGGTATGGGCATTGTTTTTCCATATGTACCCCATTCTCTCGCTTCGATGTGTCTTTGGCTTGTACATATCCATGTGCTTGTAGCAACTGAAACAAATACACCTTTTTCATATGTATTTGTGAAGCCTTCTCCAATCGTCCTTCGGTCTCGATACTAGCTACATTATTAGAGTGTTCGGGAGAGGGTTGTTGTTCACATTTGGCGTCCCCGTCATTGTGGAAAAATCTAACCAATTTGCATCTTTCAAAGCTTGGACCTTCCTTTTAAATGCTATGCGTTTTCAATATCATGTCCTATTCCACCAAGCATGATACACACATCTAGCATCTGGTTTGTACCAAGCCGGGGAGGAGACCTTATTTCTCCCAATGGTGTAGGGAGTACCAACCTTGCTTCTAAAAGCTTGGGATATAATTCTGCATATGTCATTGGAATTGGATCAAACTCTTGCCGTGGCCGACGAGGGGCCTGATTTGATCCTGCATGTTGGGTTTGGGCCCTTGGTTGCCCCCTGTCCTTGGAATACGGGTCTAGGTCCTTCCGGAGCCGACGCCCTTGGTTGCTCTTGGTATGGTGCTCTCGGTTGAAATGGGTTTGGTGCCATTGGATATGGAAATGGAACCCCTCCTTGTGGCAAATAGGGCGTGAATTGGGGAGCGGGAGCGAGGTGCGGCATAGGCGCTCATCGGTGATCCTCTGGTAGTACCCTGGTGCTTGGTAGAATGTCGGTTGTATTGTTGGGTGCGATTGATATACTAAGTTGGTCTCATTTTCCTTCTTCTTTGCCGGTGGTTGAAACCTTTTTGATGCCTCAACCACATCACCCTTTAGCTTCCCTCCTTTAATGCCACTTTCAACACGTTCACCGAGATGCGACCAAGTCTGCAAAGCTGCTAGAGACGTTGCCAATCAATTTCTCATAGTAAACGCCTTTTAGCGTGTTGATGAAAAGAGTAGTGAGTTCTCTTTCGCAAGGGGAGGTTGGACCTCCACAGTTGTCTCTCTCCATCTCCAGTGCATAATCCTTGAAGCTTTCGTCGGATCCCTTTTCTAAAGACTGCAAGGTTAGTCGGTCCAATGCTAACTCAGTGACGTGCTTATATTGAGCCAAGAAGGATGTGGCCAATTCTTTCCAAGTCTTGATACGGTTGCCATCCAACCGAAAGTACCAGCGGAGGGATGCCCCGGTTAGGCTTTCCTGGAAACAATGCATAAGGAGCTTGTCTTCACTGCGTAGGCTGCCATCTTTTGACAATACATGACTAGGTGTGTCTTCGGACAACGAGGTTCCGTTGAATTTCTCAAACTCGGCATCTTGAATTTCGGTGGCAGCACCACTCCCGGCACTAAGCATAAGTCTTGTGGGCTAATCATGCCATAGCTGTCGATGCCTTCTACAAACTTTCAATCTTTCCTCCAATCGTCTTAAAGTAGGAGAGTCAACACTCTCCTTCGGACTGGGGAACCCACTACTTCCATTACATTTCTCTTGTAGGCATAGTACAATGAATCTGATTTGGAGTAGGGAGTTGTGTCATGGCCAAGCTGATATGTGGGTGCCTGACTTGGATCCAGTTAGGTGGTAGAAGCGCTTCCACCTTTGTTCTTGTTGGTGATTTGAGGTTCCTCTTGCCGAGTTCCTTCGCCAGTCGACCTGGTAAGCATTTCCATTATTTGAGACATTTGCCCTGTAGGGCTTGTTGTGACTGTTCCAAACCCATGAGTCTGTTTCTCTGTTTCTTCCGCCATTGGCTCGGCGGTGGTACTTGATTGCGCCGGGATCCGAGGTTGTAAGAGTGCGCAATCCTGGAGAAAAGCGCTACCGGACATCGGAATAATGTAATTTTTACTTGATTTTTAATTTTGATATGCATGTATGCATGAATGACTATGTAATGGGTTAGAGAAACAAATAACTTTATTCCAAACATTTGCAAACAAACACACAGTACAATGCAGAAATGCCATGTAGATGAGATCTATGGCTACATGATCTTAAGGCAAACTTCCAGTCATCTCCTAAGTAGCATGACGCCTTTTCCTCTGGGGTGGTCGCTTTCCTGAAGAGCTCCTTCTAGGGATGCTTCTAGCCTTTGGATCTGCTGTCTGAGATTCTGATTCTCTTGGAGGATCGCCCTCATGTCTGTAGTCAACGTGGCTTGTGTTGTGCCCTCCAGGATATGTATGCCGGATAAACACCAGATTTTGACTGTTGGGTTGGATCTTGTGTGGGATGGACCATGCCTGATACATCTTTTTGCCTTTTACGTTAGCATGGTTTTATCATAGGTGAAGTCACAATCTTCCATTCCAAAGAGAAGCCGGGATAATCGATTACGCCCAACTTGTCTTCCGCCTGCGAGTGGTGCATATGCGGTGCCTCCCCAAGGGCCTAAAAGTGGAACCCAATTGTAGTCCCCTTGACTATATGTCATGGAGACTATCGGCATCCGAGGAGCGATCCAGGTAATGTCGGCTTACGTGAGGTTCTCTAACTTCTTCCTCCGGTCTTCAAAGCCTTTTGGTAAGCTCCACTTGCTAGCAGAATATCCAATAGCGTCGTGGCTGGCACTCGATAAACGACATGAAAACGAGGAACAATACAAGGAAAATGACCCTGCTGACCATGTGCATAGAAGAGGCAGGCACCCCATGAATGCCCCGAGCCCGTACTCCTCGGATAAGTAAGAGATCGAATGGTTTCGGCCAATATAGCAGGAGTAGGGTCACATTCTTTGAGTACTTGTTGAACCAAATCCACAATTGCTCCGTCGATGTGGGACGGGATCCTCGGGAAGATTATTAGCCCGTATATGGCTATTGTAAGTAATTTGTGCGTCCCTGCTTCTGTTGCAGTCTGCATCATTTCTATTATCGTTGCCCATGAAAGATATTCTCGCCCACCATATTTTGTAGGCATTGGTGAGTCCCAAACTGGCTTCCCCATTACCTCAGAAAATGCTCTTTGACATGATTTTCTGGGCTCTGGTAAATAAATCTTCATGTTATTTTCTCTTCGGGATATCCAACAATCTTTCGGATTCTTCTATGGTAGGAACAAGATCTATCTTGTTGAAGTCGAAGCATCGCCGTCGAGGGTCCCGAAATAGATTGATGCCCCAAGCATATCCTTGTCGACTAGTAGCTCGGTTATATGGAGCAAATCTCCAAACTGTTGTGTATAGATGTTTTTCCTTTCGTCGACCACCGATGCCATATAGTCCGTAATTCTTTGGTGTAGTCTAACCGATCTTCTATGATAACCGCTCTGCCTTACATGCCTTTCCTGTTGAAAAATCTCCAAGGCGACTCGAATGTCCCGAGATGCTTGGGCCACCACCGTAACGGCCTTCTTGTCATTAAGGCCTTTTAGGAGATATTTGAATGTTGCCATGTGCCTATGTGAATGTTATGTTATGCATAATGACATGTTAGGATGACAGTTTAAAATATTAAGGTACTCTGTACAAGAAACAAAAACAGTATTAAGGCAAGTAATTTGTACAAGAGATGCTTTTAACAACTACCCTGCAAAACGAGAGGTTAGCGTGGTATTGAATGATCAAACAACATGTGGGTTTAATGCCCCTAGTGGGCCTTACTAATCCTATCTTATTCATTGGTCCCCAAGCTTCCTCTATAGAGGGCTCCGTACACCATGGGATTTACCGGGAGGGGGCCTTAAAAAGGACGAGCCTTAAAAGGACCTCAAGCTTGAGTGAGGAGTTGGGGCCCCTTTGCGGATAATGATCAACGCGGGGGACCTTACTAAACCTCGCTAACCTAAATGGTGAGATAAACCGGGTATGGGGTTATGCATGGATGCGTGATTAAGGAAAACAAGTAAATCATAACTATCATGTCATTTCAAAGTATATACATCATAATTAATAGTCAAGCAAGCACAAATATATACAATTAAGAAACAAAAGCAACCTCCCACTCTTAATTCTAGGCCTAACTCTCTACAATTATACAAATTCCCAGTGAGTCGCCAGTGTTATCACTCGTTTTCGTCTGGGCCGAACCCAAATGATAAAATATACGAGTCGCCACCAAGCTTGTTTTTGGGGTACAGTTGGATACCCTCACCTTGAGTAGTTAAGATGTGGTCGTGTTACAAGAGATGGGTTCGGGAGTTGGTTACGTGTTGGGAAGGTTTTAGCACCCCCTACAACGCCCTTTACTTTTTGTCTTAGGAGGAGGAGGTTTTATTTGTTTTTTTTGTTTTTTTGTTTTTTTTGTTTTTTGTTTTTTGTTTTTTTGCTTTTATTTTTGCTTTTATTTTTTATTTTTTCATTTTTTTTATTTTTATTTTTATTTTTTTTTAAATCACATTTAATCTAAATCTAATACTCAAAATTTTATTTTAATCCGTCACATGCTAATTAATTAATAGGCTTAATTACTACTCACGAGCTAATTATTAAATTTAAAAGTTAAAGGTTAAATTTAATTATCATAATCTAAGTACAAATTATTTAAATTAGCTCTAATTATTTACTAAATTTTAAATATGAAAATTAATTACAAAAGTTAATTACTAATTTATCTAATTACTAATGTTATTTAATTCATTACCGCTAATTAATTAATTACTAGGCTTACTTGAAAAGTTAATTACTTGACATGCCTAAACTTGAAAAGTTAATTACAAACTAACTAATTATGCTAATTTAATTATACTAAATTATACTAATTAAAAACTAACTAACTAATTAACTAAATATGCTAAAATTAACTAATTAAAATTATGCTAATTATGCTAAAAAAAACTAACTAACTAATTATGCTAATTATAAAGTAACTACTAATTTACTACACAAAATAATAATAAAAATTAAAGAAGGAAAGGAATAAAAACCTGGAATATCGTGGACCGAGGGCGCCCTTCTCTGGAATGCCTCCTTTTTTCAAAAGAAGGAAAAGAAAATTAATTTGACTATAACTGCAGTTCTTTTTTAGAACCGCGGTTAAGTTTACACTTTACTCTTTTTTTGAGTTTTGTGTAATTGATGGATGGTGTGTTTTGGAAGGGAGAGAGGACCCCTTTATATAGGAGTCATGGAGAAGGAAATTTTTGTAAAACCTCCAATGTGGGACTTCCATTTTTTTTTATTTTTATGATTATTATTATTAAGAAGTCAAATAAGGGGTGCGAGTCTTGTTCATGCAACAATAACCCAGGTACTATTCATGCAACAATAACCAGGTACTATTCACGAATAGGACATGAACAAGCACTCTGAGTACTATTCACGATGTTTTTTTTTCCTTTTTTGAATTTATGTTTTTTTTTTTTTTTTTTTTTTATTTTTTTTTTTATTTATTTTTTTTTTAAATTATATAATTAAATATATATTATTATAAAAAAAAAAATATAAATTTTTTTTATTTATTAATTTAATATAAAATTAATATATATAAAATATTAAATAAATTTTTTAAATACATTTAAATAAAAAAAAAAAAAAAAAAAAAAAAAAAAACAAAAAAAAAAAACACAAAAAAAAAAAAACCCCAAAACACCCCCCCCACCACACCCCACTCACCCCCCTTTTTCTTTAAAAAAAATTTTAAAAAAAAAAAAAAAAATAATTTTAAAAATAAATAAAATAATTTTTAAAAAAATAAAAAAAAAAAAATTTTTTTTTTTTATAAAAAAAAAAGATTATTTTTAAAAAATATAAATTTATAATAAATATAAAATTTAATTTATTAATAAATACTCCTCTCAATTTAATATTTATTATTTTCTTTTTATATTTTCTTATTTTTTTTTTTTTTATTTTAATTAAATTTTTTTTTTTAAAAAAAAAATATATTTATTTTTATATTTTTTTAAATTTTTTTTTTTTTTTTTTTTATTTTTTTTTTTTTTTTTTTTTTTTTTTTTTTAATATATTTATTTAAATTTTTTTTTTTAAATTTAAATATAATTATTTTTTTTTATTTTTTTTTTTTTTATTTAAAATTTATAATTAATATATTTTTAAAAAAACAATAATTTTTTTTTAAAAAAAAAAGAAATTTGGAATTTTAATAGAGTTCAAAGCTAAAATACAAATTTCAAATACAATTTGTGATTAATATTACTCTATTTAGATAAATTTATTACAAATTTTAACTAGTCCACCATCAATAGACTTTTCCAATGATAAATAATTACCGAGAGACATCAGGATAAAAAAAGGTATGTTAATGTAAGGAGATATTTAGTTGGATGATATTTATTTTTGAAAACATAATTATTTTTAAAAATAATAAATTTGATAAATTTAAAATTATTTATTAGTGATATAAATTTTTCTTTTAATTTGTTTTTAAAAATAATTATATTATTAAAGAAAAGGTAATGTTTAATGTTTTGTAATATTTGTAATTAGATTATATATATAAAGGATACACAGTGTAATTTTCTTTTAAATAATAATAATAAATAAATAACAAAAACAAAAGAAACTGGCAACCATGCGACCTTCACCCAAAGAATCGCAGTAGGGTTTTCAGTTCAATAATATTTGTAACATATTGAACCACTTGGAGAACACCGTCCTCGAAGAAGAAGAAGAAGCAGAACCGAATACGCCGCGGGCGGTGTCATCGACCGGAGTCTTGGTCACCCGGCCCTCGAGCCTCCTCCTTCCGGTGTCTTCGTTTGTAGGTTCTTTTGTATTTGCTTTGAGATAGCCAGCCACTCGCACGCATCTTCGAAACCAGTGAAGCAGAGGGTGGGTTTGGATGCGAGCTTTCGAATGGCAAGAGGCCCTGCGATCTCTCTATTTCGTCTATGCTCAACCAATACTCGGGTAGCTCGAGCTAGGGTTTTCAATTCAAGCCCAAATGGAAGGTTGGTTGGACTCGGCCTCCGGAACACCCCTATCGCTGCCCACGATCGTCCCTTCTCCACGAACGCCATCAATTTTCAATTCGCTTGGCAGAATCTTGGATTTAGAGGTCTTTATCGCACCGTCGATACCAAACCGTATTCACACTCTGTCCAGGACGATGCGGGTCGCACTAATGTGGAATCAATCGTGGGCGAAGAGGCTTTTGCTATGACCGGTGCAGGAGGTATTAGGGGGTCGGATTGCTGCGAGGAAGATGAGGGTAAAGTGGGAAGTGTTGGGTTTGAGCATGTTGGCTCCCGAGACCCTCTGGGATTGTACCAGGAGCTTTGCGAGGCTGAGAAAGGTGCAGTGCTCACACTTTCGGAACAGAGGACGATACTAGAGGTTTTCCAGGCCTTTGCAATATCTGGGTGGGCATCGAGTCAGGCTCTTGCAATTTACATTGGTGCTTCCTATTTCCACACTGCTGTCAGCAAGTTCAAGAAGTTCTTCGTCAATAATTGCTCCAACGATGTTGCCAAGTACTTGGTATCCCTAGGTCCATCGGACGCAGCTGAACGTTTCATTTTCCCTATATTTGTTGAATTTTGTTTGGATAATTGTCAGGATGAGATCAAACGGTTCCGGGGAATGCTTCAGTCGGCTGACCTTACAAAACCCCATACTTGGTTTCCTTTTGCACGAGCTATGAAGCGCAAAATTATTTATCATTGCGGTCCTACCAATAGTGGAAAAACATATAACTCCCTGCAACGCTTCATGGAAGCCAAGAAGGCAATATATTGCAGCCCTCTTAGATTGCTTGCAATGGAGGTGTTTGAGAAGGTTAATGCATTGGGGGTTTATTGTAGCCTTCACACTGGGCAAGAGAAAGAGTATGTTCCTTTTTCCAATCATATTGCATGTACTGTGGAAATGGCATCCACATCAGAGTTGTATGATGTGGCTGTTATTGATGAAATCCAAATGATGACAGACCCATTTAGAGGTTATGCGTGGACCAGGGCTTTTCTTGGGATGAAGGCTGATGAGATACATTTGTGTGGGGATCCAAGTGTTTTAAATATTGTTCGGAAATTCTGTTCTGAAACTGGGGACGAGTTGGTTGAACACCAGTATGAGCGATTCAAGCCTTTAGTGGTTGAAGCGAAGACCCTTTTGGGGGATCTTAAAAATATCCGTTCTGGGGATTGTGTTGTTGCATTCTCAAGGAGTGAAATATTTGAGGTGAAATTGGCAATAGAGAATTCTACAAACCATCGCTGTTGTGTTATATACGGCGCCCTGCCACCTGAAACCCGTAGGCAACAGGCTCAATTATTTAATGAACCAAATAATGAGTTTGATGTGTTAGTTGCAAGTGATGCAGTTGGGATGGGCTTGAATCTTAATATCAGACGAGTTGTTTTCTTCAGCCTTTCTAAGTACAACGGTGACAAGATTGTTCCCATTCCTGCTTCACAGGTGAAGCAAATTGCTGGGAGAGCTGGTCGAAGAGGGTGTCTCTATCCAGATGGGCTCACTACCACCTTGCATCTAAATGATTTGAATTATCTAATTGAATGTTTGAAAGAGCCTTTCGATGAAGCTAAGAGAGTAGGCCTTTTCCCGTACTTTGAGCAGATTGAGTTATTTGCTGGGCAACTTCCAAATGTGACGTTCTGCCAGCTGATTGATAAGTTTAGCGAAAGTTGTCGTTTAGATGGGTCTTACTTCTTGTGTCAAAATGTTGGTATGAAGAAGATTGCCAATATGCTGGAAAAGGTCAACGGCTTATCACTGGAAGATCGTTACAATTTTTGCTTTGCTCCAATTAATGTTAGAGATCCGAAAGCAATGTATCATTTGATGAAATTTGCTTCATCATATGGCCAAAATCTCCCTGTTACCCTAGCGATGGGCGTGCCAAAAAGTTCTGCAACTAATGACTCAGAGCTTTTGGACCTTGAGACTAAGCATCAAGTGGTGTCTGCGTATATATGGCTGTCAAATCAATTGAACAGGGAAACCTTTCCATTTTTGAAAAAGGCTGAGATGATGGTAACTGATATTGCTGGCTTATTGGGCGAGTCTCTTATCAAAGCTTGTTGGAAGCCAGAGTCAAGAAAGCCATGGAAATCCAAAGAACAAAAAAAGGAAGATGGTGATGCAACCCAGCAAGGGAAACCCAAACCCGAAAAGAAAGATGGCTATGACAGGCCAATGTCACTAGTCAAACTTCAAGCGAAGTAAGTTTACTAAATAAGTTGGGTTCTTATTTGCTTTAATTGACAATAGCGTCGGCAACCCTTACCTTGTTGCATTTTATTCTAGTTCCACTATACTTTTGCTTATCTTGTTATGACCAGTCGTTTCTCTTTTTCTGTATCTGTCTCAGTTTGTGTTCGGGGAGCGTCTTGTGTGTTGCCAGTGCTGCATTGTAGTTTGGAAGTCTTAACTCTCAGTGGGATGAATGATTATTTTGTAGTATGTATGTGGGCAAAGTTAGATAAATTCAAAATATGGCATATTGGGTGAATTTTTAATTTCTAATGGTTTTTTTAATTTTTTTTGTCCCCCAACACCTTTTCAATTTTTAGAAGATAATGACAGTTGCCTGAATATGACTGATAATTTATCATATGTTATTCTTCCATATAATTTTCTTTTCATCTTTTGTATCCATTGGGTTAAGTGTTATCACCATTATTATTATTATTATTATTATAAAGCTTTTCCAGAGTAGATACATAGTATTCGTCCCATATGCATTTTTGAGAATTTGAATTCAGATTTGATTTGCATTGCCAATAACGTAGCGAGACAGACTACAGGTGGTTTTGAGTGTTTTATACAATGTAATATCATACTGTTGATCCTATATAATTTTCTTCGTCGCAGGAGAAGGCAACAAAAATCTCCACTCCCTGTACATTCAAAGAAGGTAGCAGCCTAGTATTTGTTTTGAGGCAAGTACTTCACATACCTCACATTATTGATTGCTATGGATGCAACCTGTGCTCATCTGCTTGAATATTTTGATGAAATTAGAGACTTTCAGATATGTTCGTGAATTTAGTTTTCTAATTTATTTGAATGCATCCTCTCTGGAGTAAAGATGCTGCTACTTGAACTTTCACACATGAATGCATATGCACTCACTGGCTCTATGGATCATTCTGGGGATGTTTTTTTTTTTTTTTTTTTTTAAATTTTTATTTTTAAATGTAGATGTTTGATAAACTTTGATTATGAGTTTTGGGGTTTTACTTGTAGAGGATATATTAGGGGGTTTTTGATGTGTTTTCGTTTTTGTGTTTTGATTTCATGATTTTTTTTATTTTATTAGGGTTGGAACTTGAATTATAATTTTGTTAAAAAAAGTTTGGTAAGATAGAGAAAGAGTTTTGAAAAGAATAATTTTTTTAAAACCGAGAAAAAAAAAAGAAAAAATACAAATAAATAAAATTGAGTTAGAATTTTAAAATAAAAAATAATTGAAAGATTTTTAAAAATAATACACTTTATTCTAAACTTGAATCTAATTTTCTAAAATGCATATCAAATATGATTTTTGAAAGTGGGGCATACTTTTGTTTTTCAAAACAAAATAACAAAATCGAAGTATTTGGTATATGTTTTTATTTTGTGTTTTAATTTTATGATTTGAATCTTTATTGAAATTAAAGTTTGAATTATGATTTTATAAAAAAAATTATGCTTGAGATGATAGAGAAAAAGTTTTAAAAAATATGTTTTTTAAAATCAAGCTCAGAAAAAATTTAAAAAATTATGATAGGCCTAGACAATAGAGTAGATGAAAGAGAAAAATTATTATTATTTAATTCTGTCCAAAACAAATTGAATTTAAAAATATAAAACATTTAAAACATATTGTAAATATTATTTTATTCTGAAAACAGGTATACCAAATAAACTTTGTTGACCGGATTGTTTTGATTAAAGTAGTATTTTATTCATAAATCAGATGTACCAAATACGTTTATTGACTGGATTTCACTATTTAAAAACAGAATAACATTTTAAAACACCTGAACTAAACAGCTCCTTGGATTGTTGGAATACTGTATATAATTTAAATTGAAAGATTATTTTACTTGTCCTTAAGTGCTCGAGTATTCATTAAGCTGCAATGGTAACAATCCTTCTCATTCGGCAACTCACTTTCCTTGTTGCAAATCAATTTTTTTCTCTCTGCAGCCATGAAAAAAATTGCATGCTTTTATGACAGAATTTAAATTCCACCTTTTTTTTCCCTTCTCTTCAGCCATGAAATTGTTTTGCATGCTTTTATGACAGACAGATTAACTTCTTCCGTTGGAAATAAGTAGACGTGGAACTATTGACTTCATCTGAAATGCCGGGGGATCCAAGCAATCATTCCTCCTTGTTTCCTGCTGCCCATTTGTTAAATAAGATTGAACTATATGGGATAGTGGGACAAATTTTTGATGTTGTTGCATCTTGCTGATCTTGCAAGCCTTTGCACCCAACGGTTGAAGTTACATGGAGACCAAAAGTTACAGGAAAAGTGTGAAGGAATGTGGCATCATTTATTTCTTAACTTGCAGTTTTTAATTTCCGGGTGTGGCAAGTTTCTTCTTTCACGGAAGAGCAGGCAAAATTGGAGCTTAAACAGTGTACTGGCTTATATTAATCTGAGACATTGTAGAAGCTAGTTGTGCTTGTGTATAATTTGTAGGCATGTAAACAAATGGAGCCGAGGTTTGGCAAACTTGACTCGCTGATAAAAATAATTGATCCGAGCTTGAAACTTGTGATTCAAGCTTGGTTTGTTTAGTAATATGTCGAGTTTAAGTTCGAGTTTGGCTCATTTATACTTAATATTTAATAATATTAAATTATTAAAATAAAATTATAATATTTATATATACATATTTTATGAAGTTATTAAATCATAAATAAATAACATAATAGTTCATAAGCAAATAATATCTTTCTTAGTAATATTAAATTTTAATTATTAATTATTAATATATTACTAAAAATTTATAGCATGTATAAATTATAAATCATAAATATAATTATATTATATATATGTTGATTGTTGAGCTGGATTTGCTTTAAAGGAACTTTGAGTTCTCGTTGAGCTTAATCTTAATCGAATGTGTTGCTAAATTGAGTGAATTTTAATAGCTCACATACGGCTATCAAGGACACCAAATGAGCGTTGGCTCATGCTAGGAAGCCTTTAGTCATTATAAGATTTGTGCAGCCTTTAACCATAATAATTTCCCGATTTTGTCATTGAAAAAACAGTCAATCAGCCAAGAAATTCGAAAGGGTGGATTAAAGTAAGTGGGACAAATCTTGAAATTGGGCCATAAACCACATTTAATCAACATGAAAAACATAAATAGGTCTAAGTCTAAATGAGTCGACACACTTGATAGTTCGGTCGATATTTGCTTGAATAAGTTCAATTCGAGTTCGATACTATACATGTTCAGCTCGTTACTATTTAAGTTCGGTTATAAGCTCAATTTAGTTCGTTAATATATAAGCTTGGTTCAGCTTGTTTATAAGTATATGCCTTTAAATAAGCAATATAATCGATAACTACCTGCTCGACTCGAGTTCGAGTTTAATATTGTACACGTTCAACTCATTATTGCATAAACTCGCTTAAGTTCACTTGGCTCATGTTAAAGGCACCCGACTAAAAGGGTCGGACCTGGAGTGACAGCATTGAGTCTGGTGAGTCTTAAATGAGTCTCGACTCAAACTTATCAGGTAATCTGGTTGGGCCTTGTGTCACCCGATTATTTATTTAAGAATATAATTTTATGAAAACGGCAAAATAATTTAATATATTATAAATGAATTCAGATTTTTATGGACACCACTAAGATTAGTGCTACACCATCTTAGAGCATTCCTTTTAGTAAAAAATAATACTTTCTAAAATTTTATTCTTTTTATTTATTTATTTTCAAAGACATTTTATGTCTCATTCTCTATACTTTTTTATTCTATTAAAATAATATTTTTTATTATTTTTTTCCTGAATAAAATAAGCTTTAGAAAAAAAATAAAAGGTATAACAAAAAAGTCAAAAATAGGTTAAAGAAAAATATTGTTCTTTTTAGGAAAATGGGTTGTATTTGTTTCAATGTTCTTTTGGCTAATTAAAAAAATATTTTTAAATAATAAAAAAATTCTTTTCCCAAAATTTTATAAAATGAACGAATGACTAAAAATAATTAAAATTTTATGGAAATTATATATCAAGAAATTGTCTTTCAAATTGAACTATTTTTTGGCTATACAAGTAGTGCTTCTCTGAACTTACTGAATGCTAGGACCAATTTCTCAGAACAGATCCTGATACTACTACATGCCAACGAAGGCTAAGCCTGAATGCTAGAACGTTTTTAAAGCTAGTTACTGACTTCTTAAGAAAATACAAAAATCAGCGTCCATTCTATTTCTTTTGGAGCACCTTCTTTTTCTTTTTGCTTTCTTTTTTTCTTTTTTCCATTGCAAATTGAGAACCCCTAACTGTATATTTAGTATCCTGGAGACTTTGACCTTGTCGAGTCCATCGGTCAGCAAAGTAGCAAAAGGGGATCAGCTGTATTTGCATGACCTGCAAATTTTTAATGACAACGACTCAAAAACATTTGGAGATTAAACAGATTTAAAAAAAAAAAAAAAAAACTTGTCACGCCCTTACATTTTGGAATGCTCAAGTGGAGGAAACTCCTCTCTGCAGGCCTTTGCATCCGTTTGCGGGAATTTGTGATTGGAAAAGTCAGCCGCCTACATGGTATAAATAGTTCACAACCTCCAAGCTAGCAAAATTTAGAATAGAATGTGGTGGGATGCAGTGCACTTTTCTAGTTCCATACCACAACATTATGCATGAACCACAGTTAGCCTAATCAATAAAATTACAACTCATACAGGATATATGCTCTAAAATATACCAGCCAATGGCTTGATGCTGCTTGATGAATAGCTCTCTCACCTTGTACTCAACTTGTTGTAGGAATATGGCCGAGGCCGTGTTCCTCATTGCAGGGGTATTAAAAACTGAATCTCTGAGTGGCAGCCTTGACTCATGCTCTTTCTTGCAGACTTCATCTCCCCTTTTATTCATATTACCTGTCTTGCTTGTCAATGACTGGCTGAGTAAGGGCGGATCTAGCTCTAAGGATGCCAGCAAACTTTTAACCACTGTATCATTTATACCTTTGCTATGTGGATTAACTTGAGGAACCGCCCTAAGCGGATTCCCTTCATTGAGGCTGCTTTGATGCAAATCAACATTATCATTGGAAACTGATGGCAGGTCCTGAACGGACTCAAAACCATCCAAATGATCAATGTCACTGTGACTGACAGCAGCCTCACCAACACTGCTATCAGGTGATGCATAGCCAATGCAACTGTATTCACCAGGTTCAGAGGAGGACGCCGTGCAGGGCATTTTGATTGGTGGAATAGAGTGCGGGTGTGAACAGGGTTGGTTAGGTAAGAGAACCACATGAGAAGCAAATCCGCGTGCTCCTATAGGGACAACCTCCATGCGAAATACCCCAGAGAAAGAATTTACGAAGTCACTGAGTTTGAGATAGCCAAGTGACGCATGGTTCAATTCTAGCCCACAGTGAACCCTGAAGTCTTGCTTTAGAGAGCTGAGAGAGTATGGTTGTCCTATTCTCATACGTTGTAATATGAAGCCAGGGAACCACTCCTTGAAAGCCTGGAACCATAAAGGCATACTCATGTCCACAGAAGTGGAACATTTCTTCCCATCATGACTTGGCACTTGAAGTTGATGTCCCAAAGTAACATTATCATGTTGCTTTTGAGATGATTGTTTCTTTTGCTCTGCAAGTACTTTGTTTTTTGGATCGTTAGTTTTTATTTCTACTATCTTGCCTAATATGCTAACATAGTGAGCCTCAACAGCATCATAGACGGATTGCTGATTTTTGAACTTTACAAATCCAAATCCTCGAGACTGTTTCTCATTGCCCTTTTCCCCAATCACAATAGCGTGTTCAACGGGTCCAAAGTGTTCTTCAAAGAACTTACCCAGTGACTCTGCTTCAGAAAAGTGAACAAAAAGTTAAAGCAGTTGGCAAAAACTTGTAAACTAGAGACCACAATTTTAAAACTCCTAACAATTGAATTGCAATAAGTAAAGCACTTTGTAGGAATGGAACCTGATTCTAGTGAAGGGGGAAGGCCACCAACAAAAATTTTACGTTCAAAGTCCTTCCCCACAGAATACGCCACGGGCATGCCTTGATTTTTCAACTGTTGCAGGTTTTCTTTTCCATGTCCAAAGTTGCACTTAACCCCTCTAAAACATCCACCACGAGATCCAAAGTACCGGCAGCCTGCTGTCTTCAAACTTGATCTGATTCAATATCACCATTTTACTGAAGTAATGATATTCTGCAAAAGAGGTTTTAAATATGTAGACTAAGATAGTAGGAGTTGCAATTTTAACCAACGCAGTACCTTTCATCATTACCGTCTTCATCTGGCATGGACAAAAGCACCTCACATGATTCTGAAACTAACTCGTTATTATGTAATGTGTTCTTCTGCTTCTCAAAGGAATAACTCCCTGCACATTTGGATTAGAAGCATGAGGTTGACTGAAGTAATACTAGTGAATAGAACAGTACGTGCTGTTCTAATAGTATATATGGTTGAATTCAAGAAGGATTAGGTTGCTTGAGTTCAACTTACTGAGGCCAACATTAGTTGATCTTAGCATGAAGCGCATGTCTTGTGATGTTGCCAAGTCCACAGGTCTTTGCTTACTGAAGTTGATAATGGCCGGGTCAGCTCAAGAAAACAGGTATTGTTGAGGATACCACATAAAATAAAGATGATGTACAGGTAGCAAAAAAGGTCAGTATTTTCAACCGTAAATTGAGAACTTCACTATGTGCCCCCCATTGCAAAAGAAGCTCAGTACAGGCCATGGAATCATTCTTCACAGCAAAAAATAATGGAGTCTCTTTCGATTCTGTCGTAACATGGACACTGGTTGGGTCTTCAAGGAGCAAGATCTGCGAGCTCAGGTGAATGAGAATGCCAAGCAAAATCACAAGCCAGTTAGATTAAGAAAGGCCAGTGACAAGAAGGTTTCGTATGAACCTGAAGTGCCTGCTTGTTACCATTGGCCGCAGCATTGTGTACTGCGGTTAACCCAAAATTGTCTCTCTGGCTCACTCGAACACCATGCCTCAGTAGAAGCCATACAATTCTAAGAACCAAAAAGGAAGTAAATGAGAGAAAGGATAAAGCAGGGGAAGAAGAAAGGACACAGTTAAACACCTTATCTGCCGAGCGTCCGAGCTCTTGGTTGTTTTGATGGCCCAATGAAGGGCAGTGTTCCCACTAGAGTCGGCGCCATTCACGTCTACACTGGTATTGAGGACAAGTTTGATCACGTCTTCATCTAAAGCCTACAGAAAATACTAAATTTCAATCACACTGATATAACATCCATGAATAATCTCCATTAACACTTAAACAATATGCATGGTGATTTAATTTCCACGTGTCGTCACATTTTATCAAAATGCCTAAATATCACCAAATAATTTACATCAACAACCACACCCCACCCCGCAACACACACACACAGACTTATACATTTTGATTTTTTTACTCCGCCTTTTAAACTATACTCGAGGAGAAAAAGGACGGCTTCAGCTTACAGGCACTGCTACAATCCCCCATAACAGTGATTCTTAAAATGCTGATTTTGATAAATATTCACAATCTGATTATATTTCGGTAATGGCAGTAGAATCTCATTGGCGCACTTTAGAAAGCTCAAAGTTCAAACTTTGCTTCCCCGTCCTCTATCCACTCTGTCCTCTGTCCCCTGTCCCCTGTCCCCCCGTCCTGGTTGCCGTGCGATAAAATATGTTTGCACGGAAAGCGGTAAGGCGTTATCCTATTGGTACGTAATAAATTTACACAAATAGCCTCCTTTATGTCATTTCACACGTTTTATGCAGGGGCATATCGGGCAATTCATCATTGCGGCCGTTGCGCCGTACGTGTTTGAAACGTTTGATGTTTTCAATTGATTTAATTTAACACAAAAGGGGTCATCATTGCAAAAAAAGCAACACGACGAAAAAACGGACAATCCTCCCTCACCTGGGATGCACCCAGCAGCAGCGAAACCGCCTTCCGATTGGAACCGCCGTGCGCGGCAGCGCCGGCGCCGAAGGCCTGGAGGAGCTCGATCTCCCGCAGTAAGGCTTTCCTCTTCTCCGAGTTCTCTGCGATTGGCGGAGGCTTTGTAATTGTACGGCCAAGCGACAAGGCCTCTCTGACCACGCAATCGTATATGGTCACCTTCTCCTTGGTCCCCAAATCCGCGTCGGTTCGAACCTCCAAGATGGACTCGTTTATGGTCGCCGCGGCGACCATGAGCATCGCACCCAGAGAGATCACCCGGCCTTCCATGGCGCACCTGTACGCCACCTTCGCCGCTTCCTTAGTCTTCTCCGCCAGAAGCCTCACGGTGCTCAAGTTCTGCAAATTAATTTCCAAGCCCAAAATGCTAAACCCTTATTTCTGGATTCTAGGGTTTAATTACTCGTGTACCATAAACAATTCGTGGGAAAAAAACAACAACAACGAATTGAAAATTCGAAAACCGTACCTTCTCGCGTAGAAAATAGATCAGGCTTTCGATCGAGTCATTGGGATTCCAAGCCGAATCCAACCTGAAAGGAAGAAGACGAACCGAAAAAGGCCTCAGCGATGGGAGATTTGGAGCTTTCGGAGATTCAGACCGTACCGTTTAGTGAACAAGGAGAGTTCGAGAGGGAGGTGGTAGCGGCCATTCTTGGACTTGGAGTCGGTACGGGCGTGCTTGCGGAGGAGGAGCTCGACGCACCGGCTGGAGTGCGCTTCCGCGGCCGTATGCAGCGGCGAAAGCCCGGTCTCGCCGTCCATCTCGTTCAGCAGTGGAACGGCTCCGATCTCGCCGGAGATCAGGACGGCGGCGCACTCGGCGGAGTCCGAAGCGCAGCAGAGCTGGAGGAGGTTCGAGGCAGCGCTTCGGTCGAGCCTCCTGTTGCCACCTCCGCCGAGTTCGCAGAGCTTCTTCGCCCGAGCGATGAACTCGGCCCTATCGTCCACACCGATCGATTCCAGGAGGCTCTTCTTCGCAGCCATGGCCTCGTCGTCGCCGTTGGAAGCCACATTGAGCGTCTCGAGCAGCTTTGTGAGGCTGATTGGACCAATCTTCTGCAACAACGCAAAACAGGGTTAACATTGTGCAAAAAAAAAAAAAAGTACTTAAAACTTGAAAAATCGTGTTCCCACGACTTCTAACGCTCGAAGCACAAAAAATCCCCAAAATGTTGGTCATACGAGCAAAGGGCAACTACAATCTTGTGGATTTTGCACAAAAATCAACAAGAAAGGAGCTAGAATTGGGTTTTCTTGGGAAACCGAAAGAAAATCAAGAAGAAAAGCTGCGGCTAAATATGAAAAACATCCAACCAAAGAAGTGCTTCTCCAGTTGATTTTACCCGAAAGATGAACAAGAAATAGGCCTAGGACAACCAAACAGGCCGGATTTCGCCACGAAAATGGAGGAAAAAAAGCACATTTATCAGGCACATACATGCGGGCAAAAAAGTAGTACAAAAATGTAAGAAAATCGAAATGGTCAGATAATGAAATAAAGGTAGAGCCAGCGAGGTTACCTGATCCATCATCATCACCACAGGCACAGCTCTCTCTAAACTCAGAACGCACGTGAAACTCCAAAAGTACCCCAACCCAGGAGAGCACTAACTGGTTGCGAATGCGAACAGATTAACGCGCGAAAATCAATATCTGCGAATCACTAAAACCCTAACCTCTCACTTCAAACTCTCCGGGACCGCCATTAGAGAGAGCCTGCAAAAAAAAAAAAAAAAGGAGCTTTGGCTGTGAAACTGAGGGAAGAGAGAGAGAGAGAGAGAGACCCAAACATGGAGCACGGTTTTGTCTGAGAGTGTGTTGGCGGAGTCGAAGGGACGATTAAATTCGCGGCTTCTCCGCTCCTTCCCAAATCCCATGCCGCGTCGCTTTACGATATTGCCCACCCACACTTTCACGAATCGGGACAGCCGTGGCGCCCAAGACGGGAACAAAATTTGCTTGCACTTGGCTTTGTCCAGGAAAAACGGGAAATTTGGATAAAAGCAGGTAAGGTGGAATATGTTTTAATTACCGCAGTTCAAGCTCCAATGGACTTGAGACTTGCATTATTACATAGCGATGATTAGCGGTTTATTATTTATGTAATCGCACATGTATGTATATAGAGTAGATTGACTACCAAACGATTGTAATCAATTGACCACTCTGGTTGAACCCACTATTTGCAACCAAAATCTCAAAGGCAACTATAGCTAGCCCGCCCGATCGATGAGAATGTCCTCTATAACTCACCTTGTATTTCCGTATAGTAGCTAGTCGGTCTTGCCAGCAAAGTCACCAAACCAACTATCATATGTGTCTTGAAGAATTCCATTAATTGGCCCCCCACAAGAAATTCCATCCCTGTAAACTTTACACTATACATATTCTTAGGGATCTTCAATTCCAGGTAATAAAATAAAAAAATTAAACGTCAAAGGTTTAATTGTTCTTGAATCCCAAAAATTATCTAAACTCATCGACCATGTATTCGATCATGCCACCTCAGCCATGTATCCTTTCTCCCCTCTCCTTTCCCTTCTCAGCGTTGTCCCTCCACCCACTCCCCACGGCTCTTCCTCAATATGCATCAGTGAAGGTGCATGCGCATGCGCTGGTGATTGTTTAGGGTTGTGACACCATCCTCGAGTCCCTCCGTCAACTCCCACGCGTTGATATATGGTCTCCGGATCCCCCGGCGGCGTTCGGGTGGGGAGTCCTGGGTCCGACAATTGGGGATTTTCTCTTCGATCAGGTTGACCACGTCTTGGCTTCCATCGCCCCCATTGAGAATTCTTCCCTGTTGCTGCTTTTTCCCTATCATGTTAATGTTACCGACACCAACACCGCCTTGTCGCCCCTGCCGACACCTTTGACGATGAGAGGGTCTTCGTTGAGTTGGAGTCGCAAAAGGTCGAGGTTTGAGGGAATCCATTGTGGAAGATCTGAGGGCGACCATGTGGTAGGCGTTGGAGGCAAGCGCGTCGCTGGATCTGCGCCGCCAAGGAGCTCCGCCGCATCGGCGTGGAAACACAATTAATGGGCCAATAAAACACAAGCAAAAACATTATAAATTTTGTTAGGAATTTGTCACACGCCGGAAAGAAGTGGGACAAGGTAAGGTGGTGCATGAGAAGTTAGCCCTAAATGTCAAGGACACATTTTAAATTCATACGGGCCAAAGTGGCAATTTGAATAATATTCTGATGGAATAAGTCTATACTTTACCTATGCCATAATAAGTGATAAAGGTTCAAATCTAAAGGAAAATACTAACAATTCGTATGATAAAGGTTCAAGATTGAGGTAAGTTTAGCATGTTCAAATTTAAAATTTATAGAAAAAATATTATTATTTCTTTGTCTAAAGAAAGCGAAATATATCTTTTGGGTTTGAAGATATAGTGTATCTCAAGCTTTAACCTCACAAATAGAAATCCTTGAAGACCAAGTTCAATGTGAAGCAGTGTGCATGATCAATATGACCCCAGTCATGTGTCCGTATAAATGTATAATGTTTCACGCTACAAAACATTTTTATTATAGAAACAAAAAAACAAATGGCATGAAATTGAATACTTATCAACGTTTTAGGAGCCCCTGGTTCCTCTCCGCTCATTATTCAAGAAATACACAGATACAAAGTTCGTTGCTCGAGTACTTCCGTACTTACATAGTTACAACCTACAACAAAGAAGCCTCCACTGACCATACACAGCAAAAAAGGTAACCAACCTTCTACATCTATCAGCAAAGCATGCTTATTTATCCACTATGCGTTTTCTCTATGAAGGAGTGTACATGCAAAAAAATCACCTTACTGTTGTTCCCCATCACAAGGTTTTATTATCAATCATCATATATTGAAACTTATTCATGTACAATCCCAAAAAGTTCAAGCTGCATAAGTATGATCTAAACATTGAAGTTATTCACAGAGGCCATCATTTACTCGGGTATGTTCTTCATCTGAGGATCGTCATTGTATGTCGGTTCATGTTGGAAATGGGATTTGAGTCCAGTCCAGCACTGGTAATAATCATGATCTGAGAAGGGCGATTCAAGAGCCCATGTGCACACTCGAGGGATCAAACAGGACTCGAAACATAAAAGCCATACAGCCAGTTATTTTATGTGGGCCTGCCTCAATCCCATTTGCAATAGTAGCCTGCGAACCAAATGAACATATCTTAGAAATATACAACTCAAAATCAACTGACTAGTCTTCAAGGCCTTTAAATTGAAATATTATATACATGAGCCAGTGTATGATTGTTATGAAAGCCTATATAGTCCAGCCAAAGATCAAAAACGGAAAACTACCCAAAAACATATGAGATGAACTATACGCTGAAATAAACATACCTCATATGTCTTAGTATCTGGTCCATGGGGAGTCATGCAACTATGAAGACTTGCCGCACCTGGAAGAAAACCACCAGCTTTGGCCTAAATATAATATATGAAAATTAGCAATAAAATCATAACACCTCTAAAATGACCAGTGAAAAAATGAACTTAAAGTAACAATTTTAACAGTTAGGCAAGCACTAGTTCCATAATTAATTAGAGTCCAGCAGAAGTTTTTTGTTGCGTTCAAAATTAAGGCCTAGGAATAATTGGGTCGTGCACTTTATTTTCACTAATCTCATTGCCTGGCAGGCTCTCTTACGTTGCATCTTTTAAAGAAAATTAGACCCATGTGGCCCTGAGTACCATTATTAAGTCTTTACTACCCCTTGACCCCTCTCCCGTTTCCCTTCATATTTATTGAAAAAAGGGAGCTCAATTTGCGTGTACCTCATATTTACCGCAGATTAGACCCATAAATTCACTCATACAATTACGATGGTAATACGGAGGTCTAAAGGTATGCTCAGCCACCAACCATCGTGGAGGGAAAATCACAAAATCGAGCAAGGCAACTCCAGGTTTATCAGTAGGTGCTGTCAATACTGCATCAAGTGGCACAAAAAAACTAAAACGATTTAAACCTTTTCTCACAATTAATTTAATTACAAGAAGACTTTTCACGGCTCAAACTCGTGACCGAAAGAGTAACTCTACTGGTATGATAAGGTTTGATTTGAAAATCAAAAATGATGATGATGATATGGTCAATAAGAAATTATGAAACTACAAACCTGTATTTATAGAAGGATCACCGTGATCAATCAAAACTGTATTATAGGGACAAAACTTGCTCAAGTCATACTGCAAGAACAGGGAAAAAAATACCTACACTTTAACTTTCAAATGATTAATATTTGTTTCTTCATTTTGAGTATATTTTGAGTAAAACCATGACCCCAAAGAATCTGAGCCTCTTGTATGTATCTGCTTATTCCCATAGGAGCTACAAGGAATAATTATAAATAACAATACTCACCTTATAGGGGAAATAATTACCATGCCAAGCAACAACATTGAAGGGGGAAAAGTCTTGTAATGCAGTAAACAGCTCCCCGCCATACTTTTTGTATGATAGCATATCCTGGGTTGGGACTATTCTCAAACCATGCTGTAGGAGCAAGGAAATCCCTAGCATTGGCAAGACCATTAGCACCTACAAGCATAATCAAAACAATGTTACCATTATAATCAAATTCCAAAGAGTAACAAAATAACCTCATGACAAAAGAGGATACATATGGATTTTAATGAATTTTACTCACTGGCTGAAAAAACTTATGTACCTATGGGGCCAAGCTCAGGAAGTTGAAAATGAGTACCGAATATTTCTGCAACATAACCACGAGATGGGCCATCTGGTAGGCTAATGACAAAACGGAATCCTTGAGGTAAAACTGCAGTCTCGCCTGGAAAAACTTCCAGCCTGCCACATTCCGTAGTGATCCAGAGTCCTATTTAAAATGCAAAGGCCATCTATCAGGAAGAAAGACTTTAAAAGATGAAGATCTTGGATATATTACATACATGTGTAACAAACATTGTGGAACAACAATAAGAGAACAATCACAATCACAGACAAATCCGGGATCCAGGAGTCAAATCAAAGTGTCAAATATAACTCAGCAGGTAAACTTATTTATTTACCTACTTGGAAAAGTTAAAGATAGTCACTTACTTCCCATTTGGGGGACTATCAAGAAGTCACCATCAGCATTGCAAGAGCACAGTTTTCCATTGACTTATTGGCAGCATACCTACAGTCATAAAAGTTCTACTGCTTATTAATCCGCACAGAACTCATTCACTCGCAAAACAGCACAAAGGGATTTTTATGCCTGCCTGCATTATCTATACAACTATTTAAGCGGGGTATTTATTTCTTCCCAAATATTCCTTCTTAATAGAGCAGTGCAGGCGCTTCAGTTTAATGTCTTTTTCCCCTCCCAAAAATGCCCTTTTGCTAATGGCACATGCACCTCTTTCTTTTCTTTTTTTTCAAAAAACCCTTTTGGCATATGCAGCGCATGGCGTCTAGTTAGTGTTTATTCATCTACAAAACCTATCTTATTTGAACATATTGACTGCAGCATTTGTAGCTCATTTATCCATATTTTAGAATTAGAATTTAGTATACATATACAACCAAGTAATTACTTTTTTATGCATATTAAGGACTACAACATTTTCTTCATCAGGAAAATCCAACTCTAACATAATTTTCTCATGCTTTTACTAGCGCTAACAGTAAATAATCACCCAGATAATCGTGCTTTTACTAACGCTATCAAAGGGAAACTCACTTATGTTCAATTGACTTGACAATGTGCTAAAAAGACTAATATATCTACCACAAAATTGATCTCTAAAACTCTTAAAACATCCAATATTTATTCACAATTAGATTATAAACAGAGTTTTCATAACTAAATGAAAGTTCTGATCCCCCCCCCCCCCCCAAAAAAAAAAAAAAAAAAACAAAACAAAACAAAACAAAAATCTCATGAATTTATAATCCAGAAAAGGAAAAAAAACTTTTGGAAGAATGCCATCAGCCAAAAATCCTAAAGGTGTATTGCAGCCGTTTCTCACTCATGAATGTGCATATTTTAGTGGTCATCTATGCTCCTGCAAGTGACAAAGCATTGAACCCTTCTAATCCCAATTTCACTTGAAGAAGTAAATCAACAGACACTCCAAAAATAAAAAAAAATAAGAATAAAGGCACATGACACGATAATGCTTAAGGAAATAAATTAAAAGCAGTGAACTGACTATGAACTTCAAATTACATGTGAACAGCAAATCCATGCCGAAGATATGAGCTGCCAGCACCACAAACAGTGTACAGTCCATCAATGAAATCAGTCGGTGAATCAGGAATCTCTGCTGGCTTCCACCGCAACTGGGTCGGATTAGCCTTACTGTTTGAAGAGTTAAATTCACTCACTAGCTTTCCATGGCCTGGGACACGGGGCTTAAATGGCTGATGAGTAACTGATGGTTTGATTCGATACAGCCAACTGCTCAATCCAAGAGACAACAAAAATACATATCCAATTCCAAAACACGTAATAAAACATCAATGGCTCTTTAAAAAGAATTTGTGGAAAAAAACTCTCATTTAAAATCTAGTGTTGCTAAAGTAAATGTTATCCACGTTGGATTTCCTAAATCTTTATTTTCCTTACAATATAGGAATAAAATTTAGAAAAATTATTAAACATATTCTCACCTGAATCACTAAAATAAGATGTAGAGATAGAAAATAATTAATGCATCCCTATATTTGAAGATTCATTATTTATTTTTCTAAAATTTTTATATTTTGTTTGATATATGTATATTTTTGAAAAAGTTATAATAAAAAAATATATAAGAACATTATTTAAATATAATAAAGAAATTATAGGAAATAATATATAAAAGGTTTTTTCTAAATGAATAAAATTTAGAATAAAAGTTTAAGAAGTGTCATTTTTTAGTTAAAATTTAGTAAAAAATTCAGAAAATCCAATATGAATGTTCTTATTTTCTTGTTAACTAATATGTTATTTGTTTGTTAGTTAATAACCTAATAATGATTAGTGTGTCATTATAAATTAAAAAATTTATATACAAATATTATAATTTAACTTTAAAATTTTGACATTATTAAGTATTAATAAATATAATTGTATTTTCATAAAAAAATTATTGATTTTTTTAAAATAATAATACCATTTACACAAAAAATCAAAGGTTTGGCTCGAAAAATTATCTTACATGAACTCGAACTCAGCAAAGTATTAAATGAGTTGAACTTGAGCCAGGAATATCTGATTTTTAACTCCAAATCAGGCTTCCTCCATGGATATCAAGTTTTAAATTTTCTAATATATAATATAGTTTTAATATATATATATATATCCAATATTACTTTTAGTTTTTTTTTCTCACTGATTTTGATTTTTGATGATGTTATATAGTATAAAGAAATATTGGTAAAACAAAATTTAAAATTTTATTAGTGATTTCTAATCCCCTAAACCAATATCCACAAATATTGGTTTTTAAAAAATATTCTTCTTATTATTGATTGTCAAAAGATTTAGATAAAAAGCACCTACAGACAAATGATTTAAACTATGGGCTAAATGATTTTTCACTGCTCATAAATACTTTTAAATTTATTTAACCCACTGTTTTCAAAAACAATTCTGTTTTTAAAAATAATACCATCTTTAACAAATGGACCCAATGTCATTCACAGTTTCACACCAAAATATCAGGCTTTTACCTTTTCATTATTATGATTAGTTTTTTTTTTACAGCTTCATTTGTGTATGCTCATTGTAATATATATTTTTATGATGTCTTCTTAACTCGAATTAATATTACAATCTACATACTGCTTGGCCTACTGTATAACTCTTAATTGATTGGTTTACTTCTTTACATAGGCCGTTGCCTAATAACGCCATTTAATATATGCAATTGAAATAGTTTTATTTTTGAACATATAATTTATAATAAAAGAATATAATCTAATGACACACAAAGCACGCGCGTGCGTGCAACCTCAACTAGCAGAGCATAAACCCATAAAATAAAAATAACCACAAATATGTAGGAGGTGAGCTGAGCAAACGTAACACAAACAGTGCAACCACATATAGTAAATCAAATACAGTAGGACAAACAGACCTTCGGAGGTTGAGCTTGCGAGGGGCAGTGAAGGAGGTGCCGGAGATCTGCTCGGCGTAGAGGCCGTAGGGGCAGAGGAGAGGGTTGTTCTGCCCCTGCGGGAGAGCGCCGGCGACCGCCTCCGACGAGAGGTGGTTGCCGAACCCGGACTGGTACTGCAGCTGGTCTGCCGGAAAATCAGAGCCGCCCATCTCGCCTCCTCCACACGACCAATTAACCAGCGATCAACAAACAAACCCCAGTCAGTAAGAAGAAGGCGATCACTCAGCTGCTGGAAGCATATGATATAATACTCTCCCGGTGATTCACTGACACGACCGCGATGATAGGGATGCCACGTCATCCAATTCGGTGATGCCACGCATAGCCACGCGCCACGGCAGAATGGCGCAGAGATAAATTATAATTAGTCATAAAAAGGGTGATGATCAGATTGCGATGATATCATCCAACCCCATTACGGATTTTATCCGCATTCAATTTGGATATTTAAAATAGTTTTTAATTTTGTTTATTTTATAATAATGTCCATTAGAACTTTCTTGTCATTCATTCATCTCTAAACACACTACATGGTAAAGGTTTGAGCTCACAACTTCAACACACGTAGACTTATGTTTCTACCAACATGATAACTCCGCGGGATAGGTATTTAATATTAATTAAGATGGTGAATACTAAAGTAGGAGAAATGATGGACAAAGGTTATCTTATTCATATCACATTATTCATATTTAACTTTCACGTTATTAATTTTTTTATATTTATTTTTTTACATATTTATTATTACTATTTATTTTTTTACCATTTTACTATTCATAAAAAAATCACTTACACGTCTTTGGTAATTTCGACATGTTTAATTCAAATATATCGTCTATTTTATCAAAATCTATTAAGAATTTATTTATTTAACATAATTAAAATAATACAATTTGATTGAATAACTAATATTCTTAATTAAATATCATAATTTATAAAATATTCTAAAATAATACTTTCATATTCTTAAACAAAAATATATCTTTAAAATAACTTACGTATCAAATATTATTTTATTATAAAAATCATAAGTTTTACACCAAAAGCTTATGTGAAGATTACAATATAAAATTACTCTAAAAAGCTTTTTAACCTTGACTTCGAGCGTTTAGACACGGGCAGATAGATGAGGGTGAATGATAAGGTTGGAAATTTCATTCCCCGGAAATCATTTAATACCAGGGTGTGAGGGGTAATTAACATTACCTTGTTTAAGGTAATATTTATCACAAGGGAATGAAACATTGCATTCCCTTTGCTCTACAAAACGCGAGAATAAAAATAAATTTCATTCTATTGCATTTCATTATCGCATACCAAACATGTTCTTAGTTTTAATTTATTATTAGGCCCAAGCAATCACAATGTTAAAAAAAATCAATATTTGTATCCTAATTGCTTGGAACAAAATTAATTGTGCGGATGCTCATTTTCAAAATATTTTCAAAAATATCCAAAATGTTTTGTTTTATTGTCAAAAAATCAAAAATCTTGCTTTTAAACTCTCGTCATTAGGAGTTTTGTGCTTATAAAGGTTTTATATACGAAGAGTGGGATGACTTATTCCCAACATTTCTTTAAAAAGCTCTCAACATATTATTGGGAAACTCGTATAACCATTATCCCCTAACTTTTCTAGAAATACTTTACCTGCTCAACTTCATTGATTATAAGAGCTTTGTTAGGAGATTAGAACACCTCATTCCTCCACCTTTCACTTATTTCAAAATAACCTTTTACATATAAACCATTATGAATCCTAATTACCTATTTACTTTGTTTTTTCAAATGGATGTAATATAACATTTATATGCATCGAATACACAACATTCACAGTTTAACCACATGTATGGCATAAGGAAGAAATTGAATAATGAACCCCCACATCGATTTCTTGTAGAAAGATAACAATGATGTCAATGACATCAATGAGACCTTTCTATTGGGGGGCTTCATTCTCCAGCAAGAAACCTTCACCCTTTCCTCTCTCATTCTTCCTTAAGCCTAAAAAAACATACATAAGAATAAAACATAAGAAATCGGGACACACCACTTCATTCTTATTTTAATAATTTTTTTTAATTAGTATTTTCCTTTTATAAATTCTTCAAATTAAATAAATTAGTTCTTGGAAATTCAAAGCTCAAACTTCAAATTGGACATAACTATAATTAAAATGTTCATATCAACGAACACAAATAATCAGGCATTCATTTCTCTAAAAGACTATCACACAAACAAGTAACCAAACACTTATTTCCTTCAAATCTATCAAATGACCAATTGTTAACTAACCTAAATATGGGTTTATGCAACTTCAACATTATGCAATTAAGTATTCCAAAACATTCCCTTCTTCCTCATATACTATGGGTTTATGCTAACCTAAATATGGGTTTATGCAACTTCAACATTATGCAATTAAGTATTCCAAAACATTCCCTTCTTCCTCGTATACTATGGGTTTATGCTAACCTAAATATGGGTTTATGCTCGTATTAATAAACATATCGTTATACTCACATTCATTTCTTCAAAAGATTATCAAGAACAAGCCAACTTAAAAGTTAACTAAAGGCCTCGTTAACTTTAAACCCACCAAATGACTAATTATTAACTAACCCAAATATGAGTATTTATAACTTCAACATTATCTAACAATTACTCATGTCCTCCAAAACATCCCTTCCTTCCCCTATCGTCCACTCTTCTAACTCCCTTTCCGATGTTAGTCTCGGATCCATAATAAATAATATATATATATATATATATATATATATATATCCAAAATATTTTCAAAAAAATTAAACCTCTTCATTTTTCCAAAATTTCAATTAATCATATATAGTTGGTAAGAATCAATACATGTTATCAAATTCAATCGACCCTTGATGATTACCTTCCAAATCTTGATAGTTGTGAGTATACGAAAATTTCCAAGGCAATTTATATCACTTTACACTATTTCTAATAGGTTAGAATCATTACATGTTATTAAGTTTAAACATTATTTGATGATCATTTTTCAAATCCATTTATAGTTATGGGTTTACTAAAAATTCAATGCATTTTATATAAATTCACAAGATAAACTTTATAGTGTGGCTTCACTCACTATTCTCATTCAAGAAAAAAATGGTTGGCTACTACGATAGTTGAGCAATGAGCACAATTGTTTTATATATATTTATATATATATATGTATGAATGTATGTATGTATGTAAATGCTAGTATGAGAAGATGAACAATGGTGCAATTGTAATTATAGTAATTTGATTTTGATCGAATAGTCTAGATTACAATAATTTTATTTAACTATAACATTGCTACAATATCTCTTATTACAGTTAAATGAAACTACAATCCGAACCGTTCGATAATTGCAATTACACTTATGATTCACATTTTCATGTTAACATCACTATATATATATATTATTGGAAAACATATAATAAATGAAAATGTCAACTCTCACCTTTCCCACAACACCCATATTTGATTTTTTAATTTTGTTTTAACAAGAATATATATATATATATTATTTTCTAAATCGTTTTAAAAAAATGTTTTATATATAAAAATATTTGTTTTTTATACTTTGAAGTTTATAAAATAATACCAATATCAGGTAGTAAATTAGGGGTATACAGTAAAGAATAACATCATTCTCACCCAAAATATAATACTATTACTAATAATTTATTATTAATTCAAACTAAATATATAAAATTACACTTACAAGTTATAATATTTACTTAAAATACATTTAGTAAAATATGATTTTAAGTGAAGTGGTTGTCTAGTCAATATTGATTAAAAATTATTTCATTATAACTTTGAAAAAACCAAAAGCGTATACTTATACATTTTATATAATGTTATATTTAATACTAATACTGTAAACTTTAAGTATATATATTTTTAAAAAGATACATATATAAAATATTATTATATATGCAAATTATTGTCAATAAATTTGTAGGGAGATAATCTTGTCATGCCAGAGAACAAAAGGGTAGTGGGGTTACGAATAACACCTCTCACAACCAATTCCATGACATTTTCGACATTCAAACACTTCGTGTCCTAAATTGCTAAAGATGGAACCTTAGGATTGAAATAGAACCTTACTAATATAAATATAATACAGCTATCACCTCTTCTTTTTTTGCTTTTATTTTGCAAGTGGCAAAAATGATTGAGAAATGTTTGTGCTTAGCCCACAAAAAATTCAACAAATTTAAATAACTTTTGAGAAAACATGCTACAAATAAATGTTCTGTATAGCCCTCGTAAAGGGGAGGGGTTACATACTTACATGGCTATTGTACAAATTGAATCTCACCTAAGAAGAAAATAAGGATCGAAACTATCCCAGGAGTCACGCCCACTACATTCGGGGATCAAATGGTCGACAACAGCGCCGTGGGACTTAACCACCAATATGTACAGGTTACAAATTAAGGGGTTCCGAAGATACGGCTGAATAGTTGTTCCAAGTTCAACAATATCGGATGCTAGAGACCCATCATCATCAGTTTTAACACTGCAGATGCATATGGAGAGCGCATAAAAACCAAGTAAATTGGCATACAGTGGCAGAAAGGCATCCTTGTGATTACCTACGCCACCAATCCAATCATCTCCACCCTGCACTCCAATATGATCCCTAGTCAAGCACATCAGCTGATGGAAGAAACCCGTTCTCCACTTGCGTAAATAATTCAATACCTGATGCTTGTCGGTTAAACCAGTGGCCCAATATTTTGAAATTGGAAGCTTTTCCAGATGAAAGCAACAAAGCTGACTGATCAGCAGCTTCTCTTCATGATGATTATCAATTTCCTTGTCAAAGACTCGTCGGACAAGATCCCCTTTGTTTACTGTGTAATTAGCGGAGTTTGATACCCACTGTAACAGAAAATCCAAGTAATCCAGCCAGTGACCAAAGATTGAAGACAGAAACTCAAAGCTCTTTTCAATCACTCTCTCAACTTGGGTAGGAACCACTCCAGTTTCAAATTTTCCATACTGCTCGGAAGCAAAACAATTTTGGACACTTCCAGCAAGTCTCTGCCTTATCCCAGCATCCTCATCTTCCAGCAGCTTGATACACGTGAACCACATATCAAGTATCAAACGTGCATACATATTAATAGCTTCTTGCAGCTCAAAATTAGAACAGCAATTTTTGGAGGGGATTTCCTCCGTGACCAAACAAGAGGCAATAACCTCAGCCTGCACCAACAATCCAGAAGCCATAACGGCTTCAACTGCAGCCTTGCGCCTGTTTACTGGCTCGGATGATGCACTGCATTCTTTGATTAGATTAACAAATTGATTAATGCGGTCATATAAGCGCTCCAATGTGTCTGAGGCAGAGTATTCAAATTCAATGTTTTTTTCTTTCTTCTCTACGCCAGCGAGAACAGAAGCAGTGAAGGAATTCAAAAACCGCTTTACGCATATCCCCATGCAACAGATGACTGCTTCCCGAACTTTTGAGTGTCTGGCAAGCTGATACAACAAAATTAATTCATCCCAAAACTGCAGGACAGAAGGAAAATCCATCTCACCAACATAGATTGCACCTGTGAATTTAAGGACGCCCAATCTCTGGAATTGCAGAATGTTCCAAGTGAAAAGATTTCTCAGAATGTAATGTACACATTTGTGGTTCTTTTCAACTGTTAAGAGCTTCATCAATGTCCTCTGGAGGTCAGTCTTGGCCCAGAGGTGAATTATTTGAGTTGCGTGATCAGATTGATGCTGATGCATGGTCTCATGAACATCATTTGTTGATTTCAGGAACTTAAAAAGCCATTTTAATGTTGCAAGACGAACTTCATATGATGCATCTGACATGGAGAGGATCAGTCTTTCCTGGAGTCCAGCAAAGTTCTTTTCCACTTCAGGTATCGTTGGTAAATTTAGAGCAGGTGAAGAACATAATTGCGGCATCTGGAGAACTTCTTCAACTTCTTTGGGTGCTTGAAATACACAATTGAAATAGGAAATGGAAGCTTGCTTACGTAGCTGCACTATAGTTGGATCATAGTATGAAGACCATCCAGAAGGTCTTACCTCTAAGCATTGTGAAGATAATTCAAGAAGGAGATTGTAGATGCCACAAAAATGTTTTCTCATCTGACATGCCCTAGCAATGCTGAGCATGTGATCTAGCACCACCAAATATGATGCATTGAGGACGGGACAAGGACAAAATCTGGGTTTACCAATCCATGAACGCATTACAATAACCTGTAATAGGTCTCCTAGAATCTGATCTTTCTTGGAGAAATCGGCCAGGTTCCTACAATTTATATCTAGAAGAGAACATAACTGCAATAGCATTCCATGAATTGAATTAAAGGAAGTATGAGAGGTCAACTGGTTCTCCATACATGGCAACTCAGAGGCAATATTATGCAAAACACTTGGCAGCTTCCCATTAGACACCAGGCCAACTAAGGCTCTTGAAGCAAGAACACGCACTCGTAGATTACTTTGGGCTGAGCATCTCCTGATGAAAGGCATGAAATGGAAAGGATCTAGGGCATCTCCAGTTTCACTTGTGATTGTTGAAGGCTTGAGACGAGATAGAAGAATTAGCATAGGGCACAAGCTTGGATGAACAACATTTTCCAGATTGTAGACAGAATGTTCAGAGCCATTGGTCTCATCCCCAAGAAACTCAGTTGCAGTTCTCAGTTCGTTGAATAGAAATGGATGCAGCAAAGGATACCTGCAAGCTAACATGTCCTTATTAACTGTTATTCAACAGGTATATTATTGAAAATCAAATAAGATTAACTGAAAAAAAACAAAACAAAGCAATAGCATCTGAAAAAGGGGCATCACAAATTAGGGCCCAAGAATAGAAAGGTATAAGTTTCATTTGTCCATTGGCCAAACTTATATGATCCCGGCTTTTTTTTTTTTTTTGATAATAATTTGATCCCTGCAAATGGTGTGAATTCTTGAAAGACGAGGAGAATGAAAAAAAAATAGGGAGGTATTAGATAAAAAAGACTATAAAATTAAATTGCAATGGTAGCCATATACCTATGAAAAAATTCAAGTCCAGTTAGTGCATGCCGTGCAGATTCTCTTTTTTGTACATTAAGAAATCCAATCATGCGACGAACCAATGCAGTGTATGCAAGACAAGCACTATTTCTGACTTCCCAATAAGGAGAAGAGAAGGACCGTATTGCAATAATTAATGCTTCTGCAGAAAATCCTGATGTATCACTTGCTAAGTTGGTGTCATTAAAGGCGACTCTGAGAGCATTGAAAGCATGTACTGTGGGAATCACCCCTTCATCTCGGATTTTTGAGGTTTTTTCATTCACGATCGTCTCTGGCAGATAGGCAAACAAGGTAACTTGGTTTGACTGTGTTGATAAGCTTTCTTTTGCCCTGTTGACTTTGGTTGGATCCAGCAAAGAACAATTAGCTAAATCAATTAGCCACCGCAATGCCTGAGGGAGGAGCTTCTTTGGTGTCCCTTCGGGCTCCGAGAGAAACAATGCAATAAACGCTGCAGGAATACCTGCACTTCTCCTTAATAAATCATCCACAGTTTGTTCCTTTGCCACAGTTCTTTCCATAAGGTGCTTCATCCAAAACTCTGTCAGTTTGCAAAGTCTGATACAGGAAAAGATCATGTTAGGAGAACGGATTTATGCATCTGTACAAAAACCTTTCAATATATTCCATTAGACAATAAGTTTCAGGCATGCACAGAATGCATAGGTTAATAGAAAAGTACTACATAGTTTGCAACTCACGAATAAACAACATTTATACTACGAAATATTGCTATGGTTTAGAGGACTTTGACGCACACGGAATACTTTTACAAACTGCCTTCCAAGCTTAAAATTTAAGTTTTCTAACAGCATAAGCACAATAATGAGTCATTAGACATACCTTGGGTCATTTGAGCAAAGTAAACGATTGCAAAGAGCTGTGAATCCAGCCCTCGTCTTATCAATAGCACCATTGTGTTTCATTTTAAGAAGCACTTCCAAGAAGTGAATCCCTATCATCTCAAGTTGTTTCAAATCAAGCATCATATCATCAGATACTGTCATATTAAGAACATTTGCAGCATCATAAGCAAGGTACTCAGGCATTGATGAATCTGGAGTGCCACTTGGTAAAGGAATTTTTCTTATGATGGTCCCCAGAAGAAGACTCACCTGAAAAATAGAAAATTATCATTTAATTTTTTCCCTGCTCCTAACACAAGTTAAGTAAAATAAATAAATAAAACCACGAAGCTAAAGCATACAGAATGAATTTAGGATTTTACACCCTAAAATTACATATTTGCTACTCAACAAGAGTATATTATTAACTGCAAATCCAACCTATTGGCATTACTTAATCAATTTGAAACTCCAGCATAAGAGAAACATCAGAGTGAAAGAAACAATACCAATCAAGAGAAAGATAATAGAAAATTTACTTCTTTCATAGCAAGCCAACAACCAATCATCACAAGCTGTTCTGGTGGTCTAACATCCTGTGCAGGCTTTGAATTTTTAACATACTCTTCTGATGAGGGTGCAGGCACGTCTGTCTCAATAGGAACCTCCAAGTTGTAACCATCATCATCGTATATATCATCTGTGTCCCCAGGCAGATACCAAGCATCTGAAGAAACTACCCAAAGTGCCAATGATGTTATCCGCATAACTAGCTTCAAAAGCATCTTCAATGCACATCTCATATCAGAAGCATTTGACAAAATTGCATCAGAAGTCCAATCTAATTCCTCAAAAGTATAACGAAGGGTAAGCAGTATTCCATGAACAAAGCTCTTACTGCAGGCTTCAGAAAGATCCTTTTCTCCTTCCTCCACAGCAATCTGTAACCAATCAATTAGTGATTTTATATATTCTATCACAGGTATGCTCTCTTTACAGATTTGATTATTCCCATTTATCAGTTGAGAATGTGAATGAGAAGAAACACCATTAACTGAAGCGTTGACCATCCATCCAAGCTCAACGACATACTTTCTAAAAATAAGCCTGAGAGTCAAGGCTCCTGCATCACTTTCTCTGACACGTGGACTGAACACTAATTTTTTAGCCCATGCCAGTACTTTTTGTACCATGTCATGACTTGAAATGCCAGGTAGAGGAGTAGGAAAGTGAAGCAAAATGTGGAATGCACTCTCCCTAAGTCTGTCCCAACTATCTACTATCGACCCTACCAACAATAAGGTTGAATCAGGCAAAGTGAATCCTTTACTATATGGACTTATACAAACAGCAGGAGACGAAGAATCACCATTCCCTTTAGCAGGAGGAATTATAGACCAAACATCGATCATTATCGAGATGAGTTCTGTGGCCATAATTTTTCTTTCATATGGAGATGAAGGGTAGCAAGAAAAAAATAGAAAGCAACTCAGCCACTTCATAAAGTGAAAAAGATCTTCTGCTCTACTAACTTCAATTTCATCAGTTCCAGTATACGGACTAACTTCATTATTGTTGCAGTATACAAAAGGTTTCCAGTTCCCTTGCTTGAGTTGCCTCTCCAAAGCTGTACGAACTCGATGAAAAAATTTCCTAAACAAACTCGTCCACTTCATCTGAAAAGCTGTTGAGCAACATCTCATGTTTAATGGCACTGCTTCTTTCATCAAACTAAGCTCTAGATGGGAAGGCAAACTAGATGTCTTCGGATTTAAAAAGAGAGACTCTGCAGCATCTATACGCAGTGATTCATCAACATGGGTCAGTGCCAGAACTAGCCACTTGACTGGGACTTTAAAATTTATATTCTTTACACATATAAGAGCATGGAGATTGGCATTGTCTTTTTTTCAGCCAATTGGCCCTATTCTTGTGTTCAGTATTTGAAAACTTTTCAAACCAGTCTATATTCCCTTCAACAAAAGCAAGCAAACGAGACACTTTAAGCAATGAAACCAAAATAGCGACCCTTTGTCCAACTTTCAAATCCATATCTGGACAGCTAAGCTCTGGATAAGCCAGTCCACTCCCCTCCTCGCTTGGTTCAACTGAGATAGATGTTAGCATTGGAAATATACTATCCGCATCAATTTCAAGTAAAACTTGCAAAGCATAAGTGTTCAGATTGGAGCGAAGCTTTGGAATTCCAGAAGCAAGGCCATATAAAAAATGGTGGCAAGCAGTGTCCTCTGTAAATTGCATAACCCCTTTCAATACTGTCACTGCTCCAACACTCATCCCGTAAGTTTTCAAGAAAACACTTCAAAAATGATGTTGCAGCAGAGCAAACATCATCATCAATGTATGCCAGTGTTGTTTCAAACAGCAAGTTGGGGCTCATAACCAAAACAGCCTTTGCTCCCAACCTCTTGACAAGAGAAGCTAAAGGAACATATCTTCCCTTACAGCGGGGTCCCAGGCAGAGAAGATCTCTCCCAATCTTCTGTAAGAATGATTTTATTCTCTCACTACCTGCTGCCCAGTGAAGAGAGGACTGAATGTCCAAGAATAGGTCAAATATTAAATGAACTTGTTTGACTGTTTGACTTAGAGGATCTTCCAAGTTATTCCATATAATTCTTAGTATGCGACTCCCCATTTCTTCAGGGATTGGATCATAATTTTCTAACGTATTTGAAAGATTAGCTAACATGGAGGTTTTTATCTGTTGCAAACATATCTGCAACACAGTCAAGGCATGAAAATTAATATGGCTATCAATGGGGTTTTCACAGTAGTTACATAGCTCAGTCAAAATTCCATCATATAAAATAGTTTGAACCAAGTTAAACCCATTTCCACAGGCATCGAGACCACTCAGGTCATCATATGATACTAAAAAATGAGCATTAAGTACTGCTCTTGAAATTGCTGTTAGGATTCCTCTAATTAAACACACCCTACTCAATACGGATATATCACGGATCTCCTGATAATTTTCCTCGGAAAATGGAACCTTCAACAAAACATCTCCCAATTCAACCTTACAACTATCAACATAACTGTGAGTTCTACGATGAAAAATGACTTCCATTATAAAAACACCAAGCTCCTGAGGATTGAGACATACTTGAATGGCCGCACAGAAGCTCACGCCTGCGGCCACAAAGCAATCCCTTGAAAATGCAGGCGATTTCAAGATGTTAAATATTGCAGTCATAACCATTTCCATAATAGTTGATTGTTCAGGAACCAACCCACCCTCGTTACCATTGCAATTAACTAGTTTCGACGGAAACCTCTGTAGCAAGTAATACAAACACGATAAAGCCTCCTGGCATTGTTCCATAACTATGGGAGAAGGCCAAGACCGATCAACAGTCTCCGTAACCACGGCATTCAAGCCAGAAACCACATCCAAAGACACAACAACAGCACACTCCTCCACAACCTCCAACAAGTACCCGAGCTTCGGCGAGTTCATCATGGACAGTACCGC
Source organism: Taxillus chinensis (assembly GCA_023512835.1). Lineage (NCBI taxonomy): Eukaryota > Viridiplantae > Streptophyta > Magnoliopsida > Santalales > Loranthaceae > Taxillus > Taxillus chinensis. The sequence goes on from CM042092.1 coordinate 4,791,695, forward strand.
CCGCGAAACGCAGAAGCGCCTCCTTCTCCCTTCGTTGCCATATTCCTCGCAGAGAGACCTGAAGCAGCTCCCGATCACAGACCGGTGACTCTGGCACTTGGCGAGCATGGAGACCAGAGTTCGATGCAGGGGAACCGAATTTTCAAGGAACAAAATCTCCAAGTAGAACCTAGAAGTTTTCCATGCAAGGCTCGCTTCGCTCTTTGAGATTGAGTCGGCAAAAGCCGAAGAGACCTTCTTGACGTGATTAACCTGGCCATATATGGAGTTGAGAGAAACCATAACCTTCAATTCATCAACAAATTTGAGGAAATAGAGTGAAGAATCGTCAGGATTGGGGGAGTTCAGGGATTGGAGGTATGACTTGGGGAAGACGACGGCGCTGTAGGTGTAACGATGGCGGTGCTGCAATGCTCGCCACTTCGCGGACATGATCGAAACTTGAAGCTCCTGAGAATGGGATTTAGGTTCAGAGATGAACTGGGTTTGAGTTGAATTGCTGGTTTGTAAGCTGCTTGGAGATTGAAAATTTCTAGGGTTTCAGGTAAGCGTTTTTGAGGTGAAGGAGACGACGACGTAGCGGGGACTGGGGAGGAGGAGGAGGCGGTAGGTTTTGGGTTTGGCTTTGGCTGGGTAGGGGTTTTGAGGCAGGGTATCAAAGTCGACCTTTTCTCGACAATTATGGCATATTATTATTATTATTATTATTATTATTATTATTAACTTATGTGGTTCGACAACAACATATAACCAAGATCGAAGAGTCTCATTTTCTTTTCTTAGCTAACTTGAAAAAGAGAGGAAATTGAGAATATTGTTGTCTTTCTTATGTCTTTCTTATATTTTTTTTTTAAATCTACAAATGGCAAGGCAACCTTATATAAGTGAACTCGAAAAAATAAAATTAAAACAAATAAAATTATTACATTCCTTTTTTTAAAGTTCTTTAATAAAAGCATATTTGATAAGGTTAAATTAATAAAGCATACTAATACAGGATGATGTAATGCGATTATAAATACTCATGAGGGGAGAATAACTTTGAAAATTCCTGAAGGTTGAACCCATTTATATTTTTTGGACAATCATTCAATTGATAATGGAACTTCACTATCATTCTGGGATCATGCATCTATCTAAGATGGTTGAAAATCGTATTTAGGCATCTTGAGAGATAGTCATTCTTAACGAAGCTTATCCGGAGTTGGTATTGATCTATCGATGTGAGCATTTTGATCCGCACGCTTGATTCTGTCAGTATTTGGCCCCTAATCTGATCCGATTATTGACTTTTCGGGGTTCAATGTTAAGCTTGTTAGCATCATTTGAGTGTGATAATATCTCGAATAGTATTGTGCTCGTCATTTCACGTGCTTGCCAATTGGAACGCCTTGAATTTGAAGGCAGACTTGGTTAGGCAATGGATATTTTGGGATTTAAAATGTAAGAGAAAATCCTAAAAATAAATAGGGAGAAGGAGAGCTTCAATTACACTTCGCCACTTCATCGTCTACGTTGGAGAGCTTAGAGAGAAAAGAGAGAAAGAGCTTGGAGCACTGGATTTGGGGCGTGTTAAGCTCGTTCAAGCATCAAGAATCAAGCAGTTGTATTAATTCTTCTCCCTTTTCTTGCTGTTTTATTGGATTAACATGTAAGAATTTGATGAAATCATGCAAATTATTGATGAATCCTAGAAATTGGGGGAAAATGGAAATTGGTCATAAAACCTAGATGATTTAGGTTGTTTGGTAGCCTAATATGGCCGATGATGTTAGAAACCCTCCAAAGGGATGAATTGTTGCATAAAAATGGAGATTTAACGAGTATAATTGGGTTTTGGGTACTTAAGTTACAATGTAAAATAACGAAATACCCCCATTTGGATTCAAAGAAAAATACTAGAAAAATTAATTCTCATTATTTCAAAATGTGAAAATTGGGATTTAGTGTAAAACCTAAAAACCTAAAGTTCAAGTAGTGGTGAGTTTTTGGAAAGTGGGGTTAGACATCCCATAAAAATTTCAAAAATCATTATCTTATTGATGATATGGGAACCCAATGCCGGGACTTTTTATTGCAAGAAAATAATCGTATGGGTATCTCCTTCCTTAGTCAAGGAATGAAGATCGACTTGGGAAGATCGACTACAATTCTTAAAGGAAATGTTGAGAATGACATGCCATACTAATGTTAGTATGTTGATGTGAGGTATTGGGGCATGGACTACCGTGACTTGTTTGGGTTCTCACCGTGATGCACCGAGGTTGGTGCAGCGTTGTGGGCGGCCGTGCATATGCATGGTGGAGGCGTTGTGGCGGCTGCTGGCCGGGCATATTAACGCATAGGGGGCCTAGGCTGGAAAGCCACTTTAGACGTTGGGCTGTGGAGAGGAGTGAGTGCCATGCTGGGATCCCTGGAGGATCGTGGACAAGTTGTCCCCGATGTTTGCAGGCGAGTCCTTGATTAAGCAGACGATTTATGCACGTTAAAATACCAAACATTAGTATAGACTTATATGTGTTGCATGATGTGGAGTGTTAGGGCCCCTATTGGGCTTGTCGCTACCCCCTACTTGTTGTTTACCCTTTTCGGGTGTGACCCAAGACTAGTGGAGGATTTTCCTTTTCTTAGCCTTGAAGAGAAGGCACTTCCCTATTGTTGTACGATTACTCTTTCTTATTGTTTTATGAAATCTCCAGGACATGGGTCCTAAGTGACTCGAATAATGATATGACGTATAAGATTATGACATTCTTTTTTTTAATTCTTTAATGAAGCATATATGAGAAAGTACAGGATTACCCTTGATGTATGATTTGTACATGGTTACATATTTGAGCAACACCGGCAGTTGGTCTCTTTGGGAATTCACCAACCCCTTGAACCTTTTAGAGGGTGGGGGAAGTATGTACTGGGTTCGGGTTCCCGGGATTCGGGGCGTGACACTAAGCAATATCTTAAACATGCTCAAGATGGTCATTGATATGCATGTTATCAATTGAGCCTGAAAATGTGATTTGTCGAAGAAGGAAATCTAGATCCTTAACTTAATGACAAAGGAATTCAATAAGTTGTTGCTTGAATTTTCCAGCTTGAGATTGTACACCAACTCGTTGTACAATACTCAAGGATATAAGGGTAATAACTCTTGCAAGATCTAAGTCAAAAGCGGTCTTGAGAACACCTTCATGCAATCACTAGGAAATCTCAAAGCCTTTTTGTCGATAATAGGAAGGATGCTTTGAACATTATTTCTTTTCGAATCAATATAATCATTTAAATGGAAAACTATCAATAATCTAGTGAGATATCTTCAATGTCGTGTTGCTATACTAAAATCCATGGAAGATAAACTTAACCATCAAATGAAGCATGTATATATACCGTTGATGATATAAAGAACTCATATAGAGGTTGCACGTATTTAACGAGAAAAAAGATTATTGCTCATGTATTGCTTGAAAAGAAAAAACTTTTCTTGTAATTCAAGAGACAAAAATATAAAGATTCATATTTGGGTGAGATCAATAGATAGCCTCCAAATGGTATTGAAAATATCTAAATGGTAATATGATCATTGATACGAACATTTTAACTATAATTGAGTCCAATTTAAAATTCAAGACACAATAGGTGATTTTTGGTATTTTGAGTGGATTAAAGTGATTTTTGGTATTTAAATAAAAGACATTATATAACAAAGAAAAATAATAATTAAAGAAGGGGAAGGGAGAGCATATTGTACCTACATTCTATGTTCTTGGTGAGAATATGAATAAAAAAGGGATTTTGATGATTTATCACATCAGTCTACAATCCAACTATCAAGTATCTGTTTTAGCTTCTCTACATCATTCATGTGGTTACTTTATGCCTATACTCATTGATAATAAGAAGAACTTGTAAGATTTGGGGAAAATAAGGTTGTTGAGTTTTAATGTTTAAAAGGGTGAATGTTATATAGTTTAGGCTTTATTGTGGGTGTATATATGTTATTTTAATTGCTATAAGACTATAAAACACCAAACTTGTTGTTATTATGGTCAAAAAAAGAATTGAATAGGAAGTTTGGAGGGGTACATAATGCATAAAAAAGGATTAAATAGGACAAACAAATAAATATCATAACAATGAAGATTAATTACTTTTAAAACCATGAGGAGGCCGTGAAGAACATGCCTGCTCAAAGTGGTTTTCTTTCATTCTTTGGGGTGCATTCGGGGGTAGCTAGGCCATGGTATAGGTCATTCATTATTGAGTGTAGGGGTGTAAAAAAGGGCTCAAGCTCGTGGGCTTACGAGCTTGGGGCAAATCCAGGCCGATCAAAGCTCGGTCTGTTTAAAACGCATGCCAAAACGGATTGGCCCATTTAAGCCCGCCTTATTTAGGCCCGGCTCGTGAGTTTTTTTATTTTTTATTTTTGATCCCTAAATACATTAGAATTTAATGCATATATTATATTATATAACTTTAATTGAAGAATTAAATTTCATATACGAAAAATTGTAAAACAAAATTAAAATAATATTGGTTTAATTCAATTATATTGATTAATTTTAAATATTAAAACAATCAAAATAAATAAATCGAAAAATATGGCCAAGCATACGAGTCCCCGCGGATCGTTGCGGGCATGGTTAAGCCGAGTTTTGCCCAATTCGTTAAAACACTTGTTTAGGCTCGCTTCGTCGCGGGCCGAGCTGAGCCGGCCCATTTTACACCCCTAATTGAGTGTGAGTGCATAATACATTGATATTATGGCATCGGTTTACATTTTTATGAAATTTGCTAAACATGTGTCTTGTATAGTAATTACTGAATGTGTACTTTGTGTTACAACTATTGTGGATTGTATAATCATAATGTATGTAACATGCAATTGGTGTGTAATAAAAGAATATACTCTTAACCCCATCATGGTCCGAGGGTTAAGCACTAGTTCAAGTGGATATTCGTGGTCTTATATATTTTCTATCACTTCTTGGTAGGAAAATACATGCAAGTTACTATCGACAATTTCACTAGATATACTTATGTTATTTTTCTTAAGAGCAAGATCTATAATTTTAATTACCTAGTAAATATTTTCATTTGGATAAACAATTCACAACAATCGTGCATTAAATGTATTAGGGGTGATTATGTCAATAAATTTGGTTTTTCTATTATAATAGAGTATTATGCTAAAAATGGAATGCAACATAACTTTTTTTCCTCCCAAAACACCACAATAAAATGGTATAATTGAGCAAAAGAATATGATTTTAGTAGAGTGTGTTACGCTTGAATTTTCAACCCGAAGGAAATGGTTCATGACTCCCTATTCACACCCAGGGGGGGTAAGAGGTCATATTAAACCACACATACAAGGGGACTATTAGCACAATAAAGTGTTATTCCTACATGGTCAACAATTTAACATACAACATATGAAACATGTCCACAATTGAATTCACAAATCCAAATATAATATCTCATTTAAAAAATTTATACAATATTCTCTCACCCAAAGGTTACATCAACTGTCAACTTATGTAATAATACTTGGACAAATAAAACAAATCGAGAAAATAAAAGGAGCCTCCGGTTTGGGTCCACACCTCAACTGTCTCACATAACTATGATAAGCATCCGAAAGAAAACAATCCCATAACAAGTGAGGTGAACAACTACAACTCAGTAGGAATCATGTCTTCCTAACCCATCTCATGCTTCTAATCTTAACATGATAGTGTTAATAAGTGCTAATGTTGTGTTAATAATAAATAATCAATTCACAATTAACAACTTGAACAAGTCATAGACAAACCACACAAGCCTCTTTAACCTCGGACAGGTATAGTACATTAACCTTAAACATGTGGGTTATCTCTATCTTAGCCACACGAGCTTATCCTCAACCACACAAACCTACCATTAGTCACACAAACTTTAGTCTAATGAACCTCATATATAGTAAACACAGTTTTCACATGATATTTAGTTTAACACAACAAAAGCACCCCTCAATGCATGAAATAAATACATAGCAATAACTCAACATAACATGTTCACCTCGTTGTAAAACATCTTAACCATCGTACACAGTATAACACAAAGCAATATAGCTGAGCTTCAACATGATGTTAACCCCACTTAAAGTTTTCGTTTAATTACAAACTCTCATAAACACTTTAGAGTCCCCACAAACCCTACAACAATGACGGGGAAGAAGAACACAAAATGGGACAAACTACAATGTAACATTACGATATCTAACCTTCGAGAACAAACTTTTATCCTTCATATCGTAACACAACAAGACAAGCAAAGCATGCCTATTTAGGATAACATTCATATATAATATCACACGTATGTAAATTTACACACACAAACACACGTATATATATAATAAGCTTAATCATACAAATAGAATGTTCAAGAGAATGACACATAATCCCTACCTTGATTTCGGTTACACTTAGGGTTTTTTAGATTGAAGAACAATCCTTCAACTTTGCCTCATTGTTAGACGCATTCCACCCTCAAGAGCGTAACAATCATGATCAAACGGGACATAATAGGGTTTTTCTCTATATTGTAACTCGATGCCAAAAATAAAAAAATACAAAACTACACGACAAATATTGAAAATAGGTTTCGTGCAAGGTTGATGTCGATCACAATAAACATACATTGACCACATCGATCATAATTTTTTCATGTCAACCAACCACCCACATCGACCAAAGGTCAATCTTGCACCATTTAACGCACGGTTGACGTACCCATGTCGACCATATTGCCCATACGTCGTAAATCATGTTAGGTTGACTATCCTTTGAGAAAAGCTTTTAGACTCTCCCTCTGGTTGACATTAACCATCAATCCGCTAGGTTGACCATGTCGACCAATATATATCGTATCAACCATGTGACACGTCAACTAAACTTTCATCGACCACTATACCCCGTATCGACTAAAGCTCTTTAATCGATCATTCAGGTTAACTATCCAAAAATAATTTATCCGAGGCGCTGCCCCCTTGACCCTTGCTCACCGATCGAGTAGTAAAACTATCACGCTCCCAAATTCCACGAAACCTGGAACTAGGAACGTGACTTTCCCTTGCTTACACCTGGAAGGATCAAAGGGTTGGTGAAAAACACCAATAGAGACTACACCGTGAGTGCTTATCTCAATCATGCAAATCAGATAGTCATACATTAAGGGTAAATTTATACTTTTCCATATATTATCATGCATACAATATGTCAAAACAGTCATACATACATCACATCACAAATAATGTGCAAATATAATCGTTCACGGACTCATGTCCGGGATATCACAAAAGCAATACATAATACAATACTATGTCATACATCGTGAGTAATGGGCACGTCATCCTGGAAGAAAGTCTTCCACTAATTTCAGGTCGCACATGAAAAGGATAAACAACAAAGTAGGGGTGAGCTACAAGCTCGGTAGGTGACCCCATAACTTCACATCATTTTACTATGCAACATATATAAGTTTATACTACATAATCGGTGTACTTGTGCATAGTATAGTGAGAAAAATCATCAGGACTCAGCTAGAAAAAAATATCAGGACCTAGCCTACCCACAATAGGACGGCTTGTCTACGATCCCCAATAGGATCCCAACTAAGGCACTTAAGCCCTAGCAATACGAGCTCAACAACTCAACTCAAGCCACGACTTGTCACCATGAGCTTAACAACTTAACTCAAGCCTCAACTTATCACATTAACCACATAACACAACCTATGTATCACAATAAGAATACACAAACAGGTCACAAAACCAAGCCCAAAATCCTCAAATCAACACAAGTATGACATTAGGGTTTCATAACATTCCCTAAAGAACGAGGCCAATCTCCACAATCTATCCTCACGTCTAAAAAAATATTTAAATCTCTTGCTAAAATCAAGTTTATATTTTAAAATAAAAAATAGTTAAAAATAATTTTAAAAATAATATGTGACTAACTTATTTTGAAAACTAAAGTATAAAATTAAATAATTTTAAGTTTACTTAAATCTACTTTTTTTAAAATAACCACCAAATCAATTTATACCAAAAGGAGTCTAAATTTTTTTTTTTTTTTTATAATTTAGGTTACAACCCATTCTCAATTTATTACTTTGTTTTAATTTCACTTAGCAATAATAAATTGCCAATTGTTCCATCTTTAGGTTACGGCCCATTCTCACTGGACATAAAGCGAAATAACTGAAGCCCACAATTGCTGGCTCAGGCTCCCCAACTCAGGGCCCAAACATTTAGGGTTTCGCCCCCTATATAAACGAATTAGGGTTTCAGTTTTCCATTCTCGCGCTGCGTCTTCGTCGTTTACATTGGTCTCTCCTGCCCTCAGTGTCTGACGGCCGAGGCAGCCCACCTCAACCATGGTTCACGTCAGTTTCTACCGAAACCGTAAGCTCTCCCTCTTTCTCTTTGTTTTTATGTCTGTGTCTTTCTATCTCTACAAATATGCTGATGTTATCGATTCGTTCTAGCGTGTTTCATTGCTGGATAGGCACATTTCCGTCTGTCATTTCGACGATATTTGTTTAATGCTGTCTTCAAGACTATGTTGGTGGATCCTTAATCTGGATTAGATCTTGTTTTAATGTTTCTAGTTTTAATCCAACTTTTATGTGAATTGCAGCATCAATTTTAGTTTGTGTGTTCCTTAGTTATGCTGATACCCTGTTTGACGATGTGTCAACAGTTTTTGCCTTTTGGCTTTTAGTACTGAATAAATCGCTTGTAACCATTCATGATTGAGTGAAGATTTCGTTATTATAGGTCTTACCACTACATGATTTGTTTTTATCATTGTTTTAATGTGTCGTAATAAACAATTGGGTTCCCGTTCTTTTCGTTTGTAGTTACCATGCTTTAATTCAAGAGAAAAGTGCACCCTTATGAGAGTTCTAGTATAAATAAAAAAGACGATCTGATTGTCAGTTAACTATTACATAAAATTTAGTAGGTTTTTTTTGGTTTGTGTTGTTATATATTAAAATTAAAAACCAACTTCATTTATTTAAGATCATATTTAACAACCGGATTTATTATATTATATTGTGAAATTATGGAATTTTATTTGTTTATTTCATTTACAAGTGTGTGTTGCCTTGATTTATTTGTGATATGAATGCTCCTTAAGCGATATGAAACATTATGTGACAACTGAAGTTAATTTAAACGCATTTTGATAGCCCTACACATTTTTGTTACTGGGTTCATTAATTAATGGGTGATATAGATGGGAAGACATTCAAGAAGCCACGTCGTCCATATGAGAAGGAGCGTTTGGATGCTGAGCTGAAGCTTGTGGGAGAGTATGGGCTTCGGTGTAAGAGGGAGCTTTGGAGAGTACAATTTGCACTTAGCCGAATTCGTAACAATGCAAGAATGCTTCTCACACTTGATGAGAAAAATCCACGCCGAATTTTTGAGGGTGATGCACTTCTTCGCAGGATGAATAGGTATGGTCTTTTGGAAGAGAGCCAGAACAAACTTGATTATGTGTTGGCTTTGACTGTGGAGAACTTTCTTGAGCGTCGCCTACAAACACTTGTGTTCAAGTCTGGTATGGCAAAGTCCATCCATCATGCTCGTGTCCTCATCAGGCAGAGGCATATCAGGTATAAAATATGCACTTATAATGTTTGTTGTTTTTTAGAATTATTGTAGATATTTCATGTAGGTGGCAATTGCCGTATCAGCCTATTCAATTGTGATAAGCTATTTTGTTCTCTATTTTTTTGATAGATTACCTCTGTATGTTCTCTCATTTTTATGTTGACATGGTTTCGATTCCTAATGTTGTTAGCTATAATGAATTTACTATTATAATTATTAGAATTTTTAAATCAACTGATCTTGAAATATTCGTTAAATAACATGATAAAATGGTATTTAATATATCTTATAGATTTTCATCACTATTGACTTCTCTTTTTCTTGGTAAATTACTTTTCTTGCTGTGGTTTTCTTCTCCAATATTGATAATGGTTTAATATATCTTATAGGTTTTCTGTTGACATGGTTTCGATTCCTAATGTTGATAATTGACCAAATGTTCATAATAGTTTCATGTTTTATGGTATCAAACTAGTTCTTAATATATGTAGATGATCCCCAGATGGTTTGTTGGACTGCGTTTTATTAATGTGTATTTTTGTGTGTGTGAATTTATGTATTCTCTGTGTGCAAATTTTTGCTGTATTTGGTTTTGTGTCAATTTTGAACTAACATAAAACTTGGTTTCCTATTGTAGCACATTATTATTCAATTTCTGGATCTAAGAGCAGACAGTTAATTTTCCTATTCGTTCTCCATTGCCATGATATCTGTGGATGTCCTTTTTATCATATATCGAACAAGAATCTAGATGGAATTGCCCGTGAACATTCCTTGATTGTCCATTAACGTTTTTTTGGGCAGCCATGTTATATATTGTCACTGTCATAGCTAATAAATTTGTGAATTTTTTTTTACTCACTTGATTTGCTTTGCTTGCACAGTGATATATCAATTGTATAATGCTCACTCTTGTAATATGAGGAAGTTGCTAATTTATAGTTTTCTAATTTTATATTTCGTTATTTGTGCGACTTCATGGTACAATCTTTTTTATGTATAAAGATTCGCGAGCTATATTTCTGAACAAAAACACATTGAAAATTATGACGTTTTTTGCTATAACCTTGTCACCTGTGTTGATAGTTCATGTTTGATGGCCAATATATTATTAGTTATACTGGATTCTTCCTTTCGCTCTATTGATGATAACGACATTTTATGTTCATTTGCAGGGTTGGTCGGCAGGTGGTCAATATTCCGTCGTTCATGGTGAGAGTGGATTCTCAAAAACACATTGACTTCTCCCTGGCAAGTCCATTTGGCGGTGGCCGCCCTGGAAGAGTGAAGAGAAAGAATCAGAAGGCAGCTGCCAAGAAGGCTGCTGGTGGAGATGGCGATGAAGAAGACGAAGATTAAAAGCCTATTGTGTTGTAGGATGGCTGGATCTTTATCAAGTTTAAGTTTTGTTACTGGATTGCTGTCTTCAATATGTTTGTTTTCTGAATATTTTTAGAATCTCGTTTCTTCGTCATATCTAGATGGCTATATTGTTCAAGCTAATTTATATTTGATTTTGTGCCTCAGCTTCACTATATTTATGAGGAATAACTGTCATTTCGTCAAAAGTGTTTTGAAGTTATTTCGGCAATTTGTTTTCAACATCAATTTTTTCATCTTCCACTGCAAGTGTTAAGTTTATGTAACAGATGATTCATGTGATCAGCATACTTTTTGAGCTTCATATATATTTATTAGGAGTATGTAATCGCGCGCGTATCTCTCTCTCCCTCTATTACTATAGTAGCTTTAGTATGTAGTACCTTTACTTTTTTTAAAATCTTTATTCATGTATTATATTCACACTTATAATTAAACTCAAATAACCATGATTGATTGACCCATGTATATGCAAATCATTCGACACAAAATTAGGTTCAAATAAACATCCGGCAAAATACATAATTAGTTGATTTACCCTTTCTTTGAATATTTTGATTTTGATTTAATTTGCTTTTCTACAAATATCCCAGATCGAATAATTCGTTATCACTAACAACATAAGAAAGTAGTGAACTGAAATTTTAAGAAAAAATCAAATTTTTTGGATTACATAGTATCACGAAACTAGACTTATGATCTCACTCTGAAGTATAAAAATATTAAAATGATATAAATATATTACAAAAATATACCAGGTGACTCCAGACCATTACGATTGTCTCACATGGCACATTGAGATTGTCATCGATCCTTTTTGTTCGAACTCGGTGTCTTTTTAAATTAACTAAAAGAGTAAGAGTATTCATTGTGCAAATTCTTAATTTAAACTTAATAGGATGAAAATAAATATCTAAGTTTTAAAGTTGCTATCAACCAAAAAAGGCTGTTGTTGAACACATGCTATCAAAGATAGTGAAAAGAAAGATATGCAATTAGTGGAGATAGGTTTGAGAGTACAATTATGCATGAAAAATTATTAACACTCTTATGACTCCTAAAATTAACACTCCTATTTTAGATGTGAAAGGTTTTTACTTGGTTTTCTATACTTAATGTTTAGACTAAAATTAAAGAAATGTAAAGTCCAATGAATAGATAATTCCCAAGAAAGCCTAAAGGACAAAAGTCACTAAGACAAAGCTCTTGTAACTAACAAAATTGATTGGCTAGACATTCCCAATAAAGCCATGAGGATAACAGTTGCCATATTTCTCGGATAATATCCCGAGAACTTTCCAAAAAAACCCGAGAATAAGTCAACCAGTCCCCCTAGACAAAGATCTCATAAGGCCATAACTAAGGATGACAATTTGTCTCGCCCTCGCGGGGCAGGATAAATATTTTTTAAAATTATACAGGTCCATGGTAGGGATGTGACATTTTTTTTTTGCACCTTCGAGTTACGGGATGAGCATGCAATGTCCCATGTCCCAACCCAAAAAAATCCAAAAAAAAAAAACCATAAACGAGGATTTCTTCTAACTACTATAGAAGGCTATAAAAGGATGATTGTTAGGCTATATGCATATTATTGATTTTTTCTGTATAATTATTATATATGCTTAATCATAATATAATTATAATAATATATTTTTATTTAAAAAATAATAGCAATTTTAAAGTATATATGTATATCAATAAAATTTAAATTTAAATGTAGTAATAATATTTTAATATAAAATACAAGGATATGTTTAATCAAATTCAACTTTAACCACTAATTACGTAAGAAATTATTTAAAATAATTTTTATATATACTATGAATATTAGTTAATCTTTTAAAAGTTTTTTTAAAATAGTGAAAATTCTAAATAGTTTATATGTTAAGAAAATAATTCACTAAAAATATATGAGTGAAACAATTTGAAAATGAATATATGATTAAAACAAGTTATATATATAATTACTCAAGTAAAAGGAAATTATCAATTAAACCAAGCATTAGTTGTGTATAAATGATCATATTTATACTTAAATAATAATAATAATACTATATCTTAGTAATTTAGTATATCAAACTAGGAACTATTGTATGATTAATTAATAATATTAGTTATAATCTTAAGTACAAATTGTAATCATATAAACTAAAGAGTATATATACTTATCATACCAATATATATACATATACACACACACACACACACACAAGAGCATACAAGAGCAGCTTTAAGAATTTTTGTTAGGGACTTCAATAGCATAACCACAAATAAATAATATTTAAATACTACAAACATTAAATACTTGACATTCATGTATTTGAAAATTTTAAATCAAAACCCTAATAATTAAAATTTCAATTAAAATTATTGAATAGCACAATATTAAATTACCAATTATTAAAAGACAAAATCAACAATTGAAATCGGGAAAAAAAAGGTATAGAAGTCTATTGTAACAAAAGTCTAAAATAGATTGTCTGAAAAGAGAGGAAGCTAGAGGAAATGGCCACGTTAGTCAAAGGTGAGAGCCAGGAGGTCCATCACACGCAATAACCAGTAACAATTTTAGATTTTAAATCTACCACTGCTACATGACGGATAAATTAATTTGTTAAATGAAACCAACTACATACATACATACATACATACATACATACATACATACATACATACATACATACATACATACATACATACATACATACATACATACATACATACATACATACATACATACATACATACATACATACATACGTACGTACGCACGTACGTACGTACGTACATACGTACATACATACATACATACATACATACATACATACATACATACATACATACATACATACATACGCACATACGTACGTACACACACGTACGTACACACACACTTAATATCCAAACTCATGCCAAAACAATCACATATATACTTGTTTTTGACTTATAATTAGTGTGTGTGTGTGATAATTTACACTTATAATTATAACTAATTAATCTTACTAATTAATGATAGAATAGTTGTTATCAAGTTTTTATATATATAGTTATTTACTAACAATTATTAATATAATATTTGTTTTTTATTGTTAATTAAAATTTAATAAAAGTAAATTTTGAAACCTATAAAATAGTATATATAAAAATTATATAAATTAATTTCTTTAATTTAAGTTGTTAAAGGTGAATTTAACTAGATATGTAAGTAAGGTTATGTGTATGCCTTATTAATTCTTTGCAACTTATTATTATTACATTTAAATGTTATTTTAATCAAATTATAAATATATATACTTTATAATTATTTTAATTTTTAAAATAAAATTATATTATTGTTGTTGTTGTTATTATTATTACTACTACTACTAGGAAAGCTCAAAAATTATATTATATTATTTTGAATATTGTTTCAATAATCAACTCCTATAGATTAAAAATTCATGTGAGTATATTAGAAGTAAGATTCAAAGTCCCGTAATTTAAAATTAGACAGTGAAGAGAAGCATTTTCCTACGTCATCATATTAGAAAGAAAACGTGATTGATTTATTGTGTGTTTTTTTTTTTGCTATTTCTATATATAGTTTATTTAAATTCTACAACATATTGTCGTGAATTTTTTTAAATGTATAATAATATTCTATTTTTTATTATTAAAAGTACTTATTAAATTACGTTCACGTTAATTAATGTGATTGTTTCGAATTTATATAGATGAAGTAACCTAAAAATAAATATAAACAACAATTATTAAAGTTATTGTCAAGAATTTATAAGACATATAAAAAAATATTATTATATATAATGTTTAAATATACAAATTACATAAACATAATTTATTATAACACGGGAAATAAAATATGCAACCGACTTATGGCATCGCAAAACTATGGTTGATGTAAATGGTTAAGTTTTTTTCTCCTCTCTCTTCTAATGTTTAGCTCATGAGGTTTTAGCCGTCTCGACCCATAAGCTACCACACCGTGCTCCCGCATAAAGACACACCCCAAACCAACCCTGGACGCGTCACAATACACTTTATATGAGATATCCTCTCTGGGTAATCTCAACATAGGTGCAGTGGTCAAACGGGTTTTGAGAGTCTCAAATGCCTTGACACTTGTCGGTCACTCAAACTTCACTCTCTTCCGAGTCAACGCCGTCATAGGATGTTATTGCCAAACGAGAGAATCCCTCAACAAACCGATGGTATGTAAAAATTAAATTGAGAGAAATGGAATTAAGATGAAAATGAGAACGAGCACGAGAACGATTTATTACCTTATTTATCCATGATTGGTATTAAATATCATGAATAAAGGATTGTTTTAAAAATTATAAATTTATCTAAGATTTTTTTTGAATAGAAATAAAATAAAGATTTTTTGGAAATAGAGGCTCATTCCCATGCACGACAGCACCATCAACTTCTCTCACCTCGTGTGCCACTGTTGACTCTCCACGCACAACGTGGCCATCCACTCTTAGGGATGGCAAAATCAATCTGCCCCGACCTGATTTGACACGACCAATAAGCTATTGAGTCGGGCCTTGTAAAGACTCGTATTTGGGTAGTTTTGAGAGATAGTCATTCTATGGGAATATAACTATCTGGACGATAGTGTAGTCGTCGATGTGAGCATTTTGACTATACTTGGGCCCGATTTCGAGTCGGGGCCCCGTTTGACCCAATTGTTGACTTTTCGGGATTTATTGGTTGACTTTGCGTTTGAGCGGTCTTTTGGGTGTAATAATATCTGTTTAGTGTTGTGCTCATCATTTCGAGCGTTTTGACAGTAATTTGACTCAATTTGGAGTTCGTGACCTCGGGAGGTCAATTATTGCGTTCGGGTCAATTATTGCTGGGAGGCCAATTATTGGCAACAGTATATATATAATTAAGAACTGCCTTATCTCTTTAATTGCCAATTATTGGTGCGTGCGTGTTTGAGCAAGAGAGAGAAAGAGAGAAGGTGAAGAGCTTCACTTGGCGATTTTGGGGCGATTGGAGCTCGTGGATCGCAAATAATCTTCCAGGTAGGTGTCCTTGAACCTCTTATCTCGATTCTGTCTTGGAATATGCGTGAATTTATCATGAATTATGAATTTGAGCATGAACTAAAAGTTTTGGGGGAAACCCAATTTTGGGGTCGAGATATGATGATTTAATATAAAATCTGTGGTTAAGAATCGCTTTATATCCGTTTGAGTACATAATTTGGTACCTGTTTAGTAAAACGCGTGTTTACGAGTGCCTGGGGGGTTACTGGGTTGATTCCGGATGAAAACTAGGCCAAAAACGATGATGAAACGTACAAGACTGGCGAACCGTAAGGTCGAAGTTCGTAGTCAACAGCTAAGTGATCAAGATTGTGGAGTCGCAGCCATGGAGTCAGGCTAATAGTCCGGAGCAGTAGTTCGGAGGAGTTAGTCCGGAGCGATAGTCCAGGAGGAGTTAGTCCGGATCAGTAATCCAGGAGGAGTTAGTCCGGCGATAGTCCGGAGGAGTTAGTCCGGATTAGTAGTCCAGGAGGAGTTAGTCCGGATCGTAGTCCGGAGGAGTTAGTCCCGAGCAGTAGTCCGGAGGAATTAGTCCGGATCGTAGTCCGGAGGAGTTAGTCCGGATCGTAGTCCGAGGGAGTTAGTCCGGAGCTGGATCCGGAGGAATTAGTCCGGATCGTAGTCCGGAGGAGTTAGTCCGGATCAGCAGCAGTGTTTCCGTAGCATCCATTTCGCAGCAAGTGCATCGCACCTGGACATTTACATTATAAACCATTATGCCTCTCCACATTTAAGTATATACTTAAGTTACTACTTAAGTTACAATGTAAATAACGAAATACCCCCATTTGGATTCAAAGAAAAATACTAGAAAAATTAATTCCCACTATTTCAAAATGTGAAAATTGGGATTTAGTGTAAAATCTCGGAAAACCCAAAAGTTCGTAGTGGTGAATTTTTGGAAAGTGGGGTTAGACATCTCAGAAAAATCCCCAAAAAATCAGATTATCTTATTTATGATATGGGAACCCAATGCGGGACTTTTGATTTCAAGAAAATAGGCTGCTATGGGTACTTCCTTCATAAATCAAGGATTGAGGATTTACTTGTGAAGACTGGCTAGAGTTTTAAAGGAAATGTTGAGAATGACATGTCATACTCATGTTAGTATGTTGGTGTGAGGTATTGGGGCATGGACTCCGTGACCTGTTTGGGTTTTCACCGTGATGCGCCGATGGTGCGATGTGGTTGACGGGGGTAGGCATATGCGCCGATGGCGGCCTGTGTGGCGATCATGGCCGGGCATATTCTTAGTCGTGCCGTGGTAGGCATATGCGCCGATGGCGGCCGGTGTGGCGACCGTGTCCCGGGCATATAAGCGCTGTGGTAGGGCCGAGTGCCCTGAGCTTGGATCCTGTTGAGGATCGTGGACAAGCTGTCCTGTGTGGGCAAGCTAGGTCCTTATGTTTGTTTGCAGGTGAGTCCTGATGATTGTGCACACTACACAGTTGCGCGAGTACACGAGTATGTAGTATAGACTTGTTTGTCTGCATGAGGTGGAGTGTTGGGGTCACCTAACGAGCTTGTCGCTCACCCCTACTTGTTGTTTACCTTTTTCGGGTGTGACCCGAGACTAGTGGAGGACTTTCTTCCAGGAGGACACCCACTACTCGATGTATGATACGATCTTGTATTCCGTATTGTGTATTGTATTATGTTTGTATCCCGGACATGGGTCCGTGGACGATTATATTTGCATCTTGTTTGTGATGTGATGTCTGTATGATTGTTTGACTTATTGTATGCATGATGATGTATGGGAAAGTACAGGATTACCCTTGATGTATGATCGTACAGGGTTGCATATTTGAGACGACACCCGCGGTGTAGTCTCTATTGGTGTTAGTCACCAACCCCTTGACCTTTCGGGTGCAGGCAAGGGGAAGTCATGTTCCTGGTTCGGGTTTTCTTGGAATTCAGGGCGTGACGGGCCTGAGTCTTGTCCGACTCGGGGTTTTTAAAGAAATACAGGTAAAAAAGCCAACTTAACCCGCTCCAAATTGCCAAAATCACTAAGTTGGGTCGAACTATATATTTTCAGGTTGAATTCAAGTTGAGTGATACTTGAACCCAATCGACCCGTTACCATCCCTATCTACTCCCTCATCCAATGCACCTTCACACGACACGGCCATCCACTCCCCCCATGCACAATGCCACTGTCGGTTCTCTCTATCTCTGCGCTTCACATGACACGGGCCACGGCCATCCAATGGCAACTTTATGCTTTCCCTGGGACGCACAAATGTATGAAGGATGAAGGCTAAGATAGTAAAATTAATTATCCTTAGTTTTCCTAAACTGGAGCAAAGGTAGGCCAAGGGGCAAACCAAAGGCGTCAAGAGGGTCTCCCTTCACCTGACACTTACACCAAGGCCGCGCCGCCTGAAGTGCAAGCACCTGGTGTCTTGGGTACCAACAGGTGCAAGGACACCCATACTCCGGTGTGCTAGGTACCGACAGGTGCAAGGACACCCATATTATCCTATGCAAGATAATAACTCAAGAGTAATAATTAATATTATTTTATTCGGAATAATTCTCGTTTGAATGGAATAGGCTATTGTCTTTTCTTGTGTATACTAAATACAAAATAAAAATAAATTTTATTTCACCACATTTTATTTTCGCCTACAAAAAGTTATTAGACTTATTAGAGTATCCACTATAACCTCTTCAAATTTGGCTCTTCAAAATAACCAAAAGTATATCTTTTCTATTTTAACAACCTAAGCACACTTTTTCAATCTCTCTATTTTAACCATTTATCAATTAAAATATTACTTGTTTAAATATTTATTTATTCTTTTAAATAAAAAAATAAATATGAAAAGAGAAAAAAACTAAAAAAGTAAATATAGTGAGAAAAAATATAATATTTTAATAAATAGAAAATAAATAGTCTTTGATTAAATTTAAAAAATTATTATTTATTTTATTAAATTTTTGATTAGAATAGAAAGTTTAAAAAGTATAATTTTAATGTATTTTTTATTAAATTAGTTCTTCAAACTAATAAAAAATTATAGAGTGGATCCTCTTATAATATATGCATGTAGCTTACGACCCAAATAACGTCGAGAATCCATTCGCAAGTTTTAAAGATAAACGTTGATCGATGACGTGGCACCGGAACGGGCCAACCGCCCCTGCTCCAACGGCTTTAGACCAAACCCTGATATCACTACCATTATATTATGTTGCACCACATGTCACTCGCCACGTGTCTCCCACCTCTCACCCCCAAATATATATAAATAAACCTAACTACCTCGGAGCTTCCCCATCCTTCTCCGCTCTCTTTTCCACTGCCGTACGAAGTCCTAACCTGCGCACCCCCAACACACTCACTAACTTGCGCCGCTCGGACGACTCGATTCATCGCCATGGAGCTTTCGTCGCCGGAGACGCCAATCGACGCTGCCGGAAAGGTCTGCGAGGGAGACCGTATCCTGAAGGCGGCGAATGCGTGTTGGTCGTGGTCGCCGTCGTCGTCGGCGGCGGCGGCGGCGGAGGAGGAAACGGATCGGGATAGCTGGGGGTCTTCGGAGGAGACAGAGTCGCCCAAGTCGGTGGCGGGGGATCGGGGGCGATGGCGAAAGAAGGTGGTGCACAGCCAGGTGCTGAAGATCAGGGAAGAGGACTCGCATCTCGGCGAGGCCTTGTTCGCCGCCGCCGCAAATCACTATCACAATCTTCAGGCGGCGTCTCGGCCGCCCGTCGACGTTTTGATTTTGACGAGGCCGATCCTGCCTTCTTCGCCGCTCCGTCGCTGTTAGTTGTCGATGTCGTACGACCTTCGTTCCCACCTTCTTTCTTTCTTCTTTTTAATTCTTACCTCGTCCTTTGATTCTTGATTTGTTTAATTTGGCCCGGGAAAGATAGATTAGAGTTGATATGATCAGCATCTAATGATTAACACACGCACACGTACATTAGCTTTTATAAACTCACAATATATTTATCAAAACCACAACCCTTGTAAAAGTTATGTGTAACCTTTTTTTTCTTTTTCTTTTTCTTTTTTGAGGTTGGTGATGTGGAACCTTATATATCTATATCTATAAATATGTGTGTGTATGTAGAAACAAAGACTAGTTTAATTATAGTATTTTTATTGCAAAATTAATTAATTAATTGAAACTATATCTCATAGATGCTGGCAAGACCGTTGTTTTACAATATATTTCTTGTTTTTGCCTAAATTAATTGATTATTTCTTGGCAGGGGCGTAGGGGAGGGGTGGACTTGGATCGCATGTGTGTGCTTAGCATTTGGAATGGAGTTTTGAAATTTGATGTTTTCCTAGTGGTGGAGGAGGACGCGTGCTTAGCATTTGGAATGGAGTTTTGAAATTTGATCCTTTCCCCGTGGAGGACTTTTGACTTTTCCTGTTTTGGTTCTCAATTAATTAATAATTAGGACTTACGTGTCATGTCATATTAGGAGGGGTTGGAAGAAACGGCAGTGTAGCCACTGCTGTTGTGTACAGCGATGATTCAAACTTCATGAATGAAAATGGTTTTTTTGGGAGTACATGAACCACTTAGCTTGCTCTTTATATATATATATATATGTGTGTGTGTGTGTGTGTATGTATGTATAATTTTCTTTCTCGTTCTCTTAAATTTATATCAGTTATATATACACTTGGCTCTGAACTAATTTTCATGCATGTGAATCAAAGTCATATAGAAATTCAGGGAAGAAGTGATCCATAATTAACCTTTTCGGATAAAATTTATATAAATCTAATTAAGAGCCGTGATTATACTATTTGTCTTATTTTTGTCTCATATTAATTTTTCATTAAAAAATAAATATTTATACAAAATTAATTAAATGATTAATACAAAATAAATATTTATACAAAATTAATTAAGAAATGATTTTTTGTCTAATTAAATGATTTTTTTTTACAAAATTAATTAAATAATTTTTAAATCAATAAATTACTACATCATCACGGGTACACAAAGATTAATCAACTCTTTGTATTCAGTACTATTCATTAAACCGATCAAATAAATGTAGTGAGTCAAAATCAATAATATGAAGGAACGTGACCGGATATCATACCCAGGCATCCTCATTTGTTTCTTACCGTTATTTTTTTGATTTTTTTTTTCTAAAACTCCCCTCATTATATTTTAAATTTATTTAAATTATCTATTTAAAAAATATTTTTTTTCCCTCTCTAACCGAGTGTGTACAGCTAAGGAAAAAAAATGTAACGCAAAATATAATGTTGTTTAAAAAAAAAGTGCAACACCAAGTAACGTACGAGGTTAAAGGTATAAAATAGGGCCCCATTAAAAATATTCATTAACGTATAGATGATAATAGAATGAAAAATTAATTTCCTTTGTATATGCCATATTAAGCCATATGCAATAAATAATTATAAATGTACCAAAAATATCTCCAACCTCAATCCCATCATTCGTATTTATGTGCATTTAAGATTTCTAAAATTCAAAATTTACTTTATAAGCAATAGTAAATGATGCTAATCCAATCATGTAAGATTTCGATATATTCGTGCTATATATTTTTGGCAATTAGTTATTAATAGCTTATAATACAAATGAGATATGCAATTCAATAATAAAATCCTATATCTATCTTTCTGCCCGCATTAATTTATGCTCTCTTGCAACTTTAATAGACTGTTGCGATCAAATCTAAATTAATCAGATATTGTACCAAGGATATATATATATATATATATATATATATATATATATATATATATATATATATATATATATATATATTCAATATAATCACTACTCACACGATGCCCATATTATCTCCCAATTGAATGTCGTCGCACATTTTTCTTTCTTTCTTTTTTTTTTTTTTTTTTGGATTTGCAAGTGTTTAAAGCTCAGTAACTACTGTGACAGCTTATTGTCAACTTTGGTGACCAAACGCAATGTGTAGACGGTTATTGGGACATAGCTTCCAAGAGCAAGATAAAGCAATCCACAGCGTAAATATATTTGAAGTAAACCGCACATCTACTAGTGAATCATATTCAACTATCTAAAGACAAATTTCTTTAATTTCATTATTGTTTTCAACGGGACAATAAGGGTTTTAGATCGGGGGTAATATATTATTTTTTTTTAAAATATAATAATATTTATATAATATTAATAAAAGAAAATTTATTAATGCAAGATATATGCACATTAATATCTTCATTGTTGGATTGCTTTTTTTTTTTTAAAATCAATGGTTAAGATGTTGATATGCGTGCACACTAGCTTGCACGTAATATTAATAATTTAAAAATATTAAATATTCTATTATGCAGATAAAATATTTGAATAAAAAAATAAAAAAAATATTCTTAATTTATTACAATTATTTCTCAAAGAAATAAAATTGACATGTACGATTTTACATTATTTAAAAATTTATAATTGAATATATACTAAATGATTGAGACAGTCAGTGTCATTGGACTACCTCAAAAAAATTTATAATCTAAAAGAAAATAATTCAATTTTATGACCCCCTTGGTCCCCATGTGGCTGGTTTTTAATATTGTTCCATATCTTTTATTAATGAATTTTTTTAAACTTTAAAAAACATTCAAAGAAGATATGTAAAAACCATTGGAAAACAACAAAAAGTGGCAATAATATCATGGTAAACATATGATGACTATTTATAGCATAATGTTTGGTTTGAAGGATAGAACTATAAAGTATAAAAATTAATAACATGGTTGATATGTGAGAAAAGAAAAAAAAGGAAATGAAATGAATCAAACTTTATTTCTTTTTTGGATTTGATATGTAAATATGAAAGGAATCCATAATTACTATGAGAATATTATACCTCAAAGTACGGGTAAATGAATTCCCTCATATCTTATGTTTACAAATATTTTCTTGTATAAGAAACATTTTTATTCCCCCCCTCCCTTTGCTTTTTCCTATACCATCCTTGTTTTCTTGCTTGACCCTACTTGCCCCTCTGTCTTAGTGAAGTTGGATGTAGTCTACCTCTTATGCACCAAGAAACGTAGCAACAATCGTGGTTGTTGTGACTAGGAATAACAATGAGACATGCTAGGACCAGATTGTAAGTGACCCAAACCTACCCCAGGTGTGTTTGAAACGGGTCGAGACCAGACTAATGAGGGCGATAGGTCAGGTCGGGACAGGACGAGCATTTTAAGAAAAAACTGTTTAAATCTTTTTAAAAGTTAAAGTAGGATAAGGCAGTCGATACCCATGACTACCTTGTTGTCTCTTTGGGGGGGGGCAGATAGGATTTCCAATCCTAGTTACGGCTAGCCCAAGATTCCCCCCCCCCCCCCCCCAAACCAAATCGCCTTTGACATGAAGTTAGGTAGTTGATGCCGGTGGAGCTAATGACGGCATCAAAGGTGTATAGAGGAGCTTCGATTTCGTGTCCAGATTGAACTGGCGAAGAATAAATGAAGATTTTACTTAATAAATTTTAATAATTATGAAAATATTTTAATAATTTAATTAGTAAATTATTAATATATTTTTTCTTAAAAGAAGACAAATGGTAATATTAATATAAGGAGAAAAAAACAACCAAAACGAACAAATGGAAACCAGAAAGATTAAGAAAAGTACCCTCACAACTACGGACAGATCCATAAAGTTCAATTAAGGGGTGTATATAATTTACGTTTAAAAATTATTATCTAAAACTACGATTAGTAGGGCTGGTCCCAAATTTTAGGAAGTCCAAGGTGATTATTAAATTAGGAGCCCTTATATAAATACAATTAAATCGTTGATTTTTATTTTTATTATTATTTTACTATAATTATAGTAACAATATAATATTTTAAAACATATATTATTATTGAAATTATAAATTAATTTTTAATTCTTTGATACCGTCAGAAGTTTGGCCAATATAGTATGAGGCCTAAAAGTTCTAATTTTAATATAATTTTTGGGGGCTCAAGATTGAGGCCTCACTTCTTATCTAGCCTTAAGACCATACGATTAGTACCATTTAAGTTAAAATTAATAACATAAAAGCATAAAAAGCTCATCAAATTATCATATAATCAAATTAGATAACTTTTTAAAATCATATAATTTATGTATCACTATTATAGTTATAGTTAAGAATATATATTATCACATAATTAGGTTAGTAAATTATATTATTAATTAATTTTAATTTTAATTACATATATAATATATATAATTAAAATTAAAATTTAATATATATAAATTATATATATTAATTTTTTAAAAAAAATTGCCCGTCGCTGCCCGCAACAGATTGTGGAGGTGAATGACATTAGATTGACATTAATTTTTTTGTTTTAACATTTTTTTAAAGCTAATTCAACGATGGGAGGGTGTCGATAGAATTTTTCAACGATCATTGTCGTCGTTTCAGAATTTACGCCAATAACCACCGGTAGCAAAAACACAATACCCAGATCTGATACCTTTAGATATGTGCTGAAAGTTGAAACCTGACCGAAAATGAAAAATCTGACGGTTTTTCATCATCCAAACCAAAAGGCTCCCAATGATTATGTGTGTCACCGCTGTCAACACTTTTCTGTAGTGCGCTGGCGCCCGAAAGGCCAGGATTAAAAGCAGTGTGCAGCGTGGGCAAGTGACCCAAAACATATCAGGGTGAAAGTATTACACTAACAATTTTATTATTTAATATTAATTTTATATTTGAATGGTCATTTATGAGAACATCAATAGTTTTTATATTAAAATAATATTAAGGTATTAATAATCTCATCTTAAACCCAATGCTTACTATAAACTACCGAAAAAAGCTATGTTATATTTTTATCATTATCAAAAAATTCTTAAATTTAGAAAGCTTTTAATTGGTAAATGATAGGTAATTTATTTATCATCAAACTCATTGCTTATCATCATACTTTATGGAATATAAAAATATTATTGAAAATATTAAAAGAAAATAACTTACATTTATCATTAAGATATTGCAAAAAAAAAAAAAAACAGATAAGTCAAAATTGCTAGAAGTTCAATATATCTATTTTTGCCCATGCACACTTTTTCACGCTCATAATGCTTTGTATAAATTCTAGCTGTTGCGACAACGTGGGCTCTGAGTTCCCCCTATATGTCGCAGGTAAATCTCATTTGGGCCTCCTTTTCATGATATCAATGGCTGATTCTTTTCCATCTAAAGTTTGGTCTGGTCTACACGGTACAAGCACTGAAGCGCAAGCACTTGCACTTGTTTTCGGTTTTAGTTACCATGTGGGTTGCACCAAGTAGGGATGTAGAGGGCCTCCCCAGCAGAGTTCGTAACAGGCGATCTCTAATAGGGGCATTGTTTTAAACCCTTGCGCTATTTTAATAATTTATTGTGGATTCTAAGCTGTATAATTTATAATACTGTCCTTTTTTTGTTTGCATGTGACATAACAACGACCATATGTTATGTCAAATGTCTGAAGTTCACTTGAGTACCACACTAGCAGCCCTCACACTCCTCACCACTCACGCACAATATATAGACCATTGCCAAGCCATTGACGCTGCAACTCCGCAGCAATGCCCAGCTTTTCTTCCCCATGACCAGGTAGCCACACAGCACTCCCCCAGAAAACAAAAGTCCAAAAGCAACATTTTAAAAAATTAACATTAAATTAGCGAATTATTCCAAAATCAAATAGAACACCAAATTATAATAAAATTGTTACCTCTATCTGTTTGGAGTGAAAATTGAAGATTCCCACAACTGAAATCCCCCTATTTGGTTGCCGTCGCAAGATGTGCGTATGCGGTGATTGCGCTCAACAACAAGCTGTGGACGCATGGAGTGTGCCCGCGGCGATTGTGCAATGAAAATTTTCCTTTTATGTATTATTTGTAGTATTCGTAACAATTGCCTGCAACTATCCTCCATCCAGCCGATTTATAGGTTTCAACCACTCAAATTTCACATCATATAACCATTATACACATGGTCACAAGCAACATGCTGAACAAAAATTATATTGCCGTTCCAATCAATTTATTTCCATTTCACCCAACATCTCACGGATCTATGGTATCATGAATTTCGTCTTATAACATAAATTTCTACAATACTCAAATATTACGGTTCCATGCAATCACCCAAATTTCTTCAAATTTATGAATAAACAATCAAATTAATCATTATGAGGAGATATAACCACTTACCTGGATTAATCCTGAAATATTGAAATCCAAACCTCTTCTTTCTTCTCCCGTTACCAAACACAGAACAAGCGTGTATGCTTCTCCTCCTCTTTCTTCTTCTTTTATTTTAATATATATATATATATATATATTGGTTTTATTATTTATTTATTTTATTTTAAAATATATCTATCAAGGCCATATCGCCGTTTAAACGGCGATATATTTTAAAATATATTTTATTTCAAATTAGACCTAATTATAATCAAAACACATACATCAATAGCCATATCGCTGTTTAAACGGTTCCAATGCTATCAAAAGACTAACTCTTAGCCCCACCATAGCTCTTTTTGAAGCAAGGAAATTGTGTTATTGAAAATGACTTTAAAACATTGAGTCTTGGGAAACCAAATTTAATATTATTTTATGATAACCAATGTGCAATTTACTTGAGCAATAATAACTCACGATTCCATTTTTTCTACTAACAAACATGTTAATTTAAGGTATAATTAAAGAAAAAAATAATTGATGTCGACAAAGTTAATACAAATAACAACTCTAGTATGTTAACCAAGTTGTTTGGTGAGAAACAAATATGAGTTTTGCATATCAAAAGCAGGCTTGAAGTAGCCCCCTAACTATAAGGCAAGGGAGATTGTTGAACTAGCCCTCCTAAGTTAAGTAGTTCAAAAATAAAGTTACACTTTTCAAGTTCAATGAGAATGGAAGAAATTTGAGAAGCTTTTGATTTGAAGGCGAACAAAACTTTTTCAATAATCGTTTTTCTATTATCAAATAAAATATGAAAAAAATGTGAGTACTTCCTTGCTTGGACATATTGACATATTAGTTGTTGAGGGGATAATTGTCACTATTCTTGTATCCAAATGCTCCCAATTAAATTTTATTGACGGTATAATAGAGACTTACACACAAATTTACATATTAGTCCTTAATATTATATTTGCCACTATTCTCGTATGTAAATGCTCCCAATTTAATTCTTGTTAATCATATAAGAGAGGCTAATGGGTGTGAGAGAGAAAAATATAAGGTAGGTTTGTGGAGAAACAGAGAGAGGGTGAGTAGTCTCCCTTGATTTTAGATTTTTGAGAGAAATTTGAATTTTGATCTAAAAGTTATAATTTATTTGTTAATAATGGGTTATTTATGATTTGAATCTTGTAGTTTTTCTCATTTGAGTTTTTCACGTAAAAAATTATGGTGTCCATTTAGTTTATTTGATATTGTTGAATTTGTTTTGTGATGATTGCTTATGTTTGAAGTATTTGTTTCTGACATTTTGATCTTTAAGACATTGACAACAAATAACATGTGTTTTGCCCCACATTTAAACATTTTGATTGTGTAAGTGCTTAATTATTTGGGAAATAAACTTTTTTACCGTAATTACATTTTTTAAAGTTGAAAGATCAAATAACATATTTTGTCGATATAATAATACCTAATTATATGTGCCAAACTCAACACCAAAAATCTCGATAAATTTAAAATCGAATTTTTATGGGCGTGTTTGGCTAACTAGCTTTAAAATATAATTTTATTTTTAAAAATAGAATTTAGTCGATAAAGTATGATTGGTATATTTGTTTTTTAAAATAAAATAATATTTTAAAAAATAATTTTCAGTTGTTTTTATATCTAAATTTAATTTTTTTTGAGGAACCCAATTTATTATTATTATTTTTAAAAATTCTCGTTCATATCCTTTGTTATTCGAGTCCATCATATTCTTTTTTTATCAATTTTTGTGAGATCCATTTTAAAAAACAAATTCTTCTTAAAATACATTTTTTCTACTACCAAACATATTTTTTAAACATTTAAAAATCAAACTCTAATTTTGATACATATTCAAATCATGAAACGAAAATAAAAAATTAAAAACACGTTTTAAAATAGGCGCCTTTAGGGGTGTATCAAATAAGTCTATTCTTTTTTTTTTAGGTAATTTATATGATTTTGATGTGTTAGTTTGTGCTCAAAAATATATTTATGAGGGTACCAAATAAGTCTTTTTTTTAAATATGTAATGGATAAATTTTTTCTAGCTCAACCTAAAGCCTTTTATATGATCAAATTACTTTTGTTGTACTTACCACATGCTTTTCATAGCCTTTAGGGCACTAATAGTTACTTTTCAATTAGTTTTTTTAAGTTTGAAGATTTAAATTATTTTTTACTTTCTTATATAAATATACACACAAAAAATTTTCTTAATTAATTCATATATCATTAAAATAATATTTTATACTCCTATTTTTATTTAATAATGATTTTTTATAAATTAAGATGTAGTAAAAGTAAAAATTATAAGAAATGTTGAGAGAGGTGAGATAAATAAAAATTTTATAATTTAGTAATCATTGATAATAAGTAATTGTTTCCCGATACTAGGGGTGTGTATGGGTCAGGTGAGGTCGGGTGAAAGGCTAAATTATCAACCGACCCATTTTTAACAGGTGACTAATTCTTTCACATGTCAATCGACCCATCAAACATTAATAATCGATGAATTTATTAATTTTGTGGCGGGTACTAACCGGCGAGTATGGCGGATTGAGCGGGTATCAACCACCATTTACTGGTATATAATTAGATGACATAAACTAAAAAAATTGAACGTATAAACTATAAAATAATTATAATTAAAAGTATATTATTTTATTCACTAAGTATTTATAAATACATATGATGAAATATGTTAGATTTATGGATCACAACATCACAAACTCACAATCATAGGCATTGTGCCACATAGCTCTCACATCTCACAATGGGAGAGATAATAATGAACTAATGTCTAGTAGATAGATGATAAGATTTACTTTATTTTTATATTGGGTGCGGCAGGTTAGGTTAATAGCGGGTTTGAGCATTCTCACCCACCAACCGACCCAACCCACTAAAAATAAAATTTTCGACCGATCCATTTATTTATATAATTTTTATTCACGGATAGTGGGTAGGTTCGGGTTGAGGCGGACGGTTAGATACACACCCCTACTACTACATTGGAAAATACTGTACAAATTTTACGGATAATGTTAAATATAATCATTTTATTGTGGGGATGCTTTTATGACCTTTGTACTTTTTCTTCATTAATAACAGAAAACAAACATTTATAAGAAATCTAATACTAATATTCTTACAAGTAAAAATAACTATGGAATCGCATGTTATAGATTTGAAGGTTGTGTATTGATGCACAATGAGAAAGGTTATCAAATAAGAGTGTTTTTTTTTTTAAAACAAGCATCATAAAAAATGGTAAAAAATTTAATATGGTGAGTCCAAAGAGGAAGAGAAGAATTTTTTTAAATGGACCGACCAAAAGTTCAATTTAGATTTGAAAAAAAGCTGATGAAAAGTGGTTTAAAGAATAAATATTTTATTCAAACAAGAATTTAAATAAAATATTACTCCATTTAGAAAATAGGTATATCAAACATATTTTAATGGTTAGATTATATATTCAAAAATAAAATTATATTTAAAAAAAACAAATCAAACATGCCCTTAGATATTATTTAAAATCAAGGCCTTATTTGGTTCTCGTTTTTTCTTCCCTCAAAATATTTTATAAAACTTGCGCTTGAGTAATTATTTTTTGTAAGAGTTTTTTTAAATACTTGTATTTGATAATTATTTTTTTAATAAAAAACAAGAAGAATCATTTGAAAACTTGTTCTGAAAATAGTTTTTTTAAATAAAAAAGTCAAAAATATTTGAATATAAATAGTGTTAATAGTAAAAATATTTTTTGTTAAGTTTTTGTATTTTCAAATTAATGTATTATTTTAAGTAACGTATGAAAACTCTGATATAAATAACGAATTTTTTTAGCAAAAAAATAAAAATATAGAAGTAAATAAAGGAAGAAAGAAAAAACATAACACATATATTTGGATTCAATGCGAGAGGTTATTAAAACAAATTACCAATGTCATTGATAAATCATATTATTTTTCATTTTATAAATTTCTTGTAAATACAGGAAAATATTATTATTTGTAAAATACTTTACAAAATACAAAGGTGGAGGGAAATGAGCACGATAGTTATAAAAATATTTGTTATTATTTAATGAATAAATAAATAATTAAGTTAGTTTTGTCACTTCCATAAACACAATATTCTATTTCTCTAATTTCAATTACAATCCAACCCCATAAAAAGTTGGGGCAAACGGCCTTGGTGATGGTGAGCCGTGTGATTCAACGTTTCAACCTTAATTTAACCCCCTGCTTCTCGCCCTCCCCACGTCGCTTTCTGACATTAACCGTGATAAGACTTATAATCACAACCCCAGTTAGATCTGCCCACTTATAAGCAAGATCGCATTCACTGCCTCCAGTCGATGAACTCATTTCCTCCACCTCCTTAATTTGCCCCTCCCTCTCTCACTCTCACTGCTTTTGGTTCAGCCTCACTCTAACAAACAAACAGGTGGAAACCAACAACCCATTGGCACTTGGTGACTCGATTTCCTCCAATTCGCCTCTCCGGCCGACACCATTTCGAGACCTCCAATGGCGGAGACGGCGGAGGCGAAGGACACGAACAAGAAGCAGCAGCAGCAGCAGCAGCATACTCTCCCTTTCTTCAAGCTCTTCTCCTTCGCCGACAACGTCGACTGCCTCCTCATGGCAGTGGGGAGCCTCGGCGCCGTCGTGCACGGCTCCTCCATGCCCGTCTTCTTCCTCCTCTTCGGCCAGATGGTGAATGGCTTCGGACAGAACCAGTCCAATTTGAACCAAATGGTCGCCCTCGTGTCCAAGGTACTGTCTCGCCCATATTCGATCCCCATGCCCTCTACTATGTTCAACTATCGATTATCGAAACCATTCCAATTTCAAACCCCCCACCTCAGATCTCGGAATCCGTCACATGCTTGTGTTTCTGTTTTCTGGTTGTCTTGTGAATGCAGTACGCTCTGTATTTCGTGTACCTCGGATTGATCGTCTGCTTCTCCTCCTACGCGGGTGCGCTCCATCTTTCATTACTCTATATTTATTTATTTATTTATTTAAATGTTTCTTCTTGTGAATTGTTTAGCTAAAATAGCGTTCTAGTACTTATTTTTCTTTGAGATACGAGGTTGAATTTTGCAGAGGTTGCGTGTTGGATGTACACGGGGGAGAGGCAGGTTAGCACGCTGAGGAAGAAGTACCTGGAGGCGGTATTGAAGCAGGATGTGGGCTTCTTCGACACCGACGCTAGAACAGGGGACATCGTTTTCAGTGTCTCAACAGACACTCTCCTCGTCCAAGACGCCATTAGCGAGAAGGTCTATTTCCCTCATTCCTTTCTTTCTTTCGTCCTCGCTCATTGATTGATTTTTCAACGAAAAGAGGCAAAAAGAAGAAACAGCAACAAAAAAAAAAAACAAAAACAAAAAACCAGAAGCGCGTGGGTTGTTGAGCGGGGGGACCAAGAAAGCAAAAGCCATCCGCGCATTTTAGCACACTTCTCCGTATCCTGCGCCCTGATCTACCATTCTTTAAATAAATTGCTTCGTCTTCTTCTTCAATATTGTTTTCAATTGCTTTTACTCATATTTATGGATCATGATTATTGGTGTTGCTGCTCACTGCTCACCATGATCAGGCCGTTGTATGCGGGGCCCGACAATGCACGTTAACCTTTCCGGCGCAACGTAGCAAAATTCGTCCTATCGTGCGCCTCGTTGATTTTCCACTGATTTGTTTTTTCTTCTTTCTGATCGTAGATTCGTAGACATTGTTGTTAAAATTACTCCTTATTCACTGTTCTGAATTTCACCTTCTCGATTCTTGTTTCCAAATCAAGCAAAGGTCCCGGCGCATCTTAGCAAAAGTCCTGTTATCGTGCGCGATGCGGATTCGGATCTGATACGTCAATTTTTTTAATTTTGGAATTAGAGTGTTTGATTGGGTGATATTATTTTATAAAATATAAATTTTTTTGAGTAATATAAATTTATTTCTACGGTAATTTTTTAAAATATTTAACGAATAAACCAAACGAGCCCGCAAGCCACCCGCGCATTTTAACGAAAGTCCAGTTATCGTGCGCCACGTTGATATTTTCCTTGGATTGTTTGTTTTGTGCATTCTAAGACATTGCTCATTTGTTTTGGGTTAAAATTTAATTAATTAATTAATTAAATTTTGTAGGTGGGGAATTTCATACACTATCTGTCGACGTTTCTGGCGGGTTTGGTGGTGGGATTCGTGTCGGCATGGAGGCTTGCGCTGCTGAGCGTGGCTGTGATACCGTTCATCGCCTTCGCCGGAGGCCTCTACGCCTACACCCTCACCGGCCTCACGTCCAAGAGCCGCGAATCCTACGCCCACGCAGGCATAATTGCCGACCAGGTTAGCTTCACCGCCTTCACCATTCCCAATCCAGTACTCCTACAAAAGTCCAAGGCAATGAAGATTTTAGAGCGAGCTTGTCCCTGTCTCATCATATTGTTCTTGTATGAGTAACGTGTTAGTGAATGTTAACTTTTTTTTTTTTTTTTTACTGTCTGCTACTTATGATCATCAATTATGACAAACATAAAAAGAAAAAAAACAATAGCTTTGTTTGCCAAAGAGCTATGCTTTCTCAAGTGATTTTGTCTAGAAATGATGTTTTTCTAATATATATATAAAATTTTCTGCATGTGCAAGTAGGTGTTAGTGAGTGTTACCTATTTTTTGTCTGCTATTTAAGTTAAAATCATTAACCACGAACACAACCATAAAACAAATACTAAAAAGCTCTGCTTTCCCTGTGATTTGGGTAGAAATTGAGTTTTGAATTTGACCACCACCACCAACACAACATCATCATCAGTGCTGTTTTGATAGGCCATCGCTCAAGTTCGGACGGTTTACTCTTACGTCGGCGAGACTCAGGCCCTGAATTCATACTCGGATGCGTTACAGAACACGTTGAAGCTCGGGTACAGGGCCGGGATGGCTAAAGGCCTCGGCCTAGGATGTACCTACGGAATAGCGTGCATGTCGTGGGCGCTGGTGTTCTGGTACGCCGGAGTTTTTATCCGGCGAGGTCAAACCGACGGCGGGAAGGCGTTTACCGCAATTTTCTCTGCCATTGTCGGCGGCATGTAAGCGCTCTCTCTCTCTCTCTCTCTCTCTCTCTCTCTCTCTCTCTCTCTCTCTCTCTCTCTCATTGTTGCATGCTGATGACTAAGTGCTTTGAATAAATGCCTAAATGAGTGTACTTGTGAAGAATTGACTAAATGATTGGTTATTCGGTACAGGAGCTTGGGGCAGTCCTTTTCGAACCTCGGTGCGTTCAGCAAAGGGAAAGCAGCTGGGTACAAGTTGATGGAGATTATAAGGCAGAAGCCCTCCATAATTCAGGACCCTGCAGATGGGAAGTGTTTGTCGGAGGTCAGTGGGAACATAGAGTTCAAAGATGTCACATTCAGTTACCCATCTAGGCCGGAGGTGTTCATCTTCCGGGATTTCTCTATCTTCTTTCCGTCTGGGAAGACGGTAGCTGTGGTTGGAGTTAGTGGGTCAGGGAAAAGCACTGTGGTGTCCCTCATAGAACGGTTCTATGATCCAAATCAGGGTAATGAATCTGAAAGCTTGGGTTATTGCATCATGAAAGGATGGTCGTGCTTTAGACTGATTTTGTTTTTGGGTGCGCAGGGCAAGTGTTGCTGGACAATGTAGACATTAGGACACTACAATTAACGTGGTTACGTGATCAGATTGGCCTTGTGAGCCAAGAACCCGCACTCTTCGCAACCACCATTCTTGAGAATGTTCTCCATGGGAAGCCTGATGCTTCGTTTGCTGAAGTTGAAGCAGCTGCTTCTGCTGCAAACGCTCATAGATTCATTTCAATGCTTCCCGAGGGATATAGCACACAGGTTTGTATGAATCACCGATGCTGTTGAGATTTCATAAATGGATTACTGATTGCAACTCTAAACCACCTTCAGCTGTCTAATTTAACCTGTTTAGAATTCCCACATTTCTATGGTGATCTATTTAAAACCTCTTCACACAGTAGTTGTGTTGAGCCCTTGTTATCGCAAGCTGATTTGCTATGAACAAAAGTGCTCGCATTGTTTTCTTTTGGACAGCTTGGCATGCAACTTGAATGGCATTATTTTCTTTTTCGTGAAGAACAGGTTGGTGAGCGAGGATGCCAACTTTCTGGCGGCCAGAAACAGAGAATTGCAATAGCTAGAGCCATGTTAAAGAACCCAAAGATCCTGCTTCTTGACGAAGCCACCAGTGCTCTTGATGCTGGCTCCGAGAGCATTGTTCAGGAGGCTTTAGACCGTCTCATGGTGGGGAGAACAACTGTGGTTGTTGCTCACCGTCTATCCACCATAAGGAATGTCCACACAATTGCAGTTTTGGAGAATGGGAAAGTGGTTGAGACCGGCACGCATGCTGAGCTAATTGCCAATGCTGGGGCATATGCCTCATTGATCCGCTTCCAAGATGTGGCGAGGAGCAAGGATTTCCGAGATCCTTCAAATTGGCACTCCCGATCGTCACGGCTGAGTCACTCCCTCTCAACGAAGTCCCTTAGCCTGCGGTCTGGCAGCCTACGGAACTTGAGTTATCAGTACAGCAGTGGTGCGGATGGCAGGATAGAGATGATATCGAATGCTGAAACCGACCTGAAGAACCCTGCACCAAAAGGGTATTTCTTGAGACTTCTGAAGATGAATGCCCCCGAATGGCCTTACTCAATAATGGGTGCTGTTGGATCAGTACTCTCTGGTTTTATTGGTCCAACCTTTGCAATTGTCATGAGCAATATGATTGAAGTCTTCTACTATAGCAATTATGAATCCATGGAGAGGAAGACAAAGGAGTACGTTTTCATTTACATTGGGGCCGGTGTTTATGCAGTTGTTGCATATTTGATACAGTATTACTTCTTCAGCATTATGGGTGAAAACCTCACCACAAGGGTTAGGAGAATGATGCTTGCAGGTAAGTAGTTTTTTTTTTTTTATAAAATGTATTTTGTAATCAATCTCGTGGAATGTCCTACTTTGACACTATTCTCATTTCCTTAATTATAATGCAGCAATCTTGAGGAATGAAGTGGGATGGTTTGACGAGGAGGAACACAACTCGAGCCTGCTCGCTGCTCGCCTGGCCACAGATGCAGCTGATGTGAAATCCGCCATTGCCGAGAGGATATCAGTGATTCTGCAGAATATGACATCGCTCCTCACATCATTCATAGTTGCTTTCATTGTGGAATGGAGGGTGTCCCTTCTTATTCTTGGAACCTTCCCTCTTCTTGTCCTTGCCAATTTTGGTCAGGTAATTAGCACATTAACCTTAAGCGCTCAGGATTATACTATATAGTTATCAATAATAATAATAACAATAATTTAAAATAAATAAGTAAATAAAGAAGAAAAGAAAGAACTTTATGATGATGGCACATTTCGCTGGAGAATGGCCATCCTTTGGCCGGTCGGTGGAGGAGTTTTGGGTAACTAACATTTACAGTATTTAATAATTAGCATGTGACTTGCCCCCAGCAGATCCTGGGAATCAATCCCACTACCAGACAGAGAGGGTAGGTCCAAACAGGCCCAGTAGTCCTGAGCTGCTCGTTCATTGACATACTTACGTGTGGCTCCTCGAAACGCACGCAAGTACGGCCCAAATTTAATATTGGATCTTTAAATAACAGTGAATAAATTGTTTTTCTGCAAAGATTCCCAGTCCACCCATCACTTCTAGGCCACTGAAAACCCCACGCCTCTGTTTTTGTCGTGTTCTTTTCCACTGCCCTTTTTATTTTACAGTACATATTTTTTGGGGTCCTAGTTCGTGTGAGCATCGCTTTTATCTTTCCTCTAACTGGATAAAGTCCCCATAGGTAGATGGGATTGAAAATGAGAGTGCACAATCTTTGATTGCACTGTTTCCCTGGGGCCTATTGTAGCTCGTGATCTAATATATTTTTAGTTTATTGGAAGATATCTTCTTCTGTCCACTTTTTTGCCGTTGTAATTATATGAAAGGTGTCAGTATTGCCAGCCTTGCTATAACAGTGGCAGGTTTCTAATTTATGGTTACTGTGGTTTTTCACTGCGTTCTCCGGTCTTGTGTCTGCAACTGCAGCGCTGGCAGTTGTCTTGTATTTAACATCGTTCCGATTTGTGCGCATGCAGTCATTTTTGCTATCTATGGTACAACTAATAAATATCAGTTAATTAGAGTTTCACCTACAAGTTTACCAAACATAAACGGTTTATTGATAGTACACTAATTAATATGCAAAAAGTGATGGAATGATGACGCACTAAATGACTGCCCATGGTTATACCGGGTACGACTGATTAATGTCTTACACGTACAATTTTGTCAAACACAAACGGTTTACTGGTAGTACACTGACTAATGAACAATAAGTGATGGAATTATCATGTTCCGGTTGTTTGGTTATTGTGTGGTTGTGAAGCAACTGTTGCATTTATTATGATGATATACCCGTAAGCCTGTGATCTCTCCACGTATCTCCTGCTATCATAATTCATCACCATCTTAGGTAGCATAAGCATACGCATCACGGTAAAACACAGTTGTGGACGCACAGATTATAGGCCAACAATACTGTTTTGAAAATCCACAAATCCGTAAGATATCATCTTTGGATGAACTTTTCATTTCGTCGGTTCAGATGTTTGGATCCATGTGGGTTGTAGGTACATATTTAGTAGAGATAGCTACAACATACTGAACTATGTGAGGAAAATGAAAACCCACGTTGCTAACAGCTAGGCCTCGGAAATCACTTGCAAAAAGCAAGTTTTAAAGCTATGTTCTCTGATATTGTATGGGGATGTTTCTCCTAATTTTTCAGAATATGAAGGGGTATCAATATTTTCTTTTATTGCTAATAGTATCCTGGCAGTGAAATTCAGTTATTTTCTGTATGAGACAGCAACTTTCACTGAAAGGGTTTTCTGGAGACACGGCCAAGGCACATGCAAAGACCAGCATGATTGCAGGGGAGGGTGTAAACAACATCCGGACGGTAGCAGCCTTCAATGCACAAGAAAAGATCCTTTCCCTCTTCTGTCATGAGCTCCGCCTCCCACAGCGCCAAAGCCTTCGCCGTAGCCAATCTGCTGGGTTGCTCTTTGGCCTCTCTCAGCTCGCTCTCTATGCTTCGGAAGCTCTCATCCTATGGTATGGAGTACACCTCGTGAGCAAGGGACTCTCCACCTTCTCCAAGGTTATAAAGGTTTTTGTGGTTTTGGTTATTACAGCTAATTCAGTAGCAGAAACTGTTAGCCTTGCCCCAGAGATAATTAGGGGTGGCGAAGCCGTGGGCTCTGTGTTTTCAATTCTGGATCGCCCCACGAGGATTGACCCTGATGATCTGGATGCTGAACCAGTTGAATCAATTCGTGGGGAAATTGAACTCTGTCACGTGGATTTTGCGTACCCTTCAAGGCCAGATGTGATGGTGTTTAAAGACCTCAGCCTGAGGATACGTGCTGGCCAAAGCCAAGCTCTGGTCGGAGCCAGTGGGTCTGGGAAGAGTTCAGTCATAGCATTGATAGAGCGCTTCTATGATCCTATAGCCGGAAAAGTAATGATAGATGGGAAAGACATTCGGCGACTGAACTTGAAGTGCCTAAGGACTAAAATTGGTCTGGTGCAACAAGAGCCAGCCCTGTTTGCTACTAGCATTTTTGATAACATCGTGTATGGCAGGGAAGGAGCCACGGAAGCAGAAGTGATGGAGGCAGCTCGGGCAGCCAATGTGCATGGGTTCATTAGTGGCTTGCCTGATGGCTATAAAACCTCAGTTGGGGAGAGGGGAGTCCAGCTTTCTGGGGGACAGAAACAAAGGATTGCAATTGCCAGAGCAGTTCTCAAGGACCCAACAATACTTCTCCTAGATGAAGCCACAAGCGCGCTTGATGCTGAGTCTGAGTGTGTGCTGCAAGAAGCTCTTGAAAGGTTAATGAGGGGGCGCACCACTGTTCTTGTGGCACACCGTTTGTCAACTGTAAGAAGGGTGGACACCATTGGGGTGGTGCAGGATGGGCGCATTGTGGAGCTGGGCAGCCACGCCGAGCTACTGCGCCTGGCCAATGGAGCTTATTCCAGACTCCTACAGCTACAGCAGCATCACATATGAAGGAATATTACTTGAATCATCCTCCCTGAGCTTTGTTAGGCGTTAGCTATGTTTGGATCCCATTCACGTTTTGTTTGCCTTCTTCTAAATTGTTTTATGGAAAGATGGGTGTTGTAGATATGTGGAGCCTGCCTGGGCATACATCAGCCAAATGAACCACCCAGCATATCATTATCCGGGTGTTATTAATTATGTATTTTATTGTGGTGAATTATTAGCCTTTTTCTACCCTCTTTCTATCCTATATCCTATTATGAGAATGAAACTCCATCAGTGATACCGAAAGCATAGCAGCATTTACATTTTCAGAGTAAAACAATAAATATAATAAGTCACTTTGTTTGAAAGAAGCGTGGAAAATGAAAGAAGCAATCTATTTATTCACGCTACTAATCAAATACAATATAAGCTATACTAAAATAATAGATGGCAAAGGAAAATCAAACGACACACACTTAAGAGTCTTGATACATACGACGCACAGATTCATTAGTATGAATAAAAAATTTTAAAAAATAATAATATGCCTCCGGATTACTCATAATAAAAGCCCTAGCTTTTCGGGCAGCCGCCCCCGACGACGTTTTCATTGTCTTCCAAAGGCGCGCGAACGCGATATATTCAACCAGAGAGAGAGAGAGAGAGAGAGAGTGAGAGAGTGAGAGAGTGAGAAGGCCATGGAATTATCAGAGGGAACGAAGCGCCGCCGCAAGCTGGGAACAATGACCACCTCGGCGGACTTAGCATCCTCACAGCAGCAGCACCAATGTTGTGACCCTCTCCCGAACCCGAAGAAGCCCTTATTAGTAGGTCCTTTATTCTTCAACCCCTCTCCTGAAACCCTAACCCTCCTCTTCTCCTCTCCTTCTCTCTCCTATCCCCTCACTCCCCAATCCCATCTCTCCCTCGCCCACTTCCTCCAAATATCCCATTCCTCCTCCACCCTCACCCCCTCCGTCGTCTCCCCCATCACCTCAGTCTTGGGTCCCTACTCCTCTTCCTCATCTACACTCCCACGCAACAACCGTCTCCAATTACTTCCATGCCCCGATGATTCTGCTCTTGCTTTTTTCCCCACGGGCAGTAATTCGGATCAACTGGGTTACCTCATCTTATCCGTGAAGGGCTCAAAATTGGAGGCTTGTGGCAACAATGATGCGGAGGACGTATTCATGGAACCCAAGAAATTGAACCATCCCATAATTAGCATATGGGTTAGCCCAGTTGCTTGCGATTCTTCTTCTTCTCTGAGGCGGTGCTTAGGTGGTAACTTTGATTCGTTTGGGTATTTAATGGCCTGCACCATGTACTCTGTGCATTGGTTTAGTGTTGGGTTTAAGCGGTTCGGGCTGCACTCACACTCACGCAGGCCGGGTCTAAAGTACTTAGGAGCCAAGGTTTTCAATTCTGCTGTTGTGCACGCTTGCTGGAGTCCCCACATTCCGGAAGAGAGTGTTGTTTTGCTGGAAAGTGGGGAACTCGTCTTGTTTGACTTGGATTCTTATTGGAAACCTGATCTTCAGTGTGCAAAAATGAGTGGGCGCAAGTTGAGAGTTCCGTGGGATAATCTAAGTCTTCCGAGCAACTTCAATTGGCTGAGCTTTGACTTTAGTTTTCATCCAGAGGTTTTGATTGTTGCATGCTCAAATGCTGTTTTCCAAGTTGACCTGCGGTCTGATCAATGCCGTATCACCTATGTTGTGAGGATTGATCTGTTAGCTAGAGCTAGTTTGGTAAAACAGGAGCAATTTGTTGCCTTCTCGAGGGCAGGTCCTGATGGTTTCTGTTTTGCTTTGGCTTCTAAACATTGGCTGTATCTTTTTGATACCCGCCAGCCGTTGAGGCCAGTGTTGCGATGGGCTCATAATCTTAACAGCCCATGTTACATTGAAGTGTTGAAACTTTCAGACTTAAGATCTCACGCTAGGGATGATCTATATAAGTGGGCTTCTGAATCTGGTTTTGCCATAATAATGGGATCGTTCTGGACTTGTGAATTCAGTCTCTTCTTCTATGGCCCTGATTCTTTTAAAACTTCAAAATGTCACAAATCCCTTTGTTCGTGGGGGCTTCCATTAGACCCTGATTTATCAGGCAGTGGTGTTCATTGTGGAAGTTTTCTTCTGAGAGAAGAGTTATCCAAAGATGCCCTTCCCATATGGATTGATTGGCAGCAGGAAAAAGAGTTGGTATTAGGATTCAGCTTCCTTAGCAATGATCTCTTTGCAGTAGAGTCTGAAACAGAGAGAGATGCTTTCGGAGGGTTTATGCTAATTAGGCTGGTCTCTTCAGGGAAGCTGGAGTCACAGAGATACTGTGCCTCGTGGGTACCTGTCAGAAAGGCTGAAGAAGCCGAGGAAAAATCATTACAGTTTGAAGATCCTCTTCTATGTTCCTTGGATTCTGAGGAGTATAAGTTTACTAGGAGATATAAGTACTTTCAGCTTAACTACCTTGATGCCTATTTGAGCGGAAAACTGACCAAAGTGCTGGTTTCAAAACTGGAAAGGCATTCTAAGTGTCCTGGGAAAATCAAATCTTTCCATGCTGACTTCCATAAATTTCTATGTGAAAAGTTAATGGCTTGTGGAGTCCTTTCTGGATCTTCAAATGTTTTTAGAGAGATCAGCTTGCCATTAAGTATATACGAAGTCACTTCTTGGAAACTGTGGGCAGGTTTGCCTATGCCTCTTTTGCTGTTGGCCTTTTCCAGTTACTCTGAATGCGTCCAAGTTCTTTTAGATAAAAAGAGTGTGCCCTTAGAATTCTCAGCTGTTCCAGAACAACCTCAATTGCCTCCTTTCCTCTTAAATAAGCCTTCGTGCCGTAGTAATAAATGGTCACATAAAGTGCAGCAAAGTCATGGCCTTGTGGGTCCAGTACTTCCACTTCCCATTCTACTAACTCTGTGCGAATCTCATAAAAAAGGATCCTCCAACTTGGCCCGGGGTATGGATAATTTTTCTCCAGAAGTAAAAATAAAGCATCAATGTGATGAAACTATTGTGGAAGCCAAGGGAATGTTGAGGTCCAGTTTAGATCCAGAACATAATATTGATCATGCTGTCTCTCTTGCTGATGATGGAGAAGAGGCTTGGGCTGGTTCTCAAAGACCTGATTCCTTTTTCTTATATGATCAATCTGCTTCATTAGAAAAGAGCTCCCCAGATGAATCTATCGACGGATACTCCATATATCAAGATGAGAGATATGCTACCTTAGTTTTCAAAAGGTCCAAGAAGTTGCATGTTCCCAACAGTGGGATGCAAGCTGAAGAATTATTTGATGATCTATGTCCAGTAGCTTTGAAGTTTGATTCTCATGGTAGGGAGCCTAGCCCAGGAGCTTTGAAATCATACAAAATATTGAGGAGGCAGCACTCAAGATGGCAAGATGGTTTTAGGTTATATCAGCAATTCTGCACTTCCATTGAGTCTGGAATCCAGAACTGATATTGATGTTTGTCGTGGAATCCTTTCAAACTTTGGTATGTAAATTCAACCTCCAGCAGTTCTAATGGGATATAATTTTAGAAAGGGTAACAGAGAAATTTTGTTTTTTCGTTGGTCTGCTTGGTATCACAATTGGTATTTAGTTATTTGACATTTATGACTGAACCGTTTTCCACTCTTTGATACTAGGATACTATATGACTCAGTCATTTCACTCTCACTCACTTAATCTCTTGAACATTACCAATCTACTAAAAATTGATATTATAAAAGTTTTCATAGTTCTAATTTTATAATCACTTCTCTCAATTAGAATATATGAACTTTTCCAGTTGTTTTTGCAGGATATATAAGGGATCTTCTTGTATGGAGAAGGAGATAAAGATACGGCCTAGTCCAGGAATTCATGCCTTTATGACGGTGTATACTTAACTCTTTTACATTTTTTTAATATAGGATAAATACACTCGAACTTTGTTTTACATTGTTGTTGCTTTTTTGTTTGGCTGACATTCCAAGTTTGAATTTTGTTGCACAGGCATCATCTGCTGGTGGCAAAAAACATGGCATTTCAATGGATTATATCTGGAAAGTACTTGGTCTTGATATCTGTACAGATACGCTGGTTGGTAATGTCATGCTCAGGGGTTTTTCATGTGGACAAAGAAAAAGACTTACTGCAGGTCTCTCTCTCTCTCTCTCTCTCTCTCTCTCTCTCTCTCTCTCTTATAAGCGTGCTCTCTACATTCTTTCATTGACCTTAGTTTTAATACAATTCTTCATTTTTTGATATTTTCTGTGTTCTGATTGTTGAACACAAGATATTTTTTTTTTTCCAGATCTTACCAATGATATTCATTTGTTGTTGCTGTTGTGTTACTATTGAGTATTTTCTCAACC
The DNA here is from genome assembly GCA_023512835.1 of Taxillus chinensis. Lineage (NCBI taxonomy): Eukaryota > Viridiplantae > Streptophyta > Magnoliopsida > Santalales > Loranthaceae > Taxillus > Taxillus chinensis. The sequence continues at coordinate 4,834,503 of CM042092.1, forward strand.
TATGCTTTATCAAATGTTTTCCCCCGTGCATTTTAATGTGCGCCACGTTGATATTTTCCATGGATTGTTTTGTGCATTCTAAGACATTGCTCATTTGTTTTGGCCTGGGTTAAAGTTTAATTAATTAATTAATTAAATTTTGTAGGCGGGGAATTTCATACACTATCTGTCGACGTTTCTGGCGGGTCTGGTGGTGGGATTCGTGTCGGCATGGAGGCTTGCGCTGCTGAGTGTGGCTGCGATACCGTTCATCGCCTTCGCCGGAGGCCTCTACGCCTACACCCTCACTGGCCTCACGTCCAAGAGCTGCAAATCCTACACCCACGCAGGCATAATTGCCGACCAGGTTAGCTTCACCGCCTTCATCATTCCCAATCCAGTACTCCTACAAAAGTCCAAGGCAATGAAGATTTTAGAGCAAGCTTGTCCCTGTCTCATCATATTGTTCTTGTATGAGTAACGTGTTAGTGAATGTTAACCTTTTTTTTCCCTGTCTGCTACTTATGATCATCAATTATGACAAACATAAAAAGAAAAAAAACCAATAGCTTTGTTTGCCAAAGAGCTATGCTTTCTCAAGTGATTTTGTCTAGAAATAATGTTTTTCTAATATATATATATATATATATATATATATATATATATATATATATATATATAAAATTTTCTGCATGTGCAAGTTGGTGTTAGTGAGTGTTACCTATTTTTTCTCTGCTATTTAAGTTAAAATCATTAACCACGAATACAACCATAAAAAATACTATAAAGCTATGCTTTCCCAGTGATTTGGGTAGAAATTGAGTTTTGAATTTGACCACCACCACCAACACAACATCATCATCAGTGCTGTGTTGATAGGCCATCGCTCAAGTTTGGACGGTTTACTCTTACGTCGGTGAGACTCAGGCCCTGAATTCATACTCGGATGCGTTACAGAACACGTTGAAGCTCGGGTACAGGGTCAGGATGGCTAATGGCCTCGGCCTAGGATGTACCTACGGAATAGCGTGCATGTCGTGGGCACTGGTGTTCTGGTACGCCAGAGTTTTTATCCGGCGAGGTCAAACTGACGGCAGGAAGGCGTTTACTGCAATTTTCTCTGCCATTGTCGTTTGTCAGCGGCATGTAAGCTCTCTCTTTCTCTCTCTCTCATTGTTGCATGCTGATGACTAAGTGCTTTGAATAAATGCCTAAATGAGTGTACTTGTGAAGAATTGACTAAATGATTGGTTATTCGGTACAGGAGCTTGGGGCAGTCCTTTTCGAACCTTGGTGCGTTCAGCAAAGGGAAAGCAGCTGGGTACAAGTTGATGGAGATTACAAGTTGTACCTTGGTCCTTTTCCCATCTGCAGTGTTCAGGACCCTGCAGATGGGAAGTGTTTGTCGGAGGTCAGTGGGAACATAGAGTTCAAAGATGTCACATTCAGCTACCCATCTAGGCCGGAGGTGTTCATCTTCCGGGATTTCTCTATCTTCTTTCCGTCTGGGAAGACGGTAGCTGTGGTTGGAGTTAGTGGGTCAGGGGAAAGCACTGTGGTGTCCCTCATAGAACGGTTCTATGATCCAAATCAGGGTGATGAATCTGAAAGCTTGGGTTATTACATCATGAAGGATGGTCGTGCTTTAGACTGATTTTGTTTTTGGGTGCGCAGGGCAAGTGTTGCTGGACAATGTAGACATTAGGACACTACAATTAACGTGGTTAGGTGATCAGATTGGCCTTGTGAGCCAAGAACCCGCACTCTTCACAACCACCATTGCTGAGAATGTTCTCCATGGGAAGCCTGATGCTTCGTTTGCTGAAGTTGAAGCAGCTGCTTCTGCTGCAAACGCTCATAGATTCATTTCAATGCTTCCCGAGGGATATAGCACAAAGGTTTGTATGAATCACCGATGCTGTTGTGATTTCATAAATGGACTACTGATTGCAACTCTTAACCACCTTCATCTGTCTAATTTAACCTGTTTAGTATTCCCACATTTCTATGGTGATCTATTTAAAACCTCTTCACACAGTAGTTGTGTTGAGCCCCTGTTATCGCAAGCTGATTTGCTATGAGCAAAAGTGCTCGCATTGTTTTCTTTTGGACAGCTTGGCATGCAACTTGAATGGCATTATTTTCTTTTTCGTGAAGAACAGGTTGGTGAGCGAGGATGCCAACTTTCTGGCGGCCAGAAACAGAGAATTGCAATAGCTAGAGCCATGTTAAAGAACCCAAAGATCCTGCTTCTTGACGAAGCCACCAGTGCTCTTGATGCTGGCTCCGAGAGCATTGTTCAGGAAGCTTTAGACCGTCTCATGGTGGGGAGAACAACTGTGGTTGTTGCTCACCGTCTATCCACCATAAGGAATGTCCACACAATTGCAGTTATGGAGAATGGGAAAGTGGTTGAGACCGGCACGCATGCTGAGCTAATTGCCAATGCTGGGGCATATGCCTCATTGATCCGCTTCCAAGATGTGGCGAGGAGCAAGGATTTCAGAGATCCTTCAAATTGGCACTCCCGATCATCACGGCTGAGTCACTCCCTGTCGATGAAGTCCCTTAGCCTGCGGTCTGGCAGCCTATGGATCTTGAGTTATCAGTACAGCAGTGGTGCGGATGGCAGGATAGAGATGATATCGAATGCTGAAACCGACCTGAAGAACCCTGCACCAAAAGGGTATTTCTTGAGACTTCTGAAGATGAATGCCCCCGAATGGCCTTACTCAATAATGGGTGCTGTTGGATCAGTACTCTCTGGTTTTATTGGTCCAACCTTTGCAATTGTCACGAGCAATATGATTGAAGTCTTCTACTATAGCAATTATGAGTCCATGGAGAGGAAGACAAAGGAGTACGTTTTTATTTACATTGGGGCCGGTGTTTATGCAGTTGCATATTTGATACAGTATTACTTCTTCAGCATTATGGGTGAAAACCTCACCACAAGGGTTAGGAGAATGATGCTTGCAGGTAAGTAATTTTTTTTTCTAAAATGTATTTTGTAATCAATCTCGTGGAATGTCCTACTTTGACACTATTCTCATTTCCTTAATTATAATGCAGCAATCTTGAGGAATGAAGTGGGATGGTTTGACGAGGAGGAGCACAACTCGAGCCTGCTCGCTGCTCGCCTGGCCACAGATGCAGCTGATGTGAAATCCGCCATTGCCGAGAGGATATCAGTGATTCTGCAGAATATGACATCGCTCCTCACATCATTCATACTTGCTTTCATTGTGGAATGGAGGGTGTCCCTTCTTATTCTTGGAACCTTCCCTCTTCTTGTCCTTGCCAATTTTGGTCAGGTAATTAGCACATTAACCTTAAGCGCTCAGGATTATACTATATAGTTATCAATAATAATAATAATAATAATTTAAAATAAATAAATAAATAAAGAAGAAAAGAAAGAACTTTACGATGATGGCACATTTCGCTGGAGAATGGCCATCCTTTGGCCGGTCAGTGGAGGAGTTTTGGGTAACTAACATTTACAGTGTTTAATAATTAGCATGTGACTTGCACCGGCAGATCCTGGGAATCAATCCCACTACCAGACAGAGAGGGTAGGTCCAAACAGGCCCAGTAGTCCTGAGGTGCTCGTTCATTGTCCATACTTACGTGTGGCTCCTCGAAACGTATGCAAGTACAGCCCAAATTTAATATCGGATCTTTAAATAACAGTGAAGAAATTGTTTTTCTGCAAAGATTCCCAGTCCACCCATCACTTCTAGGCCACTGAAAACCCCACGCCTCTGTTTTTGTCGTGTTCTTTTCCACTGCCCTTTTTATTTTACAGTACATATTTTTTTGGGTCCTAGTTCGTGTAAGCATCACTTTTATCTTTCCTCTAACTGGATAAAGTCCCCATAGGTAGATGGGATTGAAAATGAGAGTGCATAATCTTTGATTGCACTGTTTCCCTGAGGCCTATTGTAGCTCCTGATCTAATATATTTTTAGTTTATTTGAAGATATCTTGTTCTGTCCACTTTTTTTTGCCATTGTAATTATATTAAAGGTGTGAGTATTGCCAGCCTTGCTATAACAGTGGCAGGATATTTGGTGGCTTATGTTGGTGGCTTATGTTGTTGGGGGATGGCTTATGTATTTGGGGATAGGTAGATGGGATTCATTCTCTCAGTTGGTGGCTTATGTTGTGGGGGATGGTGCTTCTATTCGGTTTTGGGATGATATTTGGTGTGGTCAGGCGCCTTTGAAGGAGGTCTACCCGGAGTTATACCGTCTTGCTTGTCATAGGGATGGCTGTGTGGGTCGTGGGGATTCCTTGCATTGGGATGTGTCTTTTTTGCGTCCGACACAGGATTGGGTGTTGGAATCCTTTTCCTCCTTTACTCTTTTGTATTCTAGTCGCCCCTCCCGGACCGCACTGAACTGGTTGTGCTGGCATCATGCTCCGACGGTTGGCTTTAGTGTGCGTTCCTTATATTCTCTTCTTACTCCGGATGCCCGTCTTTGCTTTCTGTGGAGGTTGGTCTGGAAGTTTCCGGTCCCTCCTCGGGTGAGTTTCTTTGTTTGGTTTACGATGTTTGGGAGAATCCTTACGGCGGACAACTTGCGCCGTCGTGGTATGGTGGTGGTTAGCCATTGTTTCTTGTGTCAGGCGGACGACGAATCTATTGATCACATTTTTCTTCATTGTCTGTTTGCTCGGAAGCTTTGGGACATGTTTCTTGGTTTGTTTGGGCTTCCTTGGGTGATGCCTCAGGGTGTGGTTGATTTATTTTCATGCTGGGCTGATTGTGTGGGTCGCTGGTCGTCACTTTGGCGTATTATTCCTCATTGTATCTTGTGGTGTCTTTGACGCGAGTGGAATGCTAGGTTGTTTGAGAATCGCACGCTTCGCGTGGTGGAGCTTAAGGCCTGTGTATTGCGTTTTCTTTTTGAGTGGCTTTCTGTCTCGGGCTCATGTTTTTCTTGTATTGTGGATGTTGTTAATGAGTGTTCCTTTTGAGTTAGGTGTTGCTCGTTTGTTGTTTCTTGTTCTTTTGTTACTTCTCTCTTAGTGTACATCTTGTGTACTTTATTTTTAATTAAGTTTTTTTATTACCTATACAAAAAACAGTGACAGGTTTCTAATTTATGGTTACTGTGGTTTTTCACTGCATTCTCTGGTCTTGTGTCTGCAACTGCAGCGCTGGCAGTTGTCTTGTATTTAACATCGTTCCGATTTGTGCGCATGCAGTCATTTTTGCGCAACAAATGACTGCCCATGGCTATCCATGGTACAACTAATAAATATCAGTTAATTAGAGTTTCACCTACACGTTTACCAAACATAAATGGTTTATTGATAGTACACTAATTAATATGCAAAAAGTGATGGAATTATGATGCACTAAATGACTGCCCATGGATATACCGGGTACGATTGATTAATGTCTTACCCCTACAATTTTGTCAAACACAAATGGTTTACTGATAGTTCGCTAACTAATGAACAATAAGTGATGGAATTATCATGTTCCGGTTGTTTGGTTATTGTGTGGTTGTGAAGCAATGGTTGCATTTATTATGATGATATACCCGTACGCCTGTGATCTCTCCACGTATCTCCTGCTATCATATGCATACGCATCACGGTAAAACACAGTTGTGGACGCACAGATTATAGGCCAACAATACTGTTTTGAAAATCCACAAATCTGTAAGATATCATCTTTGGATGAACTTTTCATTTCGTCGGTTCAGATGTTTGGATCCATGTGGGTTGTAGGTACATATTTAGTTTAAGGACACCAATCTGACAACCCAGCTAATTGACTAGAGCTACAACATACTGAACTATGTGAGGAAAATGAAAACCCACGTTGCTAACAGCTAGGCCTTGGAAATCACTTTCAAAAAGCAAGCTTTGAAGCTATGTTCTCTGATATTGTATGGGGATGTTTCTCCTATAGATGAAGATATTAGAGACCGTTGGAAACTTATTTCACTAGCCTCTTTATTGATGGTGATACACATAGTAGACACTTTTTTTGCCTTTTGATGATCTTAATCCTACATTTATGCACACCAGGGGACATGAGATTAGTGGAGCTTTGAAGAAAATGTGGGTCCAAGAGGCTATGAGCCCTAATGACATTGCTATTGAGGCGTGATTTGTGAAGATGATTGGGTGAGTTGAGGATAACATGATTGAGAGAACATTTTAACAAGATTTGGCAACATGGAAAAAGTCTAATGAATGGAGAAAGAGTATACTAGTGTCATATTTAAGAACATAGGAGATATACAAAAGTTTTTGAATTATTAATGAATTAAATGTATAGGTCTTGCTATGAAATTATGGAAGAGAGTAACTAAGCATTGGTTGAGACAACAATTTGGATTTCCTCAATTTGGATTTATGCTAATGAACTATAGAAAAAATTCATTTATTGCAGATCTTATGGATGAGTTAAAGAAAAAATAGAAATTTATTCATGGTTTTCATTTATTTGGAGAATGCATTTGATGGGTTTCCTCTAGTGGTGTAAAACGGGTTGGCTCGGCTCGCAACGGAGAGGGCCTAAACGGGTTGACCCATTTAGGCCCGCATCTTAAACGGACTGGGCAAAGCTCGACTTGGCCCAGCCCACATGGATCTGTGGGGGCCCATGGACCAACCTGCATTTATTTATTTATTGTTTTATTTTTTAAAATCTAACATTAATCAATATAATTGAATCGAATCAATATTATTTTAATTTTGTATTACAATTGTTCATATATGTCATCTAATTACTCAATTAAAGTTATATAATATAATATATAATTAAATTTTAAGTCATTTAGGGATAAAGAAATAAAAATAGAAAAAGCTCGCAGGTCGGATCACGGCCCGCACGGGCTGGGCCTAAACAGGGCAACCCGTCTAGGCCCCTGATCCCCGCTGACCTGTTTAGGCCCCCGATCCCCGCTGCCCTGTCCAGGCCCCTCTATCATCTCTAGATCTAGTGAAGCCATCACCTCCCTCTCTCTTCTTGAAGAAGAAAGAAAAAGGAGAGAGAGGAGAGAGGACCCACCAGGACTTGGAGCGGTAGTGCGACAGTGAGGATGGAGACGGCTTGTGAAGGTGGGTGAGGATGGAAACAGTGCTGCGCCTGTTATCTAAATTTGATTATTTTAATAAGAATAAAAGTAATTTAAAGATTAGTGTTAGAGTATAAATTAGAAAATAATTATTCACGTGTAGATATAATTTACACAGTAGTCTTGGAGACGCTCTTAACACTCTTTGCTTTAAAAATTGCAAACTCTAAGTCTTGATCTAAAATATTCAAATATTCAAACTTGTTAGCAAAGGTACGGTGAAAATATCCGTGCCTTGATCTTTTGATTTGCAATAAATGAGAATAACATCTCTTAAGTTTCTGGAAGAATAATTTAATATTAAAATGATTTGCCTTCCCATGAGATTGTAAGAGATAGCAATAATAGCTTGGTTATCAACGAGAATTTTTGTGCTCTCCTGCTTCAAATTAAGATCAAATAAATTTTAGTCAATCATAAAGTTTGGTTAATAGTAATAGTCGCAGCAATAAATTTTGTTTCAGTGGTTTATTAAAGTACAATATCATGCTTCTTTCGGTTCCATGAGAGAAAACTAGAATCAAAAGTAATATAGTAACCAAAAGTGCTCTCATATTATCAATAGAACCTCCTTAGAGAAAAACCAAACAGCTTGAATTCCTTGGTTCTTGAAAACTTAACACCAAAATGACTTGTGCCTTTAACTTAAGCACTCTTTTGGTAGCCTTGAGATGCAGTTCACTTGCGCAATGCATATGTATAGAGACAAAATACTCATAATATTCAAACTATCAAGCCTTGTTGTTATAAGGTACATCAAGCAGTTATCAAACTCCTAGTACCATTTGTCAATCTTTTTAGCACCATCTTCTTTGCATAACTTCTACTTTTGATTCATAAGAGTGCTTATTTTCCTTGCAATCTTATATTTGAAACTTCTTCGGAATTTTCTTCGCATATTTTTTTCTAGTAGAAGACTTCATCTTGCCTTTGTTTGATCTCCATGTCAAGTAAGTAGTACATTAACCCTAGATCTGTCATTTCAAACATCATCATAATCTCTTTTTTGAAATTTTGAATATGATATGTATTATTTCCTGTAACCGATAGATTATCAATATATAGTGAAACAATAATGATGTTAGTACATTGCTTGATATATAAGGTCTTTTCAGTTGGACTTTTCATAAATCCCAAGTTCACCAAATATTCATTTATTTACTATAACAAGCTCTTTGAGCTTGTTTCAGACCATGAAGTGTCTTCTTAAGAAGATAAAGTTTGTCTTTTTCCCTTTCCTTTACAAAACCTTACGGTTGCTCTATATAAATTTTATTTCATAGAATGCCATTTAAAAAGGCTAATTTCACATTCAGTTGGAACATGTTCTAGTTCTTTTGTGCATTATGGCAAGAAGTAACCTGATGGGGTCTAATCTAGTGATAGGAGCAAAAGTTTTAGAATAATCTACTTTAAAAATTTGAACATACCTTTTAACCATGAGCCTGGTTTTGTGTTTGTTGATCGAATCATCATCGTTAAGCTTAGTTTTAAACACCCATTTAATTCTAATTACATTCCTATCTTGAGGTTTATCAACAAGAATTCAAGTTTTGTTTTTCTCTATCATTAACAGCTCCTCCTTCATTGCAGGCGTCCACTTTTGATTCTTTTTTACATCTTTATAATTAGCAAGTTCACATATGGCAATATTATCTTTAATAAACATCTAAGAGTAATTGTGCTCCTCTTACGGGAGTATCATCCCTAGTTTCATTTTCCCAGACATCTTCTTCTGTGATGTTTGAATTAGGGCATTTGATTTTTAATTCTATTATGGCTTGACCTTTCTTCTTTGTATTGTCCTCTATTCTTTATCTTCCACAAAGTGAACATCCTTGCTAATAATAATGTTTTCACTTTAAAGATCGTAGTTTCCAAACTAAATAAATGTAGAAGGAGATGAAGAGATTAAGACTGAAGAGGCGGTACAATTAAAACTCATGCGTTAATGTCGACAAAACCAAGATACCAATTAATTCGAAACATTGATTATAAACCGAAACTTTGACAATACTAAGCCTTCATATTGGTATCGAGTTTTTATGTAATACCGAGGCTCTATCACATATTGACCTTTCATCACATACTGAGGCTTGACCATCATTGAATTTTTATTAATCAATATTTCATTGACAACTTCCTTGTTGTGGGCCATTTTTAATATCATCAAAATTTTAAACTCAAATCCAACAGAAACTCATATACTTTAGAGCCACAAAACAAATAATTTTACAAAAGATAGCAACAATAGATATCAGGCTGAGAAATAAAATGAAAAATGGACACAAAATGAACCACATAACACCAATTAGATTTGATCCAAATTATGGCTAAGGTTCCAATTGGTCGTTTGGAACATGTGGTCTTTCATGAGATCCCTAAGTAAGGGCAGCTCTACATGCAGGTGAGGGTGTGCAACTGCATACTTGATTTTTAAAGAAATCAAAAATTTTTGTATAAATTTTCTTGATAAAAGAAGCTATGAACACCCTAAAATAAAAATTTTGAACATTTTCAAATAATTTGTCAACTTGACTAAAAAACGCTTTAGAATCATTGGTCTCATCATCATCCTTTCTGCCCCAGCTCCAGTTAGCTTAAAAATCAGTCAATTGAATAAATTAGAGTGGTATGTAATTAAATTATTGAAATATATTTAACAAATAGTATACACACATTCTTTTGCAATTGAGAAAGTATATCCAGTCAATTTCGCATCATCTTTGTGTTATCATGTTAATATATTGCGCTGTGATTAATAGAAAAAACTAGTTACTAATTTTCTACTAATCATAGTACTACATGTTAGCACGATAATGCAAAGGTAATGCGACTTTGACTGTATTTAACATTCCTCTTTGCAATTTGAATGAGCTTTTATGCTTTATTGTTATTTATTATGAAGTTGACTAATTTGAATTGCATAACATTTAGGCTTGCACAACTTCGATATTTATCACTTGAATTGCAAGTAGACATGGAATTTTGGATTTTTTGTTTATACATCCAAATTTGTATCCGAAAATTTAAAAAACCAAATGTAGATATTCGGAAAATATTCAAAATAAAAATTTATATCCACTTGAATATCTTAATAATGTATGGGATAACTTCTTTGTTCACGATTGATTGTTACATGGTCTAAGATGTGTTATGTTATAAATAATGATTTCAATGGAAAGCTTAGAGCACTACATCGGCACATGCATGCACCAAGCATTTAATTCTAGATTTGGTTCAGCGGTAGGGTGACTTGAAGTTGTTAGTCACCTATTAAGTAAATTATGTCCACCCTTACATTGTTGACTTGTTTTTTAAGAACAGACATAGACTAGCTGTTGGTTACCACAAGAGCTATTTATCATTTTATTACTGAATTGATGTAACAATTTGTTTTATGATTATGAGATGATATATGTAAATGTCGTTTTTTTTTTTCAGACCAGGGCCTGTGAATGTTGTATTGGATTGATGACATTAATTTCTATTGGTTGCATTTTATTTGTGAAGGTACACAATACCCCATTCTATGATGTACATGCAACATGTTTGTTTTCAGCTTCTATTGTGTAATCTCTTTTATGTACTATTTAACAATCCCTTGACCCTTTGAGTACGTGTATGAAGAGTTACTTATCCGGTTTCAATGTTTTGGAATTCAGGGACGTGATAATCACTCCTATATAGGCTGCATACTTCATCTATTACCGCATTATCCTCATCCCTTTCTATACTATTCACAACCTTCCACTTTGGACATTTATTGAAGCAATGTCCAAATTCACCACATCCGAGGCATTTACTAGGGACTGGTTTTTTGCATAAGGATTGTTATCCTCAGTGGAGGTTGAAGCTTTCTCTGTGTTACCTCCCAAAACTATAACTTCGCCTTATCTTGTACCAACATTAGTAGATTTGACATTACTATGTGTAATTTGAGGCATCTTTCCTTTATTAATTTGAGTCTTGTTATCTTCATGGCTCTTATAATTGGTATTTAAAAAATACTCTTGCATGAGTGACTCGTCCTTCATAGCTAAGTTTATAGCCTTTTGTATATTAAACACCATCTGCATTACAATTTTATCATGCAATTATGGTTTTAATTTCCTCAGATATCTTACAGTTTGTTGCTCATCATTCTCTGACAATGGATTTTTCTCAACTAACCACATAAATTTAGTTGTATAATCGTTCACACTTCTATTCCCTTGCGAATGTCTCTTTTAAGATTCAAAAATATATTTTTCATGACCCGGTGCTAAAAATATGCATTGCAGTAATTGTTTTATTCGATGACAAGTTTGCATTGGAATATAACCTTATCACATTCAAGTCCCTCTTACCCCACCAAATTGATGTTCTCCATTAAATATATAACAATGAATTTAACCTTTTGATCTTCTAGTAATTTAGTATAATTAAAGAATTAATCCACTTTAGTAAACTTATCCAAAATCCTTTAATATCAATATCACCCTTGAAGGTAGGGATATAACAGTGTCCGCTGCCTCAAACTCTTCCACGTTGAACTATACTAAACCCTAAGGGCATGTTTGGTACACGAGAAAGGAAAGGAAAGGAATCAAATTGCATTCTTTTTTCGCGTTTAGTATGAAAATAGAGAAAATAATAAAATTCCCGTAGGAATCTTATACCCACACATAGGGGTAAATTGATTGCTCCCACTCTCGTGGTTTAAAGGTTCCCTTGCATAAGGGAACTTGTTTTTCTTTTTTTACCTTTATTTATTTTCTTCCCTCTCTCTCCCTTTCTCCTCTCTCTCCTCGTTGCCCCGCCTCCCTCCCCTCTCACTCGTTGCTGCCCAACCCTCCTCCCCCACCTGATCCGGTGTCGCCCACCCCTCTCTCCTCCCCCTTGTCGCTACAACCCCTCCTCTCTCGCCCGATCCGCCGTTGCCCGCCTCCCCTCCCCCCCCCTCTCCCTCCCCCCCCCCCGCAACCCCCCTCCCCCCTTGGTTCCGTTGTTGCCCAGCCCTCATCCCCCCCACCAGATCCACCCCGCCCAGCCCCCATTACAAGATTTTTAAACTTAGGTGGTGTTTTTTTGGCGGAGTTTTCATAAAATGCCGCCCTAAATATTCTATGCTGGTGTTTCTATAAAATGCCACTAAAAAAATATTCTTGCGGCGCTTGAATATAAATAAGTTGCCACTAGAAATATCTCTTGTATCGGCTTTTGAGAAAATGCCACCGTAATTCTTTATTTATCGGCGTTTATTTTGTGCTTATATGCCCTCATTCTACAAATCAAATAATTTTATAAAAACACAAATAAATTAATAAAAAATTATTTACTATAAATATATCTCTCCCAAAACTAAACCTAATCGTTGCTCATCTTAGTGGCAGAGGGGGAAGGGGCTGCCGGCCGATATCATCTATCTAGCGTCGGAAACCTTCCAGGTGCGATTGTTCATGGTATATGGACATCACCCGCTCTCACTCTTGATTCGTCGTCGACATATCTCTAGATTCGTTATCCGTTTTCGTGTTCGTCGATATCGGCCTAATCGGTTCATCGTCTAACTCTTTCTCACTCACTCTCTCAATTTGATGTTGACAGGTTTCCAGATTCATCATTCTTGTTCGTCACAGACTGTGGATCTTCAAGGACCTGTTTCAAAGGTTCAGAGTCGACATCGATCTCCCGATTTCGCTCAGGTATGCCTTTTTATATCGGTGTCTTTGTTGTTTACTAAATATTTTTTGGATCCGTTTATATGTTATTTACCATATCAACGTAATTATTAGCCATATATGTGATTTATTGATTTACTGTTTTGAAGCTATTCATGCACCGATTCTGCAATCACACAGTCAAAGTACCCAAACCAATCCATCAATATATATCATTCCCCACCTTCTTTTAAATCAATAGTTCACCGTTTTCTTTAGTCAATAACTCATTACTCATCAGTTTGTTCACGCGCCGTTTCATTATTATTATTATTATAGATGGTGCGCGGTGCACACAATTTAATATCCGTAACCAGTGTACCTATATATCGAACAAGCGAAAGAGAAGATAAAACAATCTTCTCTAAGATCTGTGCAGGTTGGTCAAACTGAAAATTTTTAAAGAAAGTTTTGCATTTCATGGAAAGGGTAGCTATAAATTGAGACTAGTGAAATTGATGCATTTTTGGTAATTTCTTCACTTCAATAGTATTTTTGTTTTTTATGTTGGGTATTAAACTATTAATATACTTGAAGTGTTTCTCCTTTTGCTTTCCCAGAAAGTACTCGTTAATTTCCCTCCTTGCTGTTCTTTGGTGGATGAGTGGACTATAACCTGGGTTTGAATAGCTATTTCTGTAAAATAAAATATGCTGCAATATATAGTGGTATAAGTTCTTGTTTTGAAATAATCTGATATCCTTAGATCCCTGTATACCACATATATATATATATATATTTGTTATAATAGAAAATAGAAGACATGGTTGCCCGTTGATTGGGTCTACTAATATGTGCTTCGTGGCTTTAACATTGATAGCCAAGTTATTGTGATTACTGTGAAATCTCAACTGCAGATATCACTACAATGTAATGGATTCAAGAGTTCACCAGCATGTAGACAAAGGAAAGGAAGATGGCTTGTACATTAGCTCTGTAGCTTCTTCTACAAATTTGTGGGCTATCAATATGGATGCTAGGACTCGGTTCACATTGCAAGTATATGGACTCTCACATCAGTTCTTAAACAAGGTAGACATTACTTACAACCTTTTGTCCCAATATTTGCTTTGTTATTGTTTGATTTATCCTCTGCCAGTTTAGTGTGTTTATCTTTCTGCTTTCTTCATCAGGACTGGATAATGGAACAATGGGACAAGAACTATTACATCAGTTCAATTGCTGGCGCAATCAATGGCAATGCCATAGTGGTAATGTCCAAGGGTAAGTAAGACGATAGTTTTTTTATTCTTTAAGCCTTGGTTCCAATTACATTTCATGTTAAGTTTTCATAAAAATATAGATGGTATAACATAAATAATTAAACTTATTTTTAATTGCCAGCTTTAGATGGCCTAGGTACACAACTTTATAAAATATTTTTGTTTGATACCATCTGGTTGTCATGCCAAATTGCCAATGTTGCCTCTACTTGCTTTTGCAGGGCTGCCTTATCTTCAACAAAGTTAGTGAGGTATTTCCTTTCAAATGGATCAATAAAAAGTGGAAATAAGGCTTCTCTGTCACCTCCATGACCACTGCAGGGAACAGATGGGGTGTTGTAATGTCGAGGAATGCAGGTTATTCTCATCAGGTACTGCATTAAACTAATTAAAATGATTTAAACTAATTACTTTTATCAAGTTAAACTAATTCTCATGTTTAATGACTGTTGATTGGTACTATGAGGATAGACTTTTATTTTATGATGTGGATTAAGGCAATGTGAATGCCTTTGTTTAAATACATTTATGTAAAATATGTTTAAAGCAGATAGATTCCTTTTTGTTAATACATTTTTGATTTTAAATTTTGTACAATTTGGCATCTTTTTCATGCAAATCGTAATTACAGGGTACACGCGCGCTCTGAACAGAATTTTTTTTAGTTTATTTATGAATATACCGGCGTTTTAAAGGCCCACCGGCTAGAAACAATGCACTTTGTTACGGCATTTATAAAAAACGGCACCACCTTAATTAAAACATGTATCGGCGTTTTTTCCATGCCAGCAGAAATTAAATATCTTCCGGCGTTATATACTGGCTTTTTGCCGGAGCCACCAGAAATCAAGTTTGTCCTGGCGTTATAACGAACGCCACACCTAATAAAACCTGTGCTGGCATTTGTAAGGTGCTGCCAAAAACCAAAAGTTTTATATAGATTTCTTCGTACCAGCGCCGCTATAAGTCTATTTTGGCGGTAAATGGCTGGCGTTTTTTTAAAGTGCTGCTATAACCTATAGTAGTATTTTTTAAACGCCGCCTAAGCTTGAATATCTTGTAGTGTCCCTTGCCTGCTGCTGCGATCTGCCGCCCAGCCCCCCAGTGCTGCAATGTAAGAGAGGAGAGAAAATGTTTTTGATTAATAAAAAAAATTATTTAGTAAATTTTAATTAAGGCTATTTAAGTAATTATATGATTATATTATTTTAATTGTTTTTGCATAACAAACACAGAAAAGGTAATTAAATTCATTTCTTTTTCATGTTAATTTATTTCTTTAATAATTTCATTTTCTCCAATTTTATCGCCATGTACCAAACAAGCTATAAGTTAATTGCCTCTTTATATGAAATATCATCATAGGTCACCACTGATAATCATTGATGTCAATTAATAAGACTAGAATTCCTAGGGTCTAACAGGTGGACTCATTTCCTTCGATGTCTTCAATTCTTCGCCCTTGTGTGTAAACTTTTAATAAAGCTTATAAGTGGTCGTTGATTTTTGCCAACTGACATATTTTAGGTTGATAGCTGATGTTCTTCGAATGCTTTCCAAATAGTTTGCAATCCATGATCACTACCTTGAGATTAGTTATCGTCACTACTACCAATTTGAGCCATCAATTAGGAGAAACCCCATGATGCCAACTCACGTTGCATGTTGGTCAGTTAACACACGATTAATTAATTTAAGAGAAATGTCTCAAATAAGAGACTTTGATAAAACACGACAAAGTTAAGAAATTGAATTTGTTCAATAATTAATTATAATGTGTCGTCACAAATCCAAAAACTATTTATACCTATCATTAAGGTTACAATAGGAATTAACAAAAATAATAGTTAATTAATAACTAATTAAATGTAAGAAAAATAAATTGAAAAGAAAATAAATAAAAACATCATAATACTCTTGCACGATAAACATGCCTATGTTCGACGTAATCCTCATGCCTCAGTGCAATATAAGACAACCACCTGAGATAAGAGAAGCACACTTATATTTAATGTAAGAGTACCGTTCGAGATACACTTGTTATACCTATTTGAGATAATACCTTTACTCGGAATAATCAACCACTACTCAAATTAGTTTGCATATGATCTATTTGCTACGGTGCATGATCTCCATTAGAAATTAATGAGCCTTTGCCACCTAGGTTGAAAGCTACTTGTTGAAGACCTTGATTAGGATTCAACAACAATCTAGAGAAGGATAACCCAATACTCAAACTCTAGCCCAAGCAATTCAAGTAATTAACTGAAAAAAGCCGAAAATAAGTATAAACTTCTAATATGAGAGTTTATAATTGTCAATAGCCAATAATCTGAATACATAAATTGTCTTAGACAAGGCCTATATATAGGCAAGCTAGTAACTAGGAATTGAAAACCTATTATAATAAGGAAACTAAAGTAAAATACTAAAATAACACTAACACGAATTAAATAAAGAAAAGTAAATAAAAGGAAATACTAATGCAAATTAAATAAATGGAAAGACTTCTAGACGAAGCAAGAGACTTGTTCATCAAGGCAAGACACGTCGCGGGCTTTATCTTCAATATTGCTTCCCGTGAATAGTACATGCATATCAAATCTCAACAATCCCTCGTCCTTCGAAACTTCCCTTGTCCTCAAGGGAAATTTTGGGAAATTATTCTACATCTAAAATACAACGTTCCATTAATCCTATATACCCATAATCCTTTTCAAATTCCCTGACTTCTGTCTTTATGTGAACCTCCTGTCTCACTGTCACAAAATTAAACTGCTGCAAAAACATAAACAAAGCAGATCTTGAATCTATCATGAATTCTGCCCACATCTCTGGCTTGTGGAATACTTTTGCAAATAGGGATGGTAAAGAGTGATAACAGAAAGTCATAGCCTGTGGGGGTTGAGCGTCAGTTGGTTCAATTATGAAGGCCACGTTGTTGGGAACAATTATAAATTGGGTACGCCTTGCGTCAAGGGCACCACCTAACTGGGCATCATCAAGGATATGGATCATGTTATTGAGAGAGTCTTCGACGGTGACGACCTTCTTGACTTCGATTTGGGCATCATCATCCACGGTCGGTCGAGCAAAAGAAGTCAGAGGGATCAAGAACTCTGAAGTTGGAGTTGGGTCGCAAATCCTTTTAGATGAGTAACCAGATGGGAACTCAGCCTCATGTTGTGATCCTTGTGAGCTCTAAAAACATGGTTCATCTTCAACGCTTGAAATATCTTTCACCTCCTGTGAAGTTTGTTGTGACCTACGATTATCTCCTTGAGTTCGTCTGCATCCTATAGGATCTTTTCCCTTGTATGCGAATAATCGATCAATTTTCTAATTAATTCTGTCTTGGAATCGAACCATCTTTGCCAAAGTTGTCGAAAACTCTGTCATAGAATTTTCCAGGGCTTCGAACAGTTGCATGTTCGTCCTTGCTGCCTCCTCCGTCATTGCTGATGAAGATCGCGAGATAAAATTGAGAAATCTTAATTAGGATCTCTCATGAAAGCACCAAATTGTTGAGGACCTTGATTAGGATCCAACAATATGTTGGGATAGTGCTATATAAAGCAATGTGTAATCCTAATAATGTAAAGACTATTTCTGATTAATTAAAATATATTTTGTTTAAATATTTATTAGATTGCATTATTCTGCTTTCTTATGTGGCTGAGCATCATAACATCCCATTACTTATCAAAGTCTATTACTGGGTATGTGTGTAACACATACAATAGATCCACTAATTAGACTAAGTAAAAATTGGTTCACAATCGGTGAATGGAGTTTGGGATGCCTGCTCGATAAGATTGTGGTGCGGACTATTTCCATAGTGGGAGTGATCTAATCTAGGATCATTGTAAAGAGTTTACAAATAGTAGTGCCAGTATGTAATTATACATATTGAACAGGACCATGATAGAATAAGTTCTTCAACTAATATCCGTTGCATTGTATGAAGAATTTTAGATTCTATCGCAGGATGACTGATTTATGAATTGATCTTAATCCAGACCGTTTGATTAACTCATGTCTATAATTTATGTCTTTTGACTTATTAATGAGTGAGAGGCTTAGTGCTTCAAATACCTCGATATCTTGGAGATATAATATTATAGATAGTGGGAGCGCCAAGTCAGGTGCATGGAATCCATCGCTTCGTTATACGAAGAGTAATGATATTCCCATGTTGTTTAATTCGGGATTCTTGGGTGAATCAAGCGCTTGTAATTATATTAGATATAATTTATTATAAATCCTAATTCATGATTGGATCATGAATAGGTCGCCCATTAGAGAATTAATGGTAACACATGGATAAAAATATAATTAGAGAGGTTGAACGGAATCTATTGATACTGTCTCTAATTATGAATATCATAGTGGAGGATCATATCACATGGCAATCAGTTATATTGATGGACAAATAATTTATTATGGATTCTTGTAATCATATCTGCTTGATCTTAAAGTGCGTTTTAGTCCCTGATCGTGGCTCGGACTAAAACTAATAAATAATGATTTAATTGATTAATGAGATTAATTAATTAAATATTATTTATTGGAGCTTCGATTAAGTGGGTCCATTTGGTCCCTCTTGCTAGCACCGTTTATTCTTGTATGGAGTATCGGATCGTTGTGAGTTAATTCTCTGGTTGTGCTTAAGAGCTAATTAATTAACGTGTATTAATATATATTTAAGAGTTAAATATATATCACATGGTTATTTATTTAATTAGATTAAATAAATAATAATAAATATTTTATCCATTTAATGTGATTAAATGAATAAATATATTATTTATTTATTTGATAAATAAATAATATTATATATTTATTTAATTAGTTTGTACAGTAATAATTATATTATTTAAATAGTTTAAATAATATGTATTATTATTATTTAACTAAAGGCGTATGCGTAATAGAACAGGGGTAACCCTAGGTCTATAAATAGATGCATAGCCTCCTAGGTTAAAGGGGGTGCGTGTGCAATCATTGACAGCCAAAAAGAGAGAGAGAGAGAGACAGGTGACGGCCAACCCTAGCAGAGGTGGTGTTCCTGTTCTTTGATCCAAGGGTGCCACAGCCCTGTACTCCATGAGAAGGTGAATAACAGAGAAGGCTATTTGGTGGTTGAATCCAGGAGACTGCGAGGACGATCAAAGGTAGATCGTGAGTTTGTTCTTGGAGGGAAAAGAAGAGGGTTCTAGCTTTACCGTTCTTCAGGTTGGTTTCTTCTTTTCTCTCTTTGCAAAATTAAACGAATTGATTCATGTTTAGATCCTGCTGTTTGTTTGCTGGAATAAAATTTTTAAAATTCATTTCCGCTGCGGTTAATCATTAACCCCATTCCAGTATTTCAACAATTAGTATCAGAGCTTTAAACATGTTAATCAATTTGTTTAATTTGGCCCTGGATGTATGAATAGAAGTAGCGGCACTCTAGGGTTCATATGTTTATACATGAGATGTATGTTACAGGTGGTGTATGGATTTATATATTTTGTTCATGTGATGAAAGATTTAATATATATTAATTGTGATGGTTTGCCGGCCTTGGGATCTTAGTTTTGGTTGTATTTACATGAGATGTAATTTGCTGAGGGGCGTCTATTATCACCGTGTTTCCTGCTAGTTTCTTTATTTTATTTTTAGCATCTTGTAAGCCATAATTGGCATAGAAATATTTTATGTAATATTCATGAGCCTGGAATAAAAGTGGATGACGAGTCTCCGAGCCGAAGTAGACGCAACCTTCCACCTAGTCTCTCACAAGCAGTCCGGTGGTGGAGGAGTCCCATGCGGCGGCGGGTTTTCTCCAGACCCGATTTACTTTCTTGATTTTTAATACTCTAAAGTTTATTCTATATTGATGGAATAATATTTAGAAATTATAGAAAGTTGACATAATTAATTTTGAAAGATTAGATCTTTCTATAATTAGTTATATCAATTTTAAATAAAAAATAATTCTATAATTGGATAACTGTTATTCATAATTGAATTATTTAAATATTTAAGTGAGAGAAAATTTTAATGGATAATTGTTATCTATTAAATTTTATTCTATATTGATAGAATAATTTTTGGAAATAAAAATATTGACATAGTTAATTTTGGAAGATTGGATCTTTCTATAATTATCTATATTAGTCTTAAATGAAAAATAATTTTATAATTGGATAATTGTTATCCATAATTAAATTATTTTAATTTTAAGTAAGAGATAATTTTAATGAATAATTGTTATCTATTAAAATTATTCAAAGTCGCTTGCAAGATGAAGATAAAAGAGCTGCAAGAGTGTCTTGTTTTTTGCTTTATTTTTCTTCATAGGATGGATCCCTTGGTATTACGGCCGTAGTTTATTTAATGTTTGTTTTATAAATTGCACATCACATGATCACATTACATATATAATTAGGGAGTGCCGTCTACATATTATTTTTCATGCATCATATTTTATTTAAGAGTTACATAATATATATATATATATATATATATATATATATATATATATATATATTAAAACCCAATTTGTAAAATATTGAGTGTGAGAGGGTTTTATTGGGAATAAGACCCATGGTCTCCATTATTAAATAACTAAGGTATATGTCTTAATGTATCTCCGAAGAGATTTTATGGACTAGGCTCAAGTTATTTTCCTAAAAGGATAGTTTACTTATTATTTAAACCAAATTGATTGACACCTCGCCAAAGCTAGGCAATTCAAAAGGTTTAGGTAATAAGACACGAAATAATGGTTATACACTCAACACGATCTCTTGCATTAATCTTCCAAAGAGGCATCTGCAAGGGATGTGGACCAAATATAAACGAAAATTGAATTGGTTGAATATGCGATATTTAGGAAAGCCAAATCAATTGGGAGGGTCCCGACAAAGTAAAGAAAAGTTTATTCTCCCAAAGGAGGTTTATTGATTCTGGATATTTTGTTATTCGTAGTAAGAGTATTGATTTAGGGTTTTATTAATACTTGTGCATTCATGCATTCATTAATGTATATGCATTTTACTAAATTTAGTTATGATGTATGCCATTCTAAAACATTTTATATTTTATATTTTCAGTAAAATGTCTTTTAACCCACTAGCCGTTTTATTGAGCCAAAATAAATTGACCGGTGAAAATTTCAATGATTGAAGCGTAATCGAATATTGTGTTACTCGCTGAAAAGCACAAGTTTGTCTATCGAGCCTTGTCCACCTAAACCTCCGGCTAATGCTTGAAAACCGCAAAGGATGCTTATGATAAGTGGATCATGCGTCCGATGATATGACTCGTTGTTACATGTTGGCATCCATGTCCAATGTGTTGCAACAACAACATCAAGGGATGCGAACTGCCAAGGATATCATGGATTCTTTACAGGCTATGTTTGGGGAGATCTCAATTCGTGCGCGATTTGAGGCCGTGAGAGCTATTATGAATAGTCGCATGAAAGTGGGAACTCCTATTAGGGATCATCTCTTAGAGATCATGGCTCATTTTAATGAGGCTGAGATCCATGGAGCTAGTATAGATCACAGGACTCAAGTTGGTATGATACTAGAGACTCTCCCTGATAGCTTCATTTCTTTTAAGACTAATTATGTCTTGAATAAAATGGATCTAAACCTCACCACTCTTATGACTGAATGACAAACCTATGAGGGAATGATTAAGTCTAAGAAAGGTGAGGTGAACATGGTTGTTGCTGGTTCTTCTCTTAAGAAGAAGAAGAAGCTAAGTGACAAGAAAAAGGCATCTTTAAAAGCCAAGAGGAAGGTGAACAAGAAAAAGAAGACTCCTAAAGCTGGAAAGTGTTTCCATTGCGGCAAAGAAGAACCTGGAAGAGGAACCGTAAAGAGTACCTCCAAACAGTGAAGCCAAAGGAAGGTATTGTACTTGTCCTTGAAACTGGTTTAGTGGAAAAATCAAATAATCTTTGGATTATAGATTCGGTGCCACTAATAATGTTTGTACTTCTTTCAGGGACTTCAGGTCCAAAGGCAACTTAAGGAAGGGGAATTCATTTTTAGAGTTGGCACTGGGATTCAGTTTCAGCAATGGCAAGTGGGAGTGCTAAAGTTATATTTTAGAAATAAATTTATTTTGTTAAAGGATTGTTTTTATGTACTGAGTTGAACAGAATTTGATTTCGGTTTCTTCTTTGGTTGAACATGGTTATTCTATTCGTTTTGCTGAAAATGTTTCAGTTTATAAGAATAATATTTTGATATGTTCTGGTATAAAGGAAAACAATCTTTACAAAATTAATCCTAAAGATTCATACATTGTTGAACACGGAAATAATTGATGATGAACCCATTCCAAAACGAGTTAAGTTAGATACAAATGAAACATATCTATGGCACGTGATACTTGGACATATTAACCAAACTAGGATTCAAAGGTTAGTAAAGGATGGACTTCTGAATGGTTTAGAGGTTACTCCTTTACCCACATGTGAATCATGTTTGGAGGGTAAAATGACCAAGAGGTCTTTTCCTCCGAACGGACATCGTGTTAATGATCTCCTAGAGCTAGTACATACAGATGTTTGTGGACCATTTAATGTACAAGCAAGAGGAGGTTATGAGTATTTCGTCACTTTTATTGACGATTTCTCTAGATATGGATATGTTTACCTAATACACCGTAAGTCAGAGACTTTTGAAAAGTTCAAAGAATTTCGGACGGAGAAAAAAAGCAATTAGGTAAATCTATCAAGATGCTTCGATCAGATCGAGGTGGAGAGTACCTGGATAATGAGTTTAGGTCATATCTAACTGATAATGGGATATTGTCTCAACTCTCTGCACCTGGCACACCACAACAAAATGGTGTTGCAGAGAAGAGGAATAGGACAATGCTTGACATGATGAGATCAATGTTAAGTAGTTCATCATTGCCCAAATCGTTTTGGGGGTATGCACTACAAACGTCTGTTTATTTGATAAACAGGGTACCTTCTAAATCCATACCTAAGACACTATTCGAATTATGGACAGGTCGTAAACCAAGTTTAAGGCATATCCGAATTTGGGGGTGTAGGGCTCATGTCAAAAGGGCTAAGGTGGATAAGTTGGATGCACGACCGAGTTGTGCATTTTTGTAGGATATCCAAAAGAAACGAAAGGTGGTTTATTTTATAGTCAGGAAAGATAATAAAGTATTTGTATCGACAAATGCTAAATATCTTGAAGATGACCATATTAAAAATCACAAATCAGATCATCGAATTGAGTTGGATGAGATACCGGTTGATGAGATCAGTGGCCCAACTCGAGATCAACATGATGAGATCATTATTGATCAACCAATCATAAGAAATGAGACCATAACATTGGAACAACATCCAGTTATTTTGCGTCAGTAGTGGGAGGGTTGTTAGACAACCGGACCGTTACATGGGAGTTGGAGATGCTCGTTAGCTATCTCGATGATCATAAAGATGATCCCTTGACCCCCGAGTGATGCACTGAATGATGTAGATTCCAAAGCATGGCAACAAGCAATGGATGCTTGAAATGAATTCAATGTATTCAAACCAAGTTTGGGAACTTGTAGATTTGCCCAAAGGGGTGAAACCAATTGGATGCAAATGGATTTATAAAAGGAAAAGAGGCGCGGATGGAAAAGTAGAGACTTTTAAAGCTAGGCTAGTAGCCAAGGGCTACACCAGAAAAAAGAAGGTATCGATTATGAGGAAACCTTCTCTCCGGTTGCCATGCTCAAATCCATTCGCATCCTCCTGTCTATAGTTGCACATCTCGATTATGAGATTTGGCAAATGGACGTGAAAACGGCATTCTTGAATGGTCGTTTGGAGGAGAGTATCTATATGATACAGCTGAAGGATTCATTGCTAAAGGGCAACAACATAAAGTATGCAAGTTGCAGAGATCCATTTATGGACTCAAACAAGCCTCTAGGTCTTGGAACATTAGATTTGATGAGGTGGTCAAATCATTTGATTTCAAGCGAGCATAGACGAGCCATGCGTCTCACAGCAAGATAAAGGATGGAAATGTGGTCTTTCTTATTCTTTATGTTGATGATATTCTTATCATTGGGAATGATATAGTATCATTGGAATCGGTCAAACGGTGGTTGACTAAACAATTCCAGATGAAAGACTTGGGAGAAGCAAGCTATGTTCTTGGAATCCGTATTTACCGTGATAGGAAGAACAAGATGTTAGCATTATCCCAAGCCTCGTACATAGATAAAATACTTGAGAAGTATTGTATGCAAAATTCCAAAAAAGGTCAACAACCCATGAGAAATGGAATTACGTTGTCTAAGGAAATGTCTCCCTAAGACACAAGCAGAGATCGATAGCATGCGAAAGATACCCTATGCTTCAACAGTTGGTAGTCTAATGTATGCTATGTTATGTACGAGACCGGATATTTGTTATGCGGTGGGAATTGTTAGTAGATATCAATCGAATCCAGGAATCAAACATTGGGAATCGTTAAGCATATTCTTAAGTATCTTCGGAGAACTAGGAATTACATGCTCGTGTATTCAGGGTCGGATTTGACGCTTGTGGGATACACCGATTCGATTTTCAATCGGATCCAGATTCGAGAAATCAACCTCTGGCTCTGTGTTCACTTTGAATGGTGGAGCTATAGTTTGGAGGAGTGTGAAACAATCTTGTGTTTCGACTCTACTATGGAAGCCGAATATGTGGCGCCTGGAAGTGTCAAAGAGGGCCGTATGGCTCCGTAACTTCTTAAGGGATTTAGAGGTTATCCCTGACCTTGAGCAACCCATGACCATTTATTGTGACAATAGTGGTGCGGTTGCAAATAGTAAGGAACCAAGAAGCCATCAAAGGGGGAAAACACATTGAACGGAAGTTTCACCTCATCAGAGACATTGTGGAGCGCGGTGACGTGTCAGTATGCAAGATAGCATCGGAGGACAACCCTGCTGATCCTTTTACAAAGACTCTTCCTTCTAGAGTTTTTGATGGACACCTTGAGAGGTTGGGAATTCGGGATATGACACAGTTGCTTTAATGCAAGTGGGAGATTGTTGGGATAGTGCTATATAAAGCAATGTGTAATCCTAATAATGTAAAGACTATTTCTGATTAATTGAAATATATTTTGTTTAAATATTTATTAGATTGCATTATTCGCTTTCTTATGTGGCTGAGCATCATAACATCCCATTACTTATCAAAGTCTATTCCTGGGTATGTGTGTAACACATACAATAGATCCACTAATTAGACTAAGTAAAAATTGGTTCACAATCGGTGAATGGAGTTTGGGATGCTCGTTTCGATAAGATTGTGGTGCGGACTATTTCCATAGTGGGAGTGATCTAATCTAGGATCATTGTAAAGAGTTTACAAATAGTAGTGCCAGGTATGTAATTATACATATTGAACAGGACCATGATAGAATAAGTTCTTCAACTAATATCCGTTGCATTGTATGAAGAATTTTAGATTCTATCAGCAGGATGATGATTTATGAATTGATCTTAATCCAGACCGTTTGATTAACTCATGTCTATAATTTATGTCTTTTGACTTATTAATGAGTGAGAGGCTTAGTGCTTCAAATACCTCGATATCTTGGAGATATAATATTATAGATAGTGGGAGCGTCAAGTCGGTGCATGGAATCCAACGCTTCGTTATACGAAGAGTAATGATATTCCCATGTTGTTTAATTCGGGATTCTTGGGTGAATCAAGCGCTTGTAATTATATTAGATATAATTTATTATAAATCCTAATTCATGATTGGATCATGAATAGGTCGCCCATTGAGAATTAATGGTAACACATGGATAAAAATATAATTAGAGAGGTTGAACGGAATCTATTGATACTGTCTCTAATTATGAATATCATAGTGGAGGATCATATCACATGGCAATCGGTTATATTGATGGACAAATAATTTATTATGGATTCTTGTAATCATATCCGCTTGATCTTAAAGTGCAGTTTTAGTCCCTGATCGTGGTTCGGACTAAAACTAATAAATAATGATTTAATTGATTAATGAGATTAATTAATTAAATATTATTTATTGAGCTTCGATTAAGTGGGTCCATTTGGTCCCTCTTGCTAGCACCGCTTATTCTTGTATGGAGTCTTGGATCGTTGTGAGTTAATTCTCTGGTTGTGCTTAAGAGCTAATTAATTAACGTGTATTAATATATATTTAAGAGTTAAATATATATCACATGGTTATTTATTTAATTAGATTAAATAAATAATAATAAATATTTTATCCATTTAATGTGATTAAATGAATAAATATATTATTTATTTATTTGATAAATAAATAATATTATATATTTATTTAATTAGTTTGTATGCATAATAATTATATTATTTAAATAGTTTAAATAATATGTATTATTATTATTTAACTAAAGGGGCGTATGCGTAAAGACATGAGGGTAACCCTAGGTCTATAAATAGATGCATAGCCTCCTAGGTTAAAGGGTGCGTGTGCAATCATTGATGACCAAAAAGAGAGAGAGAGAGACAGTGACGGCCAACCCTAAGAGAGGTGGTGTTCTGTTCTTTGATCCAAGGGTGCCACAGCCCAGACTCCATGAGAAGGTGAATAGCAAGAAGGCTATTTGGTGGTTGAATCCAGAGACGCTGAGGACGATCAAAGGTAGATCGTGAGTTTGTTCTTGGAGGGAAAAGAAGAGGGTTCTAGCTTTACCGTTCTTCAGGTTGGTTTCTTCTTTTCTCTCTTTGCAAAATTAAACGAATTGATTCATGTTTAGATCCTGCTGTTTGTTTGCTGGAATAAAATTTTTAAAACTCGTTTCCGCTGCGGTTAATCATTAACCCCATTCCAGTATTTCAACACAATAATCTAGAGAAGGATAACCAAATACCCAAACTCTAGCCCAAGCAATTCAAGTAATTAACTGAAAAAGCCGAAAATAAGTATAAACTTCTAATATGAGAGTTTATAATTGTCAATAACCAATAATCTGAATAATCTGAATACATAAATTGTCTTAGACAAGGCCTATATATAGGCAAGCTAGTAACTAGGAATTGGAAACCTATTATAATAAGGAAACTAAAGTAAAATACTAAAATAACACTAACACGAATTAAATAAAGAAAAGTAAATAAAAGGAAATACTAATGCAAATTAAATAAATGGAAAGACTTCTAGACGAAGCAGGAGACTTGTTCATCAAAGCAAGACACGTCGCGGGCTTTATCTTCAATATTGCTTCCCGTGAATAGTACATGCATATCAAATCTCAACATACTCTTCTAATGTGGATGAAATGCTTGAGAAAGGAAGCAATTCTGGGTTAGCGATTTAGGTACTAGAGATCTTAGCAATGAAAGCAATTCAGAGGATGAGGATAGAGGAGCAATCGAGCAAGCGTGTTAGGGAAATAAGTTTTTTTTTCCAGGAAGACAAAGCGGAAGAATGGTATTAGGAAGGCAAATTTTGTCCGTAAAAATATTAAATTATGCCTATTTGAATTTTTACATTGTTCATTCTTTATTTGTTAATAAAATAACATCAATTTCACTTTTAACTATTTAGTAAATAAATTGACCCCATTTTAGAAATTAGGAATGTTTGGTGTATATTTTTGGTTTTCTATTTTTAAAATTTATTTTTAAAAATCATATTTCAACACTTTTTTTTTTTTTTTTTGCAAAATTAAAAACACTTTTTTGTTTGGTGTGTGTTTTTTGTAAAAAGTGTATTTCATTTTACCCTTTCAAATGTGGGGAAGTGGGTCGCACAGTGGGGAAGCAGGTCACGCCAGTAGGGGGCAGGTTTGTGGGGAGAGATCAAGCAGTGGCAGCGGGCAGGTCGCACGGTGGGATTTGGGGGGGAGTTGCCTCATCGAAAAACACCTAAAAACAGAAAATAAGAGTTGAAAAACAACTTAAATTATAAATATGTTTTTTTCTGCATTTAAAAACAACTTGTTTTAAAAAAAATAGATACCAAACAACTCGAGAAGAATGTTTTTCGTATTTGAATACAGAAAATGTTTTTCGTATTTTAAAAACACGCTCGTAGAGCGTGTTTGATGAGTGTTTTTAAAAGTTATTTTCTGTATTTAAATACAAAAAGCAGTTTTATTTTCTTGTTTGGTTATCACGTTTGTTTTGGGTTTTTAAAAACAAAATATTTTTAGAAACATAAAAATGAAAACATCTTCATGACAACCCCATACCCCGACGCTGCCAATTTGCTAGACGATGACTGCTGCAACCTCCCCCTGCCATGCTCCAAGGCCATGGCAATGGCTTGCTATGACCCTCTCCCGACGCATCAACCTAGGAAAAGAAATGAGTCTCGGCAAAAACAATACCCAAAATATTCAGTTTTTAATTCTACTAAAAACATTTTTTGAATACAAAATATGAATACAGTTTTTGAAAACAGAATACCAAAAATAACACCAAACTTACCCTAAACTCTTCCGTACTGTCTTCAAAGTTTTCCAAATAAATAAATAAGATTGCGCCTCCTATAACTAACTATAGGTGATTATCATCTTCTTTGTAAAATTTAAAGTTAATTCATAATTTAACGGTAAATGATGTCTTATAGTTCATTGGGACAAGTTGTAACTAAGAGAACAAGGGATGGGGTCACAATCTGCATTTCATTAAGAGCAACTCCAATCCACTCTGTATTATACAGATATAGACAGTAAAATTTAAAATTTTTATTTCAACAGACTCTTCACATCTGAAAATTGTTATATTAACTCTTCACAAATGAAGCGTTATTATTTATTATCTACATTTTATTTTATTATTTTTTCTCTCTTCTATTCCCATCTCCCGTTCTACGCTGCCTCCCATCACTTCACCCCCGCCGCCCGTCCAAGCCCTTCCATCCCCGCTGCCCGTCCAAGCCCCTCCATCCCCGCCGCCCGTCCCAGCTGCCCCGTCCAAGCACCCTGTCCCCGCGCCGCCCCGTCCAAGCCCTCCATCCCCGCCGCCTGTCTAGGCACCCTGCACGTCCCAGCCACCTCGTCCTCGACCTGGGCTGATGAAGGCAGCGTAGGGGCCGTCCTCGACCTTGGCTGATGAAGGCGACGCAGGGGCCGATCCGGCACAGTTGTTTTCTGCCAGAGCTAGCAAAGTCATGCAGGGCTGCCAGCTTCATTATTTAAATATTTAAAAATAATACTTTAATAAAAATAAAAGTAAGTTGAATAATAGTGTTGGAGTTTTATGTGTAAAATAATTATCTACATTTGAAAATTTCTCTATATGTAAAAAAATATACAGAATAGTATTGGAGTTGCTCTAAGTACATAATTGGTTATATATTTAATTATTTAAAAATTGAGTATTCTTTATATTTAAACTATACTTAGTAGCGCATTTATGATTTAACACCTAGGGATGTAATTTAAGATATTTTAAAATAAATTTGATTAAGTGAGTTGTTGAGCAAAAGTATCATCAGTTGAAATTAGCTAAATTAACTTTAATTTATTTTATATTTAAAAATTAATCAAATTAAGCCCAAAAATCAAAATCTAATATTTATATATTGAAAAAGTGAATGTCTTGTTTCAAACACATTAAGCATGAATATGGATAGACCTTTATTTTTTAAATTTGAAAATATTTAAAGTTCAATCCATTTGTCTTGCATGGAAAAACTTGTTTTATATATTAATCTTATACAGTGTCCTTTCATGTGCAAGACACGCTAGGGAAATTATGTACATAGTTGGAAAAATATGTGGGTGAATTTAAGAAGAAGAGTTCAATCCTCTACATCAGTTGTAGAGGATCCTAATTCTAAGAAGAAAGGACTAAGGATAATGCATAATTTTTTAAAACAAAATTTGTGCAGGTTAAGCTACTTTTGACTACTATTTTAGGACATTTAAAAGGGCATACTAAGCTTAGTACTTTTAATAGAGATTACAAAATATATTATTAACATCAATTAATGAATTTATACCTCTATGCTTAAAATAAACATTTTTATAATTATTTTATAAATTACTTTTACATTTATATTATTTGTTGATTCAAAACTTTTTTATTGTAGCTAAATTAGTTTCTACATGCATTGACTTGAGTTATCCTAAATAAATTGTTTATTGTTAAAATGAAATAATTCATATTTAGAATGTTATAGGTAGGGGTGCTATCCGCCTTAGCGGGAGTGGAGTCTACCTATTACCATACTTCGCCCCCCGTCTAGACGGGTAGTATAATTTTGAAACCATACCCCACCCCATGTGTAGGTGGGGCGGGATACCCCATCCTATGATGGGGTTGGCAGGGGGAGGCTTCATCTGTCCGCTCCTCTCTACCGACCTTTATTGATAGAGGTGATTTGGGTCTATGAAACGATTGATAGGGGTGATTCGGGTCCCATCAAGGGTGGAATCAACCTATTACCGCCTCTGCTTAGGCGGTCGATCAAATTTTAAAATTATACCTTATTCCATATGTAAGCGGGGCGGGATATTCTATTCTTTAATGTGTCTGCGAATGAGGTCTCACTTGCCCGCATCTTGCTATCATTTTCTATTGGATTTGTCCATATGAATAATTTCAACTTAAATTAAATTTCTACATCATTTTTAATTAAAAAATTATCAAAAATGAATTAATTTTATAATAATAAATACCATTTAAAAATATCAAAAATCATAAACAATAATTAAATAATAATATTTGAAATATTATAAAATCATAAATAAAAATTATTAAAATTAGGCGGGCCACGGGAGCAGGGCGGGATACCCTGTTACTTATTATCGCTCTCCGTCTCCGCTAATATGTGAAGTTTATGTATATTTTATCTCCCATTTTGCATCTCTTTTTATGGTTGAGTGTGTGTTTTTGATATTATTTTAGGATATATTATGCCTGTGTAGTTTTGTGTGTGTTTTGCTTTGTTTTG
Source organism: Taxillus chinensis (assembly GCA_023512835.1). Classification (NCBI taxonomy): domain Eukaryota; kingdom Viridiplantae; phylum Streptophyta; class Magnoliopsida; order Santalales; family Loranthaceae; genus Taxillus; species Taxillus chinensis. The sequence goes on from CM042092.1 coordinate 4,865,446, forward strand.
TAGCTTCTTCTAGGAAAAGAGAGTTAAGGAATTCAAAGTAAGGATGAGCATGGTAGCCAAAGAGGTCAGGGAGCAAGTATGAAACACTTTCATCATGCACGTGCAAGCTTATACATGCAAGATAACAATATTTCAACACTTTTAGTTCTTGCATGCGTAGAAGAATCGCATGCATGTGTCCATTGTTGGTGTATTTTATGACACGTGCTCAAGGGGAATTGAAGACAATAATATTTTAAGCTGCTTTTGTTTTTCCAGGTATTCAAAAATAAGTGTTTATCGTCGTCAACTTCTTGGACACGTGTACCCCTATTCTGCTCCAAAACGACGATGTTTAGCTTAAGTACGACCTTGTAATTTTTAATCAAGGTTAAAAAGGGGTTTACACTTGTAATGGCTGCCTTAGATTAATTGGGTGAATGTGTATAAATAAAGGAGGCTAGCAAACTAAAAAAGAAAAGGGGGCACCGGTAGAGGAACCCTAGAGGCATTTTTGGCCGGGGGAAGGAGAGAGGATCCTCCATAGCCCACCAACAACGCCATATCATAAAGGATGAGCATTGAACGGTCATTCATTGGAATCAAGGATTGTGATAGTTCTAGTTCATGTGGGTGATTTGGTGGGAGATTTTACGCTATCAACAAAGGAGAGAAGAGTGTGGTCTTCAAGAGTGGGACGCCACTAGACAATTCTATAACTTCTAAGTTAGGTTTTTATGTATTTAAACTGCTTTTATTCTAGAATTATGTAATTTAAGTTCTGAATTCTATGTGTTTGATTAAATGTTTGATTGAAATATTTATATGTTCTGGTTTATAAAACTGTCTATAAATTTTATTACCACGGTAAAGACATATAGAGTGGACCAAGCCTATATGAATTTACAAACATAATGAGTCACTGGGCTTTTGGGTTTGATTTGCATGGACCAAATGAGATCAAATCATAATTAGTAAATTCACCTGGACCAAAGGGAATTGAATAAATTGATAAGATGAATTTTGAATATTTGAGAAAATAAATTAAAGGATGAATTTAAGTGAATTAATTCTAAGAAATCTTAAACCCTAACTGAAATCTCCAACTCTCCAATTTCTCCTTTTAATCTTACTTTAGGTTTTTATTTTATTTTGATTATTTTATTTTATTTTATTTATCAATTATTAATTTGATTTCTTTAGACAAAACTAGGATTATAAATTTTAGTGCCTGTTGCAATTAGAAGTGAGCATCGATCGGTTCGGTCGGTTTGTGTATAATTTTTAAACCAAACCAACGACATTCGGTTTGAAAAAAATTCAAACCAAAACCAACCAATAAATATTAAAAATCATCGATCTTGGTTCGGTTCGGTGCATTAAAATTCAGTTCGGTTTATCGGTTTGAATCAATTTTTGAATTTTAACGTCAAATAAAAAAATACATTCATTTTAATTCTTAAACATCATCACCAATCGGCCAAGTTTACGACTCTATGAGTAAATCCGACGGGATAAGTGGGAATGGGAAGTGAGAATGTCAACCTTTAGCCTTTCTACTTGAAAGCGCAAAACTAAGAGATGCGTGGAATTGAAGCGTAAAGTACCGACATGCCGAAGTGGTAACGTCTGTTCGGTCGTTTGATTAACCAAACCCCTAAAACCGTGAATCGAACCAATAACATCGGTTCTCCAAAAATAAAAACCAAATAAACCAATATAATTTTAAAAACCAGCTTTTTCGGTCCAAACAATTTGGTTTGATTCGGTTTATCGGTTTGGTTCGGTTCTTGATCATCCCTAGCTGCAATAGATTCCTTTTTGCATTTTTTGTGGGATCGACCTTGACTTATCACACTACGGTAGTTAGGACATTATAAATTATATTTTGATAGTGTGAGGCGACTAAACACTTTATTACCCGTCTGGGCGGGGTGTCAAGTTTAAAACCGCACCCCGCTCTTGTTGGGCAGGGTAACTCACCCGCATAGCGAAGCGTAAGCGGAACGGATAGTGGGTGAGGTAGCAGATACGGATATCCGTTGCCCACCCCTAATTATATGAGTATATTTAATTCATATACTTTATAACATGAATATTATTATTACTAACGTGACACGCATAAATGCTTTAGAGACAAATTTTCTCGTTAAAGACAAAGTAGTGGCTGATTTATTAAAATATTTTATTATATTATCATATGAGAATTTCAAGTGTTTTATTAAGAGACAGTGGTTCATTTAAATTTGAAATTTTAAAAAAAATAAAAATTATGAAATTCATATTTATCTTAAAAATTATTTTAATACTTTTTTTATTTTCAAATTAAAATTTAATTTTGTGTGAATAATTTTTTAATTTTTTTTCTATTTTATTACTTTGAGTTCTTTTTTTTTTTTTATATTTTCATGGGACTTGAATTCGTTGGTATCTATTTTTTCTTCTATCAAATAAAAATTATTTTTAAACCATAATTTAATACAAACTCAAGCAAATTAAGAAACTAAAATTTATACCAAATATATGTACGAAATGTTGACATACATATACGAGATAAAATATGTTTATATATATATATTAAACAATTAGTGAGAAGTATTTTGGTTAAAAATCAATCAAATATATATATCCTCAGCGGACAGATAAATAATGGCAACTTGACAGAAATAAAATAATGAAAATTTATTATTTAAATTATTTTAAAAGTAAATGAAATATTATTAAACCAATTGAATTAGTTTTGGCCACGCCAAAGTCAAATAAAAGTTTTAACGACCCACCTCGCAACATTCTCTGAAAACGCTCATTCAATTAGCTGTCAAATCGTGCATTAAGAGATAGTCGTTGATGGGTAGAAGCATCATCATTAATGCGAGTGTGTGCATGTTTTGGCCTAGCAGGCATCAGATTGATTTCCGTACACATGTCCTTGCTGGATCAGATTGAAATGCCCCAGAATTCATTGTCTCACACATTATCAGAATATAATTTATAATATTTTAATTACACGTAGTGTGATAAGTTAGAGTTAATTCCACAGCACAAAAAAATTTATTATAACAAATACTAAAATTGATAATTATAATTTTATCTAGAGAAATCAGATTGATAATTGATAAATAAAATAAAATAAAATAATTAGAATAAAATAAAAACCTAAACAAAGATAAAAAGGAGAAATTCTGGAGAGTTAAATATTTCAGTTAAGGTTTAAGATTTTTAGACTTAGTTCACTTAAATTTATCATTCAATTTACTTTATCAAATATTCAAAATTCATCATATCATTTTATTTAATTTCTTTTGGTCCAAGTGAATTTACTAATTATGATTTGATCTCATTTGATCCATGTGAATCAAACCCAAAAACTTAGTGACTCATTATGTTTGTAAATTCATATAGGCTTGGTCCACTCTATATGTCTTTACTGTGGTAATAAAATTCATAGACAATTTTATAAACCACAACACATGAAGATTTCATTCAAACATTTAATCAAATACATAGAATTCAAAACTTAAATTACACAATTACAGAATAAAAACAGTTTATGCATAAATACATAAAAACCTAACTTAGAAGGTGTAGAATTATCCAGTAGGAAAATAGTGTTGGGTGCTAGGTTTAGTGGGTCGGCACTGCTACTAAAGAGAGAAAAGAGATCAACACCTTTTATAAAGATAAAATACATTTAACCTACTTTCCTTTTTTGTTTTATACTTTACGGCAACTTACACTCTCTATATAAGATTTTATAAATAATATAGAGGCTTTTAGATGAAATATGACTTATATGAAAAATACAGAGTTTTCACTCGTAATCATCCTTCTAAAGGTTAATAAATGAAATATTGATGAAAACATTTACAAGGAAAATAATGATTTTATGTTTTGATTTTCAAAATTTTAAGATGATATATAATGAGTAATACAAGGGATATCGAAAGTTAATTATTCTTTCTTGTCATAAGAGTTTTTTTTCCCTTTTCCTTTTGCTCTCAGTTGCAAGGGTTTCCTAACGTTTCTTTTAATAATTTAGTTTATTGATACAAGTATATAACCCTTTTTGTTATTTGGGGTTTTCATTGTAAGTTATATGTTTTTAATTATTACTCTCAAATAGTTGAAACCCTATGATTTTAATTAATTATAAGTTATATGAATCTTCATCTCATTATGATCTTTTCACTTTGGACAAAATAAAGGTTGGTTTAAAATTATAAAGTATTTTATTGCATTGTATAAAAAAGGTATGGATAGAGAGTGTAAATCTTGTCAATAATCTTGGTCCTTGGGAGCCTAGAAGGAGATGAATAGGCTCTTTGAAAACTCTTTCTCACTATTTTGGTGCAAGATTATCTTAGATTTGAATGAATAAATCAATGCGGAAGACAATCGATAAGTTGAAGTAATTTATATTATTGTCAAAGGATAATTACAACAAATTGTATAACAGATTAAGCTGTTTGTACAAGCTTGGATCTACTGAAAGAATGTATCTCTATTTGCTTACAGTAGCACTCCGTTACTAAACAATTATGCACACGCTAGCCAAAAACTCCACACTTTACAAGTGAATATTATAACATATTTATAGACATCCCTAGGAAACTTTCTTGAAATTGGATTTTTTGGACATCGAGTAGCATTGAAGATCTTCTCGGAAGATACCTCAAGATATTGAAGTATAAGTATGTTGATTTGCTTCGCGTAGTTCCAATTGCATTAAAAGTCTTGTCCATGCCTTTAAGTGATCTACGTGTAAGATGATTTAAATGTTCAACGGATCTTTCTTACATCGGGACACAACTAGTTGAAGTGATTAAATGTGTTGAACCATCATAGCGAATAACTGGAGCAACATTGTCTTATTTCTGTTGGGATGTTTGTCCCACATCGCTTAAGGACGAGAAAGTTAAGGCATATATAAGAAGAAAGAAAACTTTAAATGTCACGACGCGTTTTAAAGCGTGTGCAGCCGATGTAGGCGAGCCCAAAGCGGACAGTATCGTGACACTTAATGGCCTTTATCTATGCCGATTCTAACAAACTGTATCGAAGCACGATTGTCCTGTTCTTATCCTCATTAATTGTTCAGTGATATCGAAAGTCTTCTCGACGTGGTGTGATCGAGCGGCGTATTCCGTTGGTGCGGCGGTATCCGGGTTATGATGTCACTTTAATATCGAACCGGTTTGATCTCTCTACAAGGTGTGGATTGAGGGGGAGTTACAATAAAAAATCCCCAGTTTCGTAGGTGTGTCTCCAACCTACGGTATACGGTCGATGTGTGACAAAGGGGGAAATTGTTGGGATGTTTGTCCCACATCGCTTAAGGACGAGAAAGTTAAGGCATATATAAGAAAAAAGAAAACTTTAAATGTCACGACGCGTTTTAAAGCCGTGCGGGCCGATGTGGCGAGCCCAAAGCGGACAATATCGTGACACTTAATCGGGCCTTTATCTATGCCCGATTCTAACAATTTCGTCGTAAGGTTTTACTTCGTGTTAAAAGTGCTCGGATCCTTACTCCGTGTCAATGGTTGCTTACTCCGTGTCGTTAAGTACTCGAATCTTTATTCCATTGCAAGGTTCCTTACTGCGTTAGTGAAGTACTCGGATTCCTTACTTCGTGTCGGCGCCTTTTTAATCCTGTGTAACTAAAAAGCTCGGATGGCTTACTCCGCATCTATTTTTCTTACTCCGTGCGAATAAAAGACTCGGGTCCTTATTCCGTACAAGTCCTTCCTTACTCCTCGAGTGGAAGACTGGGATGCTTACTCCGCATCTTCTTATCCTTAGTTTGTGCTATCGTTCCTTACTCCGTATCTTGTGATAGCTCGGTTATTTACCGACTCATTAGTCCACACTCAAAGGTATGGACTAGAATTATGTATCATGTTCTTATCGTATCACTCACGAGTGTTTGCCGTTTAAGTTTATCTTCTGCAACATTGTTAGAGATAAAGAAATGAGAGAACTCAAGTCAAATTACAAAGGGTTTAATAATTTGCATTATCCAAATTTTGGTTTTATCCAACAATAACATTATAAGACTTTGATTGATAACCTAGATTATCATAATATATCTAAATATATATGAAACTTCTATAATATCCTTTTGATATGTTTCTTTTTATGATATGACCTTACCGTGTTTATTCTCTTTGTAATTGTTTCATATTAATGTGTATTTACCTTACCCTATCTTTAAATCTTAATAGCATATTTAAGCTCATCTAGCCTTTTTATTGTTTCTTCCTCATCTTCGTTAAATAAAAAGAATAAAGTAATTAGTATATATTAGGAGTCAAGGATGCTTAAACTAGGATGATTATTGTGTTACGATATGTAATAAATGAATTATATGAATGATAGTTATGATATGTTATGATTAGTGTGTGTGTGAATTTTATTTCTTTTAAATTTGATTGTGTATTTTATTTTGCACATAATTTAGGATGAAATTCCAAATTTAGAAGCATCATAGAAATCATCATTTTTATTAATCAATGATTTTTTTATCCATATTATTGCACAATTATAAAGTTTGATATCAAAATATTGTTTATGCAATAATATATTAATCATTTTGAAGAATCATATATATATTAAGAGGAATATCTGGCTTTGAAGAAATAGTTGAAAAATTAATCTACAAATCGGATTAAAGTGAATACATTTATTTGCTTTATTCTTGTTTGAATAAAGCAAATATTATTCATATATTTGAATATATTTAAATTAAATCGAATACCTATATAACCAATTTCGTCATAAACACACTTTCTCATTTGGTATTTTTATCTACTTATATTTATATAATCATATGCACTAGTTGTTTAGACCAAATATATACCTCAAGCGATTAACTATGTACACATGCATGCTTAGAGTCACTAGACTTTTGAATGATTTTTTTATTTTATTATAATGATACGTAACAATACATAATATTAAGATAATATTAATAATTTTTTAAATTTAATTAATTTGAAACGGTCAAATAAATTTTTAATCCCATCCAAAATAAGTGAATTCAAACTAGAATTTCACTAGGGATATTACATTATTATTTTTCTTTCACCTGATCACAGCCGATGTAATATTTCACTTTAACTTTATTCAAGATTCAACATCACCTTCAATTTAAATACTTGAATATGGTGGTCATGGTTGATCGAAAATTTCCCACCCTCAAGTAAGTCTATTTTTTTTTTTTTTAAAGAAGCGTGGCAACCCTTTTTTGTCAACGGCTCCAGCATTTTTTTAAAGTTTAAAAAAAAAAATAATTCGAATCCGCCTTTGACTTCCTTTCCATCTCTGATAAATTCTGTTTATGTACCAAGGAGTCAATCTAGCATACGCATAGAATTTAATAAATTTAGATGATAATATTTTATATTTTGGCTACAGCATTAACTTACCTAACGGATAAAAAGTATTTAGGTTTTCACTGGATTAAATATATGTGATGCAACACAAATGTCGTCTTTCCCAACTTTCCAGCAATTACTAACTTACCTTAGGTTAGTGTAATAAATTTTAAAATGATGAGTTTATTGTGGGCTTATCTTAATTTAATATTAAGATAATTTTAAAAATTATTTGTAAATTTTGAGTTCTAAAGTTATTTTTAAAATTATTTATTTTAATTTTAATTTTAAAATATAAATTCAATTCTATCAGTAGATTCAAATAATTTATTTTATTTTATTTTATTTATTTTTTTATTTATTTTATTACTTGAATTTTTTGATTTTTTTTAAATTTTTATGAAATTCAATAATATACTCTTTTTAAAATACATTTTCTCTTTTAATCAAACATAAATTATTTTTAAATTACAATTCAAAACATAAGTCTATTGTTTTAATAACACATTTATATATCCTAGCCAAGTTTAAATTTCATGTAACACAATTTTACAAATTAGAAAACTGTTAAATATTTTATATTTTTTCCAAATGCAATAATTTTTCACCAAAAATACATAAACTAAAATATGAAACAAAATAATTAGTAGGCATGAACTACAAAACCAAATAGTTTAACGGGTGTTTCGGTGAATTTAATTTTATGTATAAAATTTTATGTATAAATATAATGTTTACATATATACTTATGTTGAAATATGTGTTTATATACGGAGCGAAATATTATGTGAAACTACAGGGCCCGCCACGCGGCACCTATGAAATATTCGTATGTAGAAACTAGAGGTGCTATCATCTAACGACCGAGAGGTTGAGTCTACCTATGATCATATCCGTTCTGCCGCGATTCCTGGACAGATGGAAGTAAACTTTAAGACATACCCCGCTCCATGTGTAGGTAAGGGGGTACCACTGTCCTATGGCGGTTGTTGGGAAGTCTTCATTCTGGCGTCTCTGGGCCGTCACCAATATTTATTTATTGATTTCTCTTAAGACAAACTTGCCTTTTAGAGGCTCCATGAAGTAGTTGATAGGGGTCATTTAGGTCCTATCGGAAAACGAAATCAACCTATTACGATTCCCGCTCCAGCTTAGGCGGTAGATCAAATTTTAAAATTGTATCTCATTCCATATATAGGTAGGGTAGGATATATTGTTCCTTAATGTGTTTGCGAATGAGATTCTATTTGCCCGCATCTTGCTATCGCTTTTTATTGGATCCGTCCATATGAATAATTTTGACTTAAATCAAATTTCTACATCATTTTTAACAAAAAAAATTATCAAAAAAAATTTAATTCTACAATAATAAATACTATTCAAAAATATCAAAAATTATAAATAATAATTAAATAATTATATTTGAAATATTATAAAATTATAAATAAAAATTATTAAAATTAGGTGGGAGCGGAACACGGGCATCTACTACCTAACCTCCGTCCATGTTAGAATTTAAAAACCCATCTCTTATCTGGAATGGATAACCTATCTTGTATAGCGGCTGAGCGAATAACGAAGTAGATCCGGATTACCCTAATAAAAAATTATGTTTTATGTAGAGAAATAACACAATAAATCAAATTTAATTTTGACTTAAATCAAATTTTTACATCATTTTAACAAAAAAATTATCAAAAAATTTAATTCTACAATAATAAATACTATTCAAAAATTATAAATAATAATTAAATAATTATATTTGAAATATTATAAAATTATAAATAAAAATTATTAAAATTAGTGGGGCGAGCAAGCGTCTTCTACCTATTAAAGCTTATCCATGCTGAATTTAAAAACCGCACACCGCTCTTGTCCGGAATGAATAACCTATCTTGCATAGCAACGGAGCGACAATAGGCGAGATTCACTCGGATTACTCCTAATATAAAATTATGTTTTTTATGTAGAGAAATAACACAATATACGTGTGTATAAACATTGTGTTTATATATAGGAAAATATTATTTATATGGCGTCTCACATTACGTAATTAACTTATGTAATGCATATTTCAAAATTTTAAATTATAATATATTTTAAAACTACTTCGGACGTATAATAAAAATTAATATTGAAAATATACGGTTCCAATAAAATTTTCGAAAAACTTTGATAAAATTATCTATATTTTAATTCTAAGAATTCAATAAATGTTAGTCTTTGAAATTAAGTAAAATTCAATTCCAAGTGTTCGCTTTGTGCCTGATAATTAAATGTTCACATGCATGCGCTAGGAGCTATACTTGAGAGACTTACACAACATAATGTTTATAAACACTATTTAATGACTTCACTTGTAGAATTTGGGGACAGATAATTGATTTGTGCATTTACTAGCCCTTGCGGTTCATCGTGTGCCCATTATGTAAAATGATATTACTTAATTTTTTTCTCGAATATCTTTTACGTTAAATTAGTGTACGGAAAATCAATGAATGTACGTGGGAAAAACCGAAAAGGTTCCATGAAATAAATTTTCAAGAGTTAATTCCTCACACAACGTTAGTAATGTTGGGGATTGTAATGTTATCTTAGTTTCTTATCTCACCAAGAAAATTAGCTATCGAAATAGATATAGAATTATCCATAAAAAGATATTATTTTGTCTCAAATTAGTATGATTTGAGATGATTAATTTAAATCATCACATAATCGTCTTAGTTGTTATAATCTTAATTAAAATTTCTAGGACAAAAATTATCTTTTCATCCCAAAAATAATTAATAGACATGCAGAATAATTGATTCTCACCACATGTCTAATTACAAGAACCTGTGTCATTGTAGAAGAATGATTTACTCAAAAAAAAATTATGCCGCTGCATATTAACATGTATGTGACAGCCTTAAACCGGGAGCTGAATACCCATACTTAAAACATTTTTCCAATGGCCTAGTTTTGAAGCAGAAGTTTCTCAAGCCTTAAAATTCCCTTAAAATTCCTACTTTTAGCCATCCATTAACTAAGATAAAAAGGTCAAGATATATTAGATGCCGTAGAGAGATTAAAGAAGTGAATATCTCTTTTAAGGAGGGAAATGCATAGAATGATTCTACAATGGTGGCAAATGCTTCGGAAAAAAGTCTCAATGAGCTTGTGACTAAGGAAAGTAAGAGAGGTTTTTTGGGTTTTCTTTTTAAATAATTAAATTTTAAATAATTATTTTTAAATTTAGTTGATTTTTAAATAATTATTTTTAATATTTTATTAAAAAAAATTATATAATAATACTATATTTATTTTGTACATCTACTTAAATAAAAACTAAGGTATATTTTCTTACAAGAAAAAATCAATTATATAATAAAAATTATAATTAATTAAAGTATATTAGTATATATGAGAATGCAGAAGTACAATGAAAAAAAAGGAAAAATGAAATACATGCACGATAGAATTAATCATACATGCGCATGTGTCAACTTAAAAACAAAAAGCAAAATGCAAAACTCTAAAAAGAAAAAAAAAACGTTGGCCAGCCAATTGTTGTCGTTGGATTCCCAGCTGCATTTAGGCTTTTTCAAAAAAAAAAAAAATCTTTGTGCAACGCACATTTTTAACTCGCTGAAAATCAAATCAACAGCAAACTGTGCACACTAAATTTGGTGTACAGTATTTTCGTTGTACTATAAATTTTATAATTTTATAATTTTTTACCCTAAAATTATGCTGTATTGTATATATTTTTAAAAAAATCAAAATAGGTAATTTAATTTAGAGATACAGCAAAATGCTGTGGCAAACAGATCCGAACTCCACCGACTTGCATGTGGGAAGTGGTTTTAGCAAGACCCCTTGAAATATGAAATACGAAGAATATGGTGTCCCTTTAAAAAAAGAAAATATTTTGGGTTCTCGTGATCACGTGGCCTTGCTGCCCACACACCGAGACATAACACGTAAAGGCCCACGTTGTTGGGTAAAAAACAAACACACTTTTATTCACCCACTTGAAGTTAAATCCCTAATCACACTGAAGGGATGCATGGCCTCCTCCGCTCCTCCTTCCTCTTCTTCCCAGATCCAGAGAGAGAGAGAGGCTTTCTCAATGCTGCTGTCTTGTTCTCAGACAACACCAAACGTCACCTTGAATGTATATATAAGGGACGCATAACATGAAAGTTGAAGGTCATCAATTAACTTTGCTAGTGAAAAAGAAAAGAGAGAGAGAGAGAGAGAGAGAGAGAGAGCTAAGCTGCTAAAGTAGCAGAGAAGCAATGTCTAGCAGAAGGTCGAGGCAATCGGCTGGAGGGCATCGAGGCTCACAGATGATCAGATGATTGAACTTGTGTCCAAGTTGCAGCAGCTTCTAACTGAGATTCATGGTCGGCGACGCCCAAAAAGGTAGCCACCAATTAATAAGGCTTCCACTCCACATGTTCATTATTCTTATTTACAAATCCCTACATGTACATTATTGTTGCGTTTTTCAATTTTGATGAACTTTAAATCATGTTTAGTCCTATAATAATTATAGGTCACATACCATATATATGCTGATGGCGCGCATGCAGCTTTAGATAATCAATATATAGTACCCTGAATAATAAAAGCTTTTGCAATGATTTAAAGAATCGGTTGTTTAAGACTGAAGCATATGCGGAATTGTGGCGTACGTGTTATAGAGTCAGATATCCGCACCCCAAAAGAAAACGATGCAAGAACATGAAAAATTGTTGTTTGAAACATGAACTACTCTACTATATATACGTTCAAACTCCCAGTAAAGACATTCTACCATTACCATCAGTCCTTTTGAAATTACGTAAATCCCCTACAAACACTCTACTTGGCTCCGATGCCTGCTTCCGCCCAACGGAAAAGCCTTGTCTCCTTTACAAGAACACCATCAATTATAATCATTGTAATTTCAGTCGTTGACTTTCATCTGTCAATCCACCAGCCAATCCCACGAATCAGTCGATCAATCTTCACCTACTAATACTCAAAAACAGATTTCTCAGCTTCCAGTGTTTCGTTAAATTTAGAAAATAATCAATGAAAAATCAATTTTTGGACAACTAAAAATGTTTTTGATGGCGTGTTATTTAACCATCAAATTTGAAGGTATTATATATTTTTAAAATGTTATGGGTAAACATATTATATTATGCTCTTTAAACCTATGTTTTTTTACAAATTCAATTTGTGATATACATATAGATAATTCAATTAGTAACAGAAAATGTACCACGTAAAGAGAAATCGGAGTTGATTTTTAACATTTAAATATGATAAATGTTTTTTTCTTTAACTTATATAATATTTTATTTGTAAAGATAAATTTTGATGGATTTTAATATTGAGACCTTGGGTTGACTGGACTTCACCGTGATTTTTTGAATATTTTATCTTTATTTTGAATATATTATTTTGGATACTTTTAATAAGTTAAAATGTTATTGACTTTTAAAATATTGTATTAGCTTATTAATAGATATGGGAAAAAAAAGTTATCTAAAACCCACTTAAGTCATTCTGAAACCGGTAAGTCTCGAATACCAAGTCTCCAATTCTATCGATTCTCCAACCAATTTCATCTTTTCTTGGTGTGACTTTAAAAATTTTAATTATAACCTTTTTTGCATATATAAATTAATATATTTATAGTTTTTAAAATCTTAATTAATATTTGAAGTTTGTAAAAAGTTGAGGCTTCTTGAATTTTTTTTTTACGTACGCTTGAAACGTTTTTCGATTAAAAAGTATTATGATGCTTTTTTAAAGCAACATAGTTATTAATTATTGCCGTGACATATATCTTAACGCTGTCGAAATGGTGTGTAATTTATGTATATATTTCGGATTTGTGCAGGTATCGGCTTCAAAGGTTTTACATGAGACGTGCAATTACATACGAAGCCTGCACAGGAAGGTTGACGACCTGAGTGACCTTTTGTCCCAGCTCTTATCTACCATCGACGGGGATAGCCCTGAGGCTGCCATAATTAGGGTTTAATTGTGTAATCTTTTATTTTGGGCGTATAAATTCCACCCACACCACTTATTTCCTTAAGTGGTTTGCATGTTTTAAATTGTGCTTTCATGGAACCATTCTCGTCACTACCTACCCAGGTCTCTGGTGTGTATATATATATATATATATATAAACGGCGGGAACATGCATGCAGGAATTAATAAATATGCATTACAGGCACAAATAAATATATAAATAGATTCATTTTAAAAATAAATAATAAAAATGAGTACAATTCATTCATTTATATTTTAAAATTTATGAAATGAATATGTAATCGTAACACGTTCTTACATGAATTATGACAAAATTATGACAAATTTAGGAAAAAAAAAAAGAGTTTTTTTCTCCTAAGAGGAAAAACCGGATGAACACGTCATTGTTTCAAAAAAAAAAGAAAAGAAACAACCCAACAAATATTATTTGCACACCATGTTAATGAATTAGGATTTTCTACATATGGTGTAGTCTACTATAATTATGTCATTTTGATATTTTTATATTAAAGCTATACTATTTTGATATGCGGTTTTTTAAAAACTGAAAACGATATAGTTTTAGATGTACTACATCGTGTAGCCGTAGAGGATTTGAACTCTATGTTAACACTCATTCATTTCAAACCTTGATCCACTTGAACTGTAGCGTACGTATGAACCGCAGACTCTCGGCACAAAAACGGCGATCCTAGTTTGAGTCATAAATGTGTTGTATACCTTCTATCCTTAATTAATTTATAGATCTATTAGTTTTTGAGTCATAAATCTAGTAAGCATTGATGACACTATTTTCTTATGGATCTTTGATATTTGGTATTTCCAACAAATTGGTAGAAATTGTGATTTTTAAGTTAGTTAAATTTGTTCATGGTACCTCAAAGTTTAATTTTAATAAATTTTATAGCTAAGGCATGAATTTCAAGTATAATTTAGCAAATATCGTTTTATGTAGATTAATTTATTGAAACTTTTAATTAGTCTATTACTAATGCTCTAACTTGCTGGCTAGTGGGGAGAATTGACCAAACTTCACTCCGAAGTAAACAATTTCTGCTACTTGTATTCTTGATGGTGTCTATATCTTGTACATGCTTGTTTATAAGCAACTTAAAATATCTCCTCGAGGGATATCCTCTGAAGAAGGTTACATGAGATCCCAATCTCATGTCTTCTCTCCTCTAAAAACAACATCACATATGGCAGATAGTTTCTTAATGGAAGGATCATACACGTCATAAGCCTTAGTATCATTTTCTTATCCAATAAACACCAACAAAGAGCTATGAGCGACAAATTTTTTTGATATGGCCATTGATCGGTTTTAATGCACTATACACCCAACAGTGTGCATATGATGTACAAGCGGCTTTTACGTTTGTGCCATGGTTCATACGACGTCATTCCCACCACACTCTTGATTAGTGCACAATTAAGGATATATATTGTAGTTGTAACAAACTTTCCAAAATTTTTGCTAACATATTCATGCTCTTCACGTATATCTACTATATATAGTCATTAATCATTAATAGAAAGTATCTCTTATCAGTTGGGGTGTAGGACTATGATGGGTCCACATAAATCACTATGTACTAACTCCAACACCCCGCTTGCTTTAAAAAGTTTTGCTGGCAGAAATTGATGTGACACTATTTAATAACCAAGCAACCTTGAAGAAAACTCCATAATGGTTGATGTATCTTCCATGATCATGTGATCAAATTGTCTTTTCAGTACTTATGCTCTTTCTTTTTTGATACATTCTTCTCCTACACTCATTTGCTAAATAGCTTACCATGCCACCTTTGTTGACTTCTTCTCTACAATTACCATCATCATTGTATCCGGCATAACCTTTGGGATTACAGCGAGAGCACCATGGTCGTTATCTGCTTCCATTGGTGCATCACCTTCAATCGCCTTCCACATGCCAAATGCGTACAAGATGATCTTCTTTTTTATAACCCACATGTCATAGTTTGCTTTATTCAACATAAAGTTTTGGATTGGAATACCACTACTTCGCGTCACTACTCTGGGCACCTACATCTTCTTCTCATTACTAAATCACCCATTTCCTTAGGTGTGATACCAAATGTTGAAATATAATCGATATATAGTGTTGGACCCCATTTTGATCAGGTTAGTTCACAAATGTGGAAAACCTTAAAATGCTCTAAGCCAAGCACTAAGTGATAAAGGATAAAATTTAGAGAACAATACACTTGACCGTGCATAATTCCAAGTTAAAAGGAAGAAGTTAGGGCTAAAGCAGTTATAGTAAAAAAAAAAGTCAAATCTATAGCATCGTGGTGGTGGTCGGGCATTGTGAGTCGTGGTCCTGAAGTATCGTGATCAAATTCGGATCATCGTGGTCAAATTCGGATCATCGTGGTCAAATTTGGAACATTTGGTCCTTATACCGGGTTTTCGATTATCAGAATACACCCAATCATCCGGATAAGGACTCAATAACACGGTAAAAAGGATTAGAGCGATCCTTAGCTTACAGGTAAGGAATCCGAGCAATCTTTTAATACGGAATAAGAAATCCGAGCAATTCTTAACATAGAGTAAGGAATTTGAGTGATCATTAACATGGAATAAGGATCCAAACCTTCCACTAGCGCAGTAAGATCGGGCGATCTTAATTACAGATAAGGATCAGCGATGATTAACATGGAATAAGGAATCTGAGTGATCATTGTAGGTTCCGTGCACAACGAAAGCGTGCCGTTCGGATCCTAAACGACCGTATAAAATTATGAAATTTTATACACGGCATCTAAGAAAGTGGAACCTTCATCTAGAGGTGTTTAATTGAAATTTTAAAAGCAAAATGGAAAATTACATACTCGTAATTTCCAACGATATCTGTGCTCGTCGGTGCAACAACTCCAAGCCAGGAGCTCTCTAGAGCGTCCACGTGCACCCCCGGACACGGACGTCCGTCCCACGTTCAGGTGCTAGCACTTGCTTAAAGACTCACGAATTCGTCTGTTTGATCAACTTATTGCTCCACGTACAACGTCTGACAAAGCGGTACTTTCCCTACTTAACTGCAACTTAGAGCAAAGGGGAGGGGAGAGACGAGAGAGGTGGGAGAATGAGTTTCTTTGTTCTCCAAAGCACCCAAAAATCATTTCCATGAATTTCCACTACTCCCCTCAATAATATATGCAAAAGTCCCATTATTAATAAAATAACACTTTTATTTTATTTATTTTGTTTTATTAGCCACCCATTTTCAAACCTAGGATGTAACCCTTTGAAAATAGGCCCTAATAAACCAAAAACATGGGCCACTCATGTTTCCACTTAATGGTATGACATATGTCCCTCTCGTCTCATCTCTGTGGGCCCCATCTGCCGTGTGGACCCCAATGGAACCCGAGCGCCAAAAAACCTAAAGCTGGACACGTTCGACCGTGGCAATCTCCCAAATTCAGATATTCCTCGGAATTCCTAAACGATGATCCGAATCACTTATTCGGCTCGAATAGTGATTTTGAGTCGATTAGCAGTCACAGGCTCTTATTGATTCCGAATGAATCAAAGTGGACTGATTTCTTTAGTAGCTTCCATTGAACTACTGGACCTACCAAATACACTATTGTGTGACCCTCAGTTCCTTCCTCAATGGCGATGGTCCCACCATAGTCCGTTAACGTTGTCTAGCAATACCATACAGCGACCAAAAAGGATGAGATATATCAGAGTAAGTCAACAACTTCCTATAACGTTCCATTGTGTATTTTAATCCTTTTGTCTCGGACATCGCAACAAGTAGAATGCATACCTATGCCATCAGTCCTATTGCTTGTTATATTTTTCTTTGACTTTATGATGGACGTCCCCGGGAACACCATGGCCATGGATTTCAATCTGATTCCTACACCAAGTCAAAGGCCAAGTGATGTCATCTTCCATAACTTGGAAGGGACAAATCCTCTCTTGACCCATCTGTTATTGTCATACCAGTCATGACATACCTAACACAAGCTTACCTCGAGCATCTGTTATGGTTTTTTCATCATGTATCAAAGTATGTGATTCGTGTATACAATAACAATGGTCTCAAATCGAGGACCAATACACACTTATAGATGGAACGATCAATGGCATCTTGATGTGCCGTTCTCATTATCGGGTCAATCCTCGCGATCTCCCAAACTTGGAGATCACCAAGTGCAACACTATGAAAGTGTCTCAATGCTTATGAGCCCCAACACTTGAGTCGGACATCTTCCGTGTCCAATCGAAGATGTATCTAGACCTTAGGACATATAGTTTAAGATATTGTTATAACATGCAATAAGTTCTCATTATAGCTGGGACTACTATAAGCTGATTGATGCGACAATATACTATGGACATTATCGTGATGTGAACGCGAAGTATAATAAACATACTGCTATAAATATATAAACACATAATGTGTAAATACAACGAAATTCCAAGATATACATGTACAGTGGTTGGGTCTGAGGCACTCAATCCAACAATCATTAACACTTGAATAAGAGATCGAAGCCTTCCATTAACCTGATTAAGGATTCGAAGCGATCATTAAACCTCAGAGTAAAAGGGATCGAGTATTCCACTAGCTTCGAATAAGCCTCAATGATCCGAAATGATCCAGAACTTCATTAAGTCGGAATGATCCGTAACATCAATGATCCGAATATGCTTATAATGTTCTGAGATGTCTTCAATTATCTCGAAAACTCGAGTTAACATCGCCACATTGTATGACCTCCTGACCTCTCGGGACACATTTTCAAGAAATCACAAAAACTCTTTTCAATGTCTTGGAACTCTCATCATATGGGAATTGGTGGCCGACTAGACATTAATTGCGAACTCCTCGAGTAGTGTGTAATAAGTACGTCTGGAGTTCTAAGGCATTTAATGGAAGCACTTCCCCTATTTCAAAGAGGTCGATATCCCTTCCTCAACCTCTATAAGGCTACTCGCCAGAACAAAAAAAGGACAAGAGCGCAAAGCTTAGAAGCACAACAAAAAGCAAAAGGAGAGAGAGGAGGATTCTAGGAGGGATTATTCCGAAATTGAAAATGATGGATACACGACTATCCTAATCTTTGGCACACCGTCTCAATCTTTGCTAGAATCTTTTTTTGTTGTTCCTCAAACATTCCAAGGAAGGAGCCAAGTATTAGCAAGAGCATTAGCCTCAATACTTCTAGATTTTTTCTCTCTTCCTTTTCTTCCTTTATCTTTTTATTTTCCTAAACAAAACACCAAGATAAACCTTAAATCTTTTTTCAAAACAAAGGCTCCCGTATGTCGTGGGGATTGAGCCCCATGCTCATATCTCGCCACTCTACTAACATCGTTAGTTATAATGAATTTGAGCTTCATAATATACTCTTCATGTTACCGAACCTTCTTTGTTTTTTCTTAGATAAAACACAAAAAATAAACCTTCTTTAGAAAAGATAAAAGCCCCAACATCCCTAGGATTGAATGACATGTTCATATCTTTGCCATTTGGGCCCCATATCAATTGTGACAATAGTCTTTATCTTAGTAAATTTTATTCTACATCATTACCACTGGGGATCAATTCTCAAATTTGGTTTTTTTCTAAATAAAACTTCCCTTGTCCCTAAAAAAGGAAAAAAGAAAAAAAAAATTAAAACAAACAAGCACCCATAGACAAGGATTACGTACCAATTTTAGGTACTATGGGGGTGCAAGAGTTCTTCTTCCTTCCTCACACGTAACTAACTCTCGAACTTTATTTTCTGGAACCATAAACCCCTTTTAGGTGGCCAAACACCTTCATTTTTGTTTGGTGGTGACTCATTCTTTTCCTATCTCTCTTTTTGGTTTTGTACAAGCTATGTCAATGATGCCTCAATGAGCAAATCTCCATCCAAAAAGAGTATTTCACGCCGGTTTCGAGCCCAGGGCAACGAATGATGACATATAGCGTGAAAAAATGTAGAAATTTTTTTTTGTTGCTCATAATCACTACAATTACTGGATTTCTTTTATATAAGCAATTATAAAGATTACATGAATTGACTTGCTAATAAAACAAACGTGTAGAGCAATTTGTGATTACCAACAATAGAAGCATGGTTAGTTCTATAGACATAACTGCTAAATATGAATATTTTTTCCAAACTTAATTTACACCTTGATTAGCATGACACAAAGAAAATGAAACAAATTAGTTGGAAACCACTAACCGTACTCCTAACAATATGACCTTATTTACCAATAACATTCCTTTCACTATTGCTTGTAATACCTTGTATTGATTTCAAAGATTTGCTCCATGATACTCATGTCTTTTATTTTTTAGCTACCTTAAGATTTTCTCTTTGGTTGGTACTCTTCCTCAATTCTCCTTAATGAAATTTTTCCCGATGTTTTATTGTTGGCCTCATTGATACTCGCTCCTTGTTGGTTAGGTTTGTTTTTGTTGTTCTCATGGCCTTTTTAGGTTCTCAGTGTTGTCAGTAGTAGGTGTTTAGCAATAGGGCGGTAGGATATACTATATACCTATACTTGGTTGAACTACTTCTAGAGTAATATCTAAGAGTGAGCTCATAGTAGGGAGTCTAATTATATATTGTATTCATCAGTATAATCTTCTTAAGTATTTTAACGGACCCAAAGATCCACAAAGTTGAAGACTTGAAGATCCGAAGCATCAATGTTCTAGTGTTCAGTCGGGTGAAGAGTAAGATTTTAAAGAATCGAAGCACGAATGGTGAAAAATCGAAGACCGATGGCAAAGGTCAAATATTAGCAAATCAGAGTTCTATTGGACGATGGCTCCAAATTAGAACTTGAAGACTCAAAGACTCGGAGACTCGAAGACTCAGACACGATAATTAGATTGATGTTTGGCTCCAAACTAGAAGATCGGACTATCACTAGCTCTAAATTGGAGACACTAATTAGAAGATCTGAAGCTTCTAACTCGAATAATAACACATCGTAAGTACATCTTCGAGGCTATGCGCTCATCATCTTGAGGCAAAACGCGGATGAGCACACCGTCTTTGTAAGTTATTCGATCGATATACCTAGAGTAATTAAAGTGTCAGAATGAACACGTGGGAGATTATCGAAGCTAGAATAATATGACTCAACGTTGGGGATAAGAGATGGAATATTATTAACCAACTGGCAGGATTAACGCAGTGGCCATCCTATAAAAGTAAAGGAATATACCTCACTTTTGGTAAACATTATCCGCATAAAATCAAAAGAGATACTAAAACGCGAACGAGAGAAATTCAAAAAAACAAAGAAAACTTTTGATACTCAGATTTACAGTGAGTTAATTAAGCATCATTTATTTGTATTCAATGAATAGATAATAATTTGTCAAAGGAATGGTTGATGGTTAAGAGGTGCAAACAGTTGTGTACGCAGGAGTAGATTATGAAGAAGTTCATCATAGTGAGTAAGTTAAAAATAATACTATTTTGTAATTGCATTTAAAAGAAAGAAAGTTAATACTGTTGTAACTATGATAAGACCTTACTATATTAAAGGATATAATAGATTGGTCTCGTTGTACATACACCCTCACTATTATAAAAGATCACATTGATCAAACCACGTATATCATGTATCTTTGTCTTTTATTTTTATACATACTGCTACAAATGTGATCCTGCAAACACACTAAGACACCACCCAAGATGCAACACATCTGAGATTAATCCATGATAAACAACTTGCTCTTTGTAAGAGGTTAAAACTAAAGAATTAGTTTTAAGTATACATATTCACCCCTCCCCCTCTTTGTATAGGTAACTTATTAGAACCTTGTTGGAATAGTGGGAATATCGGTTTTTGAAAAATGATGTTTGTTGTGGCCTTTTTAAATCTATCCACCAGATTAATTCCTTTCCTCACCATATATTCCGATGGGTGGCCACCCAACTATAAGGGAATGCATTTTTGGTCCCAATCTGGGTTATTCTTCCCCATCTCCCCATTTAATTTTGCCTCATCCTAGTTTACTTCACCTATTCATCTTGTTTTGGCAATTACTTTGAAATCAATCTTGTCTCTCCTAATCGGCCACTTGGATTGGTTACTATTGGTTTTTGGCAAGTTGTTTATTTCTAATTTAGCAAATTTTTGTTTCTCTTATAATAGTATTAAAGTACGTGTGGATTGATACGAAGAGAAAATGGATATTTGTTTTAGGGTGTATTTGGTTATTTGTTATGTTTTTGTGGATGTTTTTTTGGTTTAGGTTATTTTTTAGTTTCTAAAAAGCACAACATGTAAGTGTAGAGTCCATTGAAAAGGGCCAAAAATGACAAAAAGAAAAGAAGAAGATTTTATCTAAATCTTGTTTGATTCTCACCTAAGGAGAATTAATCGCATGTGTCAGCTAATTATACCGATTATACTCTATCATTGGGATGAGAGTAAGTTAATAACAACAAACAAGAACCAGGTGAGCAAACAAAACAACTTAGGGACTCAAAAAATGATCCATCATTCGAATCTCATTGGAAATGATATCTAACGATGCTCTCTTCACGTAGATTATCCATCCGCCTGAAAGTGGCAATTACAATCAACCGTTCTCCTCAAGAATCACAAAACTAGAATTTCCAAGACACTCCAGAGATGATCCTAACAATTTGGCTCCACTGTATCAATCAATTTTTTATTTTTAGGAAATTCATGAAGATCATAATGTCAATTGGCTTTGTTCCATCTAGATGGGAAAAGCTAACCAATGGAGTAAATGGCTCACATGGGTTTGTAATGAGGAACAAAGATTGATTAGTTTAAATTATTGAAAATGGAAGGAGAACAGGTTTGGTCTTTACTGAATCAAAAAATTGGTAAAGGCGTTGTCATGGGTTCAAAAAATTAGTGCATTTAAAGAATATAACAAAAATAATTTGAATGATTGGGGACCAAGTTTGGCTTGGTGGGGCATAAAAAGCACTATGGAGTACTTTCCAAGCCTCAACGTAGATTATGGGCGACATTAGAATATTCCAAGCGAAAAATGGTAAAAAAAGCGATTAACTTAGGAAAGATGAAAAATGACCCGATTTCTTTATCAAGAAAAACCACTTTCGACCCTACTTCCAAAGCAGAATAATAGCCCCACCCAAGCCTCCTTTACTAATTCCCTGACTAAGCATGCATCCAAAGCAATCTTGGGATAAATCTAAAAAGAAGCACCAGAAGTATTATGTTTTAATTACAAAGATAATTTTATACAGAGACACATGTTTATGTTTTTTTATTAAATTAGTTAAATTGTTTTTTACCTATCTCATAAACTCTTGATTTATCTACTTATTCCTTAGTGGATATTTACCCATGAATAATTGTAGTCTCACTTCCCTCAATTGGTTCTATTTTAGTTATTTAATTTTATTTTTATATGTTTTGTTTGTTTGTTTTTTAAATATGGGATAGTAGGAAATGTGCCCCATGTAGTAATATGGTGTTAGATGCTAAAAACAAAGACATTTATCACTGGCTATTATAAGTCCAAATAATTAAATTAAATATTGATTAATTAACATGTGATTATGCTAGGACTGGTTTTAAAATACATTATTTCATTGTTTATATATTTTTGACTTTTATGACTTAGAATTTTTCCAATTTTTGTTGGTTAAGTTCTAATTTTGTTTGGATTTTTTGAAAGTTAAAAAATATATATAAAAGTTTTATTAAAGCATTCTAAGATTTTTTTAAAATTGTTTAAGTTTTATTTTTAAAAAAACGTTTTAATTTTAATTTTTTTTTTAAAGTTTTAGAGTTTTTAAAATGAATTTTATTTTTTATTTTAAGTTTTTTTTTGTTTGTTTTTAAGAGTTTTAAAGTTCTTTTTATTTTGAGTTTTATTCTTATGAAAAACAATTTAAAGCTTTTGAGGTTTTTATCTTTATTCATTGGTTCTAATTTTTATTTCTCTAGTTTTATTTTTGTGAGTTTTTTTTAAATTTTATTTTTTATTTTTATTAGTTTTAATAGGTGTAAATAATTTAAAAATATTTTTATATTTTTATTTTCAGTAAGATTACATAACACAAATATAATACAAGTATTAAAATTTACATAGTAAGGATTAACTAGATTATAAGTTTCATTTCTACACACAACAAATTCTTATGCAAATTATTATTCTTATAGCTTTTTAAAAATGGAGAGGAATTACTAACCTAGTAAAAGTAAATTTAGTTTTAAATAAAAATAGCAGCTGATCATGCTCCCTTTGGGTGCTTCTTATCAAAAGCTCATTTTTAGTTATTTTGTCCATGCCTCTTTATTATTTTTGCTATATTAAACATTAGGCGTCATTCATTGATATAATGATTAAAGTGACCTAAGAATTTTTGATGAAGGATGGGTGGGGGTGACACTTTGTGGTAGTGGGATAGTGGTGACATGAATAGATTATATCACAAGTGGTTGAACTTGATATGGTAGATAAATATGAATGATGGATTCTGGGGAAGATGAAGATGGAGGTTGATGGAAGAGGCTTGGGGCATAGATTTTTTCTTTTTTAGTCGTATCCCTCTTTTTATTTCCTAGGTGTTTTTTCTATTCAGCATTCAAGCATATGTGACCCTCTTATATATGGATTCAAGTAAAGTCAAGGGGCTGACTATTTCGATTTCTGTCATGAAAATGTTTGGTCTCAAAAGCTTACCTCCTTGATTTCTCAACTTCACAAGAGCTATATAGCGTGTCAGCACCGGTGGGTTGGCCATTCTGGCATTCATGATTATTTGCATATAAGACAAATTAGATTAAATTGATAATATTAGGGTATCAATTGAGTTAAGAACTAAATTTGAAGTTGGTAGCTTTAAAAATAAACAAAAAAGAAGATTTGGAATGTCGACCTAGCTAATAATTTGGGCATGATTCTTTTGATTTTTTTTCAAATTTTCTTATATTAGACTTTTATTTATTTATAGCAAGCTAAATTTAATTAAAAATTATCTGAACCGTCGGTTCTTATTGTTGCAAAATATTTCTCTCCTATATATATATATATAAATATATATATAATCTATAACTACTTCCAATAATTATAATATTAACTCCAATTAAAATATTATCATCTATTTTAAATTTGATAAGTCTAATTACTGAGATTAAAGAGAATAATAAATGTGTTACTAAATTTTATAATGTATGAACATAAATACTTCCAATTTAAGTCAATTATAAACATAAACACACATATATAGCTATTAAAAAATACCCAAATATAAATTAGAACATATTTTCCGAATATCATAAAATATTATAGATGAAATAATTTTATGTGCTTTATTTAAAGTATTTAGAATTCGAAAATAAATAGTAAAATATTTAATTATATATATGGCTAATAAAATATAACAAGAAAAGAAATCATGACTTTACCACCTTCATCGGATAACAGCTACATGCGTCGGCGGCACTATGGTTCTCCACGTGTTTCATTATTAAAATAACAACGTATGAGTCTCATCAATGTCTTTAGACCTTCCGTTCCCTCGAGGTGGCTTTTGCCATCGACTTCCTCCGGAATCGAAATCCTCCAGGTTAACCCTCTCTCCTGTCTCTCTCATCTCTCACTGTCATTTCCCGGCGATTCTTCCATATTTCATTTTCCTCCATTTTTCCCATACCTATTTTGGATTTGAAGGTCCAGTTCTTTCTTTCCTGTTTTTATTTATTTATTTTCAATATGAAAATTGAATTTTGAACTGGAATTGACTCGTGTAGCTCTTTTGGACTCTAATTTGGTCATGGGTGTTTTTTTGTTTTTAGTCCGGTTGATTAAATCATGTATCCTGGAGGTATACTGTGGAGGTCTTATGCCTATCTCCCATCAACAAGAAAGATGTATTATGATTTTTTTATCTTGTGGTTCCAGTGAGCATGTTCAAATCTTCAGGTTCAATCAATAATAGTTTTCATTTTCTCTTTCAATGTGTTTCTTTCTGATCTCTTGTGATATCATCTCGTGAAGACTCCTACACTACGTTTCTGATTACGTATGTGGCTTGTTTTTCAAGTAGTAACGATCGGTTGAATCGTTCGACAGCTCATGTCACATTTAATGATGCTTATGCTATGGAAATTGCCATCCTACTTAATTAAGTTCTCATTTTCCTTGGTAAATATTTATAAATTAATAATACTTGTATGCCTATCTTGTTTGGTCACTTTGGCGGTTCCTCCATCTTCTTGTTTTTATCTATATGGGATGTGTCCCATTGAGGATAAGTCTAGGAGAGGATGTTCATTAGTCGTTTTAATGATTAAAGTTGTGACGGTCTGAAGAAGATTATATTAAAGCGCCTTTGAAATAATCATTATATATAGCTTATGCAGCTCTCTGGCGAGAAATATATTTATAAGAATATCTTTGTGATGTTGACCTTCCTAAATTCACAATAAGTTATTTCTCCAAAAAAAGTTTATAGAAATAGTTCTTTCAGTTAAATTTATAACAGTAGATTTCAAAAATTTTTCCTTACTATTTGCAGCTGATAACTTGTTATATTTGATTTTGTTGATTTTATTCCCGTTCTGGTCCTAGTTTCCGTAATAGTTATAGTTTCTTTTTGGTTTAGTTTTTCTATTCTGTAATTGTCAGTCTACAGCAAATAAAAATTTTCAACAATCAAATAATTATATAGTAATTATATAATTAGCAGAGTGAGGATTGGAATACATTTGATTTTATTATTGATTTTCTATTGAATCTTTGATAAATTCAAATTCCCTCAAACTTATCAAATATTCTTCCTATGGCTTTGACTCATCAAAGAGAATTTGATTTAAAAAAAATAGGATCATGGACCAAATCACAAGTTCTTGCTTTGTCGAATATAACCTCATTGAAATTGGACAGCGGGGTTAATCAATAGCAATAATAATAATAAAAGACTTTGCTTGAAAAACTAAAAATTTTCACTTCATGCTTCGGAATAAAATGGAGATAGTATTTTTATTCATTAAGTTTACTTACATTTATTATAATTCTCATTCTTTGAAATCTCTGTAAAGCAGAACAATGAAACAAATGTGTTCCATGTTTCTGTTTTCAAAAAAAAAGAATAAGTAAGAAACTAAGAATAGGAGCAAATGTAAGTGGGTCAACTTTTCTATGTCTAGTATTATGCTAATACATGGAATGATTTTGAGTTTTCTGTTCCTGAAAAGATATACAATTTTTACTATATCAGGAACATCTGATGATCTCAGTAAGTTGGATGAAGGTTTAGCATGAATGTGTGCCATATACCCATTTCACATTTATTCTGGACTAGGGGGATGAAATGCTAAAATTTATTTAGTCTATTCAGATTTTAAAGTATTATAAAAAAGTTTATTTCTTTTCTAAATCAATCATGGTGTTAACTAGTTACAACTTTCATGCTGGGATGCTTAAATATTGAAACACAGTAGTGCATCTTTATGCAATTGATTTAATCATGAATTACTGTTTTGATAAGATATTATGTGTAGGTGTCTCCTATGATTGCATATGTAACACAATCATTTTTTACTTGTTATTTTAATGTGCTTTTGTTGGTTTATTGATATGTTCTGATTTTAACATTTCAGGGAGCCCCTTGTATTGGATCAAACAATCTACATCTCACGCCAAATGCTTATGGTGATCAGATCTCAAATATAGGGATGCAACCTCTGCACAGTTAAGATTAAGACCCAAATTACGTTGACGGTATGCATCAATTATCCTTCCAACTGAGTGTATTTCTAATGAGGAATTATTCAGAAAACTTGAAGAGCCTTTAATCAGTGTTTATTTCAATATGCTTTGACCCTAATTTATATTAAAACTAATCACAGCAGGACACCTTACAGTAGTTTGTCTCGCTTGGAGAAGCAGTTATATATACGGGAAGTTGTTGAGCCCATGTTATCTAAAGACTATGTTTCAGGTAAAATTTGCCTAATCTGAGGCCAGGCTTTTGATAAATGACTCCCAGCATGCCTCAACTCCTGCAGCAGCTAAGGTTGCTGAGTTGGCTTAGCCAGAGTGGACTAACGGACAAGATCTATTACGGTGTGGGTGCTGCAAATCAGTCGCTGAAGGTGTAACACGAGATGGCAAATCGGCTGCGACTGTCTGTAGGGAAGCTATGGTAGCTGGGAGAGGTGCTGCCGCAGCGCAGAACACTTCGTCATGGCTACTTTGAAAAAGGAGCTATTCGGGTCTCGGATGTACTCACAGGTGCAGCCAAAGCTGCTCCCTTTCGTTGAAATGCGGGTAAATAAAGTCGAGGGACGATTGAGGAACCGTATCCGTGGTGCATAAATGTCGATTCCGTTGCGGTACAAGTTAATACTTCAACTTACATTAGATCCACTGTTTGGTGTAGAGGATAAGCTGGTGGTTTGTGTATTGTCCCATAATATGACTTTTGTTTCCTGACTTTTAGCACCTGAGAGGATTCTGTTGATATAGGACTAGCAACATAGATTTGTGCTGTCATGTTAAATGATTTCCATTTCCTAGCATGTTTGGAAAGTGATTAAAGATGAAAAGGAGTATTAATCATTTTTTTTTTTTTTAATTTCCTATTCATTCATAAACTTTTCTTCTCTTTTTATATTTTGTTTTAACACCATGGATTTTTGGAATGGTCATGGAAGAGAAAAAAAAGCAATAACGAAAATGTTAAATATTATTTTAATAGAGAATAAATAAATTATGAAAAAATAAAAAATAAAATGAATTTTGAAAATAAGTTTTTTTTAAATTGAGGGATTATTATTTTTAGTTTGACTTGAATTTTTTTAAAAAAGCTGGTATGTCTTTTAGAAGCTTCTTTGTTGATAAGAAGATTTCAAAAAATTCTCCATTCTTTAACTCAGTAAGGTCAAATTTATAAATAAAAAAAAATTATTAAAAAATATGATCTCGTAGTCTCCCTTCACAAATGTTTTATCTTACTATGGGAAAAAAGAATTTTTTATTTTTAAATTATATATCTTATCGGTGCTTTGACTTGAACTATGATGATTGCTAATAATAATAATGGAAGTCAATTTATAAAATATCTCACTTTCATTTCTTCTCTTAAGTCCTTATGTTTTCTTTTAATATTTTCTTTCCTCAATCACTGGGTTTGACTGTCAATAGATTGATATAGTTGAACTCATGGATGATTAATGGCGACCTAATAATTTCACTAATTAGAATACTCACATTTTACTCATTTATGAAACTCAACATATACCTTATTTTAAAGATACAATGATATTCCAAAATTATATCATAAAAAAATGAAATAATTTTCCAAAATAATTTAAAACTTAAAATCCTAATAATTCATCGATTTACATAATAAAAGCTATATCTAATTTATTATTTTTTAATGTGGGGTTGATTTTTCAAAGATAATAAGGAGAGACATGAAGGACATAATGAACATCTATCATATGATTTCAATTCCATATATTTAATGCGACAGTTAAGGACAATGTATTGGATGTGTTTGGGTGTCTGCTATCTGATACATTCAAAGTAAAACTAAAAGAAGAGTTGAAGGGCGAATTAGACAAACAATCTACAAGAGCAAGAAGGCGCGAAAACTAGATCACATCTTTAGAATAAATCCCATTGGAAAAGGACTTGTAGAGGGCTACAGATCGACTGGTATTCCTCAGGAAATGAGTTTGAGAAAGGATATTTAAAACTCTACTTTGTCGGAACCATAGAGTATCCTTCATTTTACCCCGATCTTCATTGGAGGAATGTGTAAACATTGCTATTTTTATCGCAACGATATAGTTTGGTGGAAAGTCATTAATCAAAGCAGTGCACGTTTGATTAAATCCTAAAGACTATAATGCAGTCCTCTTTAATTTTGCAAATAGATTTATTCAACAATCAAATGAACTACGGGCAGCTAATCTTGTATCTCTGTTGGAAAAAACACTCTAATAATCAACTTTCTGCCTTACTTTTTTTCTCTATTTCTATTTAAAATTCTTTACATTTTATTATTATTTTCTATAAATTTATTATTTTATTATAAATAATATCAACTAAAATATTAAATTTAAACCTTCAAAGGTGTGTAATATATATGAAAATAAAAAATAATCTTAAAGAAATATTTGAACGAAGAAAATGAAATTTGAAAGATGGTTAGAACTTAAATTTTGTATTTTTTCCTCGCCCATGCAGATTGCTTTTAAATAAATATTTCAAGCATTTTTTGGGCAGATGGCCACTGTCACACTCGGATTTTCCAACCCGAAGAAACCGGTTTGTGACTCCCCTTTACCCACGCGGTGGATAAGGGATTGGAATAAATAATACCACACAAGACATCACATAACTTTAATTAAATTCAAACCACAATAGATCTTCATAAGACAAACTACATCACTTTATTAATTTAAAAACCTTTTACATCATTTCCCCAGTGGGGTTACAATGGTTCCACAAAATAATATAAAACAAAGCAACAAAGCAGATAACTCAGTCTTCCTATTTGGTGTCCTACCTAATGCCTGTAGGTTCCTGAAAGGAAAACAAATCACAATAGGAGGGGTGAGCAACCACAGCTCAGTAGGGATCATGTCTCCCCAACCCATCTCATGCTCCTAGCATCTACATAACAACGTGCACAAGTGCAGTGTCGTGGCAATAATATAGAAACAAGTTATAATCAACATTTATAAATATGTCAACACACAAACAAACCACAAAGGCACGTACAACCATTTCCACAACCACACAAGCTCCACAATCACATCAAGTCCCACCCACGCACCTACCACAACCACGACACGATACTACACAGTCCTACATAGCACATTAACAAGCATAACACAATAACATACATTCACTTTATATCAAATAACACACGTATTTAACAACCATCACACAAACCATAATTATCATGTCCACATATTATGTTTTCAAGCATACTTCCCGGAAACCCCAAGGTTTCCCCCACGAGGCCCTATCGCGGGACTAACCTTAATGAACTCAACCGGGC
This sequence comes from Taxillus chinensis, assembly GCA_023512835.1. Classification (NCBI taxonomy): domain Eukaryota; kingdom Viridiplantae; phylum Streptophyta; class Magnoliopsida; order Santalales; family Loranthaceae; genus Taxillus; species Taxillus chinensis. Next base: position 4,895,867 of record CM042092.1, read on the forward strand.
CGAACGAATAGTGCGGACACCCCAACGGCCTCCAAGGTCCACTACCATGAGAACAAACCCGAAATCCCCAGGACCCGGACTCAGTGACATATTCAAACATAATTTGCTATTGAAGGCTAACATTCATATAGGAGATCACATCTATATGAATTTACATATTTATATAACATATATAATTCACAAATCGTTTACCACAAGACCTGAAAACATAATAGGTTCAGGAAGAATAGAATCCCTACCTCAAAAGGATCCTCCTTGCTCTTGCTCCCACGCTAAACGCCGTCCACCCACTCGAATCACCACAGCAGCGATCAGGAGAAGATCCTTCTCTCTCTCTCTCTCTCTCTCTCTCTCTCTCTCTCTCTCTCTCTCCTCGAGTGAACCTTAAACCTAAACCATAAATACCAACCACCTTATATAGACACCTTACTTATCAAAACGACGTAGTTTTGATAAGTGAAACTTGTGTATCAAAATGATATAGTTTTGATAAGTGGAACATGTTTTAACCTTCCCGCTTCTACAGGATAAAATACCCACAATTCGAACATGGCCCTTTGGGAAAAGATTACCAACATAACAAAACAAAGGTGACGGTACAAAAACATGGCTACACGTGACAAAGGCTATTGTCACGTGCAACCTCCAAATGGTCTAGGATTTTGCTAGTAGCTTTAGAACTTTGTCTGGAAGGCTCCCATGCAAAAATATCACTGCACGTGACAAAGGCCATTCTCATACGCGGCCTAAATGCTCTCTCTTGAGCTTATCTCTTGCCTCATGCTTGCTCATCTATATAAAAAGTGTCTTAGCCAATGTGTATGAGAAGAAATCTCCCAAAGACCTAATAATTGCCACTCAAAAGGCATAACTATGACTAACTCCTCACATCCCAAAAACACGGGTCATTACAGTTACTATTTCTAGCAGTTCTTTTCCCTAGTAAACAATTAAAAAAAGTTAATTCGTAAAAGCAAAAGAAAAACATGGATGTTATTATTGAGCTCTTATTCATAAAGTTACATATGACTCATTTGACCAACGTCAAATGCTTCAAATTCAATAATACAAAGAATTCTAGTAAATTTTCATAAAAAGTTACTTCAAAATCAATCGCCTGTGAAAAAACTTATAGGGTTGTTTGTTTCAGATGTAAAAATTATGGGCAGCGGGGATGAGAGGCCAAGAAAACGAGAGATAGGATAAAAAAAGTATAAAAAATAATAATGTAATATATAAATAATAAATAGTAAAAAAATTATGAATAATTATTGTATTAATTTTTATATGTAAGAGTAATTCCAACAGACTCTCTATTATTTATAAATAGAGAGTCAAATGTTAAAACAGAATTCTAACAAGCTCTTTATTTCATTCTTTACATTTATAATTTGATACAGTGACTATTCGCAAATGAAGACTCGCTGCTCATTCTCTACATAATATTATATTATTTTATATTATTTCTCTCTCATCTCTCCTCCAATCTTAACCCTAACGCCGCCCCTCATTTTCCATCGTTTCCCATCGCAACTTTCTTCTTCTTCTTCTTCTCTCCACTACACCCTCTCTCTCTCTCTCTCTCTCTCTCTCTCTCTCTCTCTCTCTCACTGCCGCACCGTTCCATTAGACTCCAAGCCCTTGCACCGCCTTCCCTACACCCTCCTCCGCCGCGCCACCACATCCTTCGCTGTTGATAGCCTCCATGGGCGTAGCGGCTTTGGAACGGTCCTCAAGGGTGTTGTCGTCCATCCCTCCCTTAACGACGACATCGCCATGAAGGTCATCAACACCTATGATCTCATCCTTCACAAAGATTGAAGGATGGGCGACGATCGATGGCAAGATTGATGAAGGTGGCGATTAATGACGAGATTGAGCAAGGCAGATTGCCAACGACGAAGCGGTGTAGAGAAGAAAAAGAAGGAAAATAAAAGTATATTATTTTAATAAAATTGAATATAATGTAAAGATTAGTGTTAGAGTTAAGTTTAAAAAAGACTCTTCATATGTGAAATTTTCTTTAGATGTAGAGATAAAATACAGAACAGTTTTGGAGATGCTCTAAAAAGCAATATGAAAAGACTACTGAAGTATGAATTTGAAGTTTTACTCTCTACATATAGATAATAGAAAGTGTATTGGAGTTGGTCTTATCAAAATCCTATATTTTCCAAATGTAAACTGTGCCTAGTGGTACGTCTTAGAGCAACTCCAACCCACTATGTATTATCTACATGTAAAGAGAAAAAGTATAAATTTATACTGCAATAGGCTCTTCACATGGCTCTCTACATTTGAAAAATGCTATAATAACTCTTTACATTTGAAGAGTTATTATTCATTATATATATATATATATATATATATTATTTTTAAAGGTTTTTTCTCTCTCCTCTTGCTCCCATCTCTATTCTCTCCGCCTCCCATGATTGCTGCCTCCACAGCAAGCCACCCCCTCCACTGTTCTGCCTCTGCAGCAATAGCAGCAGCACCACCGCGGCCACTGCCCGGAGATCCACGACAAGGAAGACAGTGAAGGAAGTGGGGATGTGGGGGGTGTAGATGGGCTGGAAGAAGAGACAGTAGTAGGCAACGCATAGCTGGATGGTGGCGATGGGGTTGTCATCGTGGGAGTTGGGGTGGTGGGGCAGGGACGGTCAGTCGGGGCTGTGGGGGAGGTATGACTCCTCTCTTTGCTCTTTATTCTCTTTGCCCTCTCTGATTTGCCGCCCGTACCGACGGAGAGGGATGATGTGGAAGCAGTCGACTCTCTAGGCGTCGCTGCTGTTGGGGGTGGGGGGAGTGGGGGTGGAATGTCAATCCGTGGGGTTTTGGCGAGATCTATGCTTGTAGAAAAAAATTATTTTAATATAAATACAAGCAGAACATGAATTGTCAGCTTTGCGGCGGAATTGACCGAAGCAGGTGGTAGCAGTGGCAACGATTTGGAGTTGGAACGGTGTAGGTATGCATCCCTCGACCTCTTTTGGCGCATCCCCTGTCTCTCGTTTGGCCTCACCTTGTGCGTGTCCCTCCGGTGTTTATTTGGTGTTGGAGCAGTGCGGGACGAGCGTGCGCTAAAGAAAAACGACTGAAATACAAAAATGTTTGAACACCATAACAATGTTATGTTTAGTTCAAATAAAAAAAAACAAGCATTACAAAAGAAAACAACTTTACAACAGTCGAGGACGAGGAAAGGATTTCTGCAAATTTTGAAAACAAAAAAAATGTAAATGCACCACATCAGATTAAGTCTAGAGAGAGAGAGGGGAAGAGAGTGGCGGTCCTGGTGGAGCGGCGGCGGAGGCATCCCTAACAATCGCGAGCAACAAAACTAGGACCTCGAATCTTTGTTGGAATTAAACTTAAAAAATTACTCTTTATATATAAAATTTTCTTCGCATGTAAATATAAAATATATATCGGTCTTAGAGTTGCTCTTAGAGCATTAGATGTAGACTCTAAAATATATATTTTTATTAATTTGAAGAATTATTTTAAAAAAAATAAAAGTTTTACTTTCCGGATTATCTATTTTAATAAAAAAAATTAACAAAATAAATAATCTCACTCACTACTATTTACTTTTTATTTATTAAAAAATTAAAATTTTTCGCATCACATTTATTTTTTATTTTTTTTATTTCAAAATATTTTAAATTTAATTTAAAAATTAAATAAATATTTAAAAAAATAATATTTAAATTAATAAATGATTAAAATAAAAATACTAAAAAGTAAATTTTAAAAAATAATTTATTAAAATAAAAATAATACTTTTAATTATTTTAGAGAATCAAATTTAAAAATGATATGAATGTTTTTACATTGTTATTAACAAATAACAAATTTCAAATCAGCAATAAAATATGCGCAACAATCATTAACACTTTACCGACATGCTACTACAAAATATTCAGAAATCATTACCTCAAATTTTGTTACACTGACTGCACGTTCGCAGAGAAGGAACTTTTTCTTTGTTTTTTTTTAAATGAAAATGGGATCAATTTGGACCATTTGGATAAGTAATAATTTGCATACGGTTATGGCTATATTAGTACCTTTATTGACCATTTGAATCTATATCCTAATTTCTAAATCAGGATTACAGCATTCTTAAATTGCAATCGAGACTTACAACAAAATTTAAAAATCACAACCTCTTCATGTTTTCCAACTAGGGATGGTCAAATTTTAGGAATCTAATAATCTCTCCCACAACTCACAATCTATGACATTATTGAATCCTCAATTTTGGATGTGAGATAAATAAGTAACAGATTAAATATTAAAAGAAAAATAATATGTACGGGTCAGCTTAGCTTATGATATTATTATGAAATATAAAAACAGTAATATATTTACTGATTATATAATTTCGATGATATATAATATTACTCATATTGAAAATACAAGTTTTATCCACTGCTTGCTTAGGTGGATGGTTAGGCAACCAGCCGAAATCTCTCAACCATGGGCATGAGATACAAGTGAATGACATTCTTCTTTGAATCATTAAATTTAAACTTATATGTAATATATTTTATAACCGATGTTCACTTTTTGGATGAAAAATGCCTATTAAAAAAAAACGATTATTTGGAAGTTTAGATAGAGAAGTCGCATCATTAAAAATAATGATTTAGGACGCTTAAAAAAAGGCTTAAAAAAATGTATACGTATGTACTCAGCCAAGCCGAAGAATCTTAATTCAAAAAAAGGAACATATATTAGTAGGGTTTTAATATAATGAGATCCAGATTTTTAATCTGAATGGTTTAATATGCATTTGAAATTAAATTTTCATTAAATTATGATTTGACTTGTAGTAAATTATTGTGTACACCTAAATAAAAATCAAATTTGAATAGTAGATTCTACCACTTGAAAGGATTGAAAAAAAATCTTACGTTAAGAATTAGATCACTCGCGTCTCATTCTATCCTAATTTATGTCAATAAGACGTAAACAAACTCTTTACTCCGTACTAAGCAATCAACATCAAAAAATCAATTTCTTGCTCATCTCAATAAACAAACCGAAACAAACTTACAATTGAATGACAAACGCAAGCAATTTAGTCCCAGCAAATGGGGCACCGCCGGAGCCCGTACTCGTTACAGTCAGGGCAGCGCCGGAACCCAAAGCCATCACCACCATCGCCATCCTCATCCCCTTCCTCGGTCCAATCATAGTACACCTTGCAGCTCCCCGAACACGTGTCGCAAGGCAAGAACCTCACGTCCCCACACGCGCCGCACGCATCGCCGCCATCCGCGGCCTCGCACCCCGCCACGGCCTTCTCCAGCCGGCCTTCATCGTGCATCCGCCGCACCTCCTCCGCCCCGCCGATCAGACTCCCGCCGACGAAAACCACCGGCAACCGAACCCGACCGCCGTCGCCTGCGAGGAGCTCCGCCAGCTCCTTCCTAAATCCCGAATCCAACGACACGTCCCTCTCGTCGACGCGAACACCCAGTCCCTTGAGGATGGTCCTGGAGTCACAACAGTCCACGTACGTCTTTCTCACACCCCGGAGGCTGGTGAAATAGAGCACCACTCTGTTTTTACGGCGAGGCTCCGGAGGCGGCGAGGCTTCGGCGATCAGCTTCCTCGCGTCGCCGGCATCGAAGGCATCTTTGAACGAAGATAGGATCTCCGGATCGAAATCTGAAACCAGGGACTTCATTTTGGGATCCCAATTCGCGAAAGCGTCTTCGAATTCTGCTGGGTCCCGTGCCGGCAAGCTGTCGCAGGAGAATCTCCGGCGGTGATTCATTGGACGGAGATGCAGGGGGCTGATGTCCTCCAGGCCTTCCATCAATTCCCAAACGTTGATGGTTTCTGTCTCGCCGGGAGATGCGTCGTGGCCGATTTGTGGGAACTTTTGGTCGATCATGATCGACCAGGTCTTGTCGTCCATGTGTCTGGTCTGATTTGAGGTGTCCAGCTTCATTGATTCCAACTTGGAGGACGCGACTGCCACGAGGTGGAAGCTGCCGTCTCCGGAGAAAGGAGGCAGCGGCTGGAGGTTGGGGTGCCACGTTTTGCTCCGCCGTGGCGGAGGAGTCGTGCAACCTCCGCCGCCGCTTTTGGGATTTCGTGGTTTCTTGGAACTGGCACAACCCATCAGCACAGAAACAGAAATTGCCTGCTGGTGATTGATGAATATTGAGAAATATCGATCGATCGGTTCCAACACTAGAAATATTTTCTCTCACTTTCTAGGCAGCCAAACAGAAGAAGCAGAGACTCTTATCAAACTCGCAAAAATCGAAACAGCAAACGAAGATGCGCGAACCCATATCAAAATTCAGTACTATATATACATATACATATATATATAATTGCAGCATTAATCAATGTAAAATGAAACAGAAACCAAGTTTCCTATTCTCACAAAGAACACCTTGGATCGACACGAAACAGACTTGATAAGGAACAAAGGAAGGACCCGATAAAACGTTGCATGGCGACTCAGAATGGGTTGAGTCGACCATGGCTTCAGAGTTGGATCGGCTATGCCTCCTCCTACCTCATTACTCTGTTGCTCTACCCAGAGAGGCAGAGACCGGCCAGACGACGAGAGGAACGCCTTATTGGGTTGAAAATGTAGGTGGGTCTGACACCAGATCCTTGATATATATGTGTGCGCGCGCGCCAATGGGAAACCAGGTTTGTGCTCTTATTTTCTTTAACCTTTAATTCAACTTTACATTAAATAGACGCGTCTGTGAATTCTATAAAATAATAATAAATCTAATCACACTTAATAGTTTTACCCAATCCGCGAAAGGAAATAATAGGCATTTTTTAATTCAAAAAACTCAGGAAATGCCGGCACAGTTCTTTATTATTTTTATTTTTATTGGTAATATTATATAATAAGACCAATTTAAGATATTTAAGTAAAATATTAAATTAGTATAGTAATTACCATTGAATATAATACATCATTAAATGGCATTACAAATATGTGATTATCTTGATATCTTATCATTTCACAAAATTGTCATGAATTAGTTTGATTTCTTATTATTACCCTTTTCATTTTTATGGAAACTGGCTCGTGAAAAGGTTTATAATGGACAGTGCCGGCGAGGGAGGATATAAACTTGTATGATGCTACCAACGACGCTACACCTCTCCCTCGCTCTCCCACACACACACATGTCGGCTAAAGAATACCCATTTTCTCATGTTATACGGAGATATTAAAATGATTTCATTTATTTACTTTAGTGTCTTTGGCACAACATAAAGGAATTGGCTGTTCTAGCATGTTTTTTTTTTCTCTTTCTTAATTGTGTTAGTAATGTTGGAGATGGACTTTACATAATTATTATTTTGACATATTATCCAAATAAAGTTTATATGGTTTATAAATGTACTATTTAATTAAATTAGCAAAAAAACATTACTGAAAATTTGCAGACTTTGCAGTGATTTAATTATATCGATTTACTGGAAAATTCAAAATATACAATCTTTTTGGTATGATACGATTTGCCAATATTTCACGCCGAAATTCAGTCACTGCAGGTCAGCTTTGTGTGTAGAATGTGAGATGGTTGATACTTTTGTTTGTTTGTTCTTCCCTAAAATTGGCCTAAAGTGAGCCTATTGAGTATAGATTTCTTAAGATATGGCGCGAATGAGCTGATAAGGATTGATATTCCAGTAAAACTGGCATTATTGTAAAAATTAATTTTAAGAAAGAAAGAATTTGAATATCAATATTAATATATAAACAAAATCAATAACAGTTTATATTGGAAAGCTCATGATTCATATTAAGAAATGTCGAACGGCCCTTAAATGCGCACCCACAATAGACTTGGTTGGTTTTAGGCCCATTAATCTTAAGTATTAATAAGCTGTTACCGTCCATTACCTCTGAAAAAAAAAAAAAAAACTCCCCCTTTTACATTTGATTTGTTTTTTACATAGAAAAGTTATTTTTCTCAACTTAACTCCAACTAATATCTGCTGCAATTAATGTCGATTTTTTTTAAAACGACAAGTCATATCCACCTTTTTCTTCTTCTTCTTTATTTCAAATTGAGCCAAATCAAAATTGAATTCCAATCCTCAAACTGGCAGCCTTTATTTGGTTTGTTGGAGAGCATTGCTCGTGTCCGGAGTGCTCGATGGATGACTAAAGGTTTTCAATCCACCATTGTTGTCCATCGTGATCCATTATTGTTTGTATGAGAATAAAGAATGGGGTATAAATAAATAAAATTTTAAAATATTTTTAAAATTAGCAAGATAATTGTATAGGGATGAGTATTTGGTAATCTTTTGAACGATTCGAGTGCCAAAACATCATTAAAATGAAACTTTTATAGTCTACACATTCTAAAATAATAATAATATTTGTATTTACACATTAAATTATTAATTTTTATTATTATTACTAAGAATAATATAAAATTTAAAAATATATATTATTATCAAAATTATAGATTAAAAAAACACAACAAAAAATAAACTATATAACATAATATATCTAATAAAAATCACTATCATCAATAAATAAAATAAAACCTTTAAAATTTTGATTTTAAAGGTTAAAATTATTAAATATTTATTTTACTAAATTACCTTATCAAACAAGGCATCATTTAAGTTTATTTGTTCTCCTTGCGAGTTTATTTTTTTAAATTATCTCATAATCATTTTTTTGAAAAGTTGACATTCGTATTTCAAATTGAACCCTTTTCAACTAATAAGTCTTTCATATTTTGATCAACTTACTCATCAGGATCACAAATATTTGAAGGCTCAAATTCTTTATTCAAATTTTAATATTGGTCACTCTCATTTTTATTCTCATTCTCATTTTTATTCTTGTTCCCGTTCTCATCTAAATATTCTTCAATTAAATTATCTTTAATTAAATTATCTTCAATCAAACTTAAAGTCTTTGCATGTTTGCTACTAGTAATAAATCTATCAAGAGTTCCTAACTGAGATTGAATAACTTGTTCTATCTTCTATTTTTTTCTCAAATATTGAAGTATATTTTATTTGAGGAAACATAATTATTTATCTTACAATACCAAAGAAAAAAATTACAACTACTTAAATACTTTCCATTCAATTATTTTTTATATTTAAAACACAATCACACAAAACAGATATTAAAGTATATCCATGACATCTAATCTCAATTTAATTAAGAAAACGTCATTTACAAAGTACAAATATAATTGCGACCAGCCTTGCCCTTTGTAGCAGGTAAAGAATTTTAATTGTTATTAAAACTTAGGATATGGGCTTGTATGGAGTATCAATTTTATAAGCAAATATTTTTATTATTATATGTGGATAATTGTTATGCTCCCAATTCTAGAAGATCCAAAATCAGAAATACGACTATCTCATGTCTGCACCCGAAAATAAGGAGTTGATGACTAGTACCCATCGACCTTAGGTGTTAACTACAGGTGGAAATGGGCTAGAGGAACAACTAGATGATGGAGGATGGTCCATTTTAACAAACAAGAGAGAACCAACGTTCTATGAGCAAAACAAGAGTAGTAAATCAAACAAAAATGCAAACAGTCAATAGGCATCTTCAAAACCACCTTTTCTTGTGCTCTTTTGGTGGATGAAATAATGATCAACAGGGAACACGGACTAGAGCACCTTCTTCTAGCTTCCTTGGATAGCTAGTGGACAGTGGAGCGATGTAGCAATGTTATAGCAACATGAGCTCAAAGCTAGGGCGTGCCATTGTTGGAGTGATCGGTGCTGGTTGGTGTGGCTATGTCATGGGGGGTTGGTGCGTGCCACAATTGGGGACGTCAGCTGTGGTCGCTGCTGTAGGAGAGAGATTGAGAAGGATGAAACTTGAAAGGGGGTTTTTGGCCTTTTTGGTGGGGATTATGAACGGTGGTGATTGGTGGTGCGACTTCCGTCCAGGGAAGAAATAAAGGCAGCAGCTAGTGAGGTGATTTCCAGCCACTAGGGAAACTCTATGTGATTGAGGGAGATAAGATGTTGTAACTAACTTTTTTTGCAAATTGAGAGCCCCCCATTGGTTTGGTGGAGAAGATAAGTTTATATAAATAGGAGATGGGCGAGGTTTTAGGGTTTGATTGGGGCGGCGAGGAAGCATGGGAAGGCATGGCTGGTGTGGGCAGGCATGGCTAGTCCTTTGGTATCGTGGTCAGGCAGGGGCAGAGCGTGGCTACAATGGTAAAAGGGAAAGCTAGTTTTGGAAATGCAGGGGAAGATGGGAAGGGACAGTCTGCGTTGCGTGAAAGAGATGAGGTGGAGAGAGATGGAGATGAGAGAGAGAGATGACCTTTTTTTTGTTTTGATTTTTGATTTTGCTATTTATTTTTTTATTCTTGAACCAATGAGGAGATAACACGTGAAGTAGGTCAGGCAGGAAAGACAAAAAGATGGTAGCTAGGGTTTTAAAATTTTCAATTAGGTAGTTTTTAACTGATATTTTTAAGTTTTAGACTTGAGAAGGCAACTCGGGTTTTAAAAAATCATAAAAAATTATTTTTTGACTTGGGTCGTCATAACGAGTGACCTTGTGTCATTTTTATTTGAAAATGAACTCTTTTTTACGTAAGACCTGCACTGCGCATACCAGAACTGCCTTATTATGAACATATATATTTTTTTATTTTTAAAAAAAATGCTCCAGGGGCAAATATATGTATATATATATATATATATCAAAATTTTCAGAATAATGAATAGAATAATAAAATGAGGCTCGTTGCTTGATCCAAAGTGCCGTTTTGAAGGTTGATTGTCGTTTGACAGCCGTTAGCTGTCTGAACACAATTTGGACTATAACTTCATCGTTTGACCTCGGAATTAAGTGAGGTTGAAGACGTTAATCCTTAAATTTGATTTTCTATCGCCTACAACTGGTTCTTTGGCATTTGAAGGCCTTTCTAAATAAATCATTGAAATTGGGTATTTTCGGCTTAACGGTCACATCTCTTTTATCTTATAAAATTCTGCAGCAAGTGGGGTTGAAATGAAAAAAATTAAATTTGATAAAATGAGCCTAATCCGGACAAAATAAGGTTCAACAGCCATAAATAAGTAAAGAATTACAAGACAAGTTTTTTTGACTAAAATATGTCCCTACATTGAAATGGAAAGTTTTATAGGACGGTTATTAAATCTTCTTTGTTATATAAAACAGTGTTAGATTTATCATAGTGTCACTAAAATATAGATGTGTATGCTAAGACTATGATAGACAAGATTCAAAATGAGAATATTTTTCATATCATTGGAGTAGCTCTGATTACTAATAAGATAAAAGAGAATCATTTACATTAGTTTAACTATTTAGGACATGGGTGCATATATTAAAAGGATAAAAAAGATTGATATTGAATAAGATAAAAAATTAAGGAGAGAATAGCAAAAAAACAATTTGGTTAAAAGTAGTAACAAAAGATTTGAAATTATTAAATTTGGACAAAAACATAGTGATTGATATAAATGTTTAGAAGAAAAGGATCCGTATTTTGAATTATGAGCTTTCTATTTTGTATTCTTTATATATCTAATTTTATTTTTATTAAATTAAAGCTTGTTGGTTTGATTTATTGTTGACATAATGACGTGTTTATATTTCAGCTTCATTTAATATATATATATATATATAAATCGCACCCCTGCTCCCCAATCTTTTTTTAAAACTGCCCCTCTCCTTTACTTTTTTGTACACTTAAATTATTTATAGCTTTTATTTTACAACTCTAATTTGAAAATAAATGTATATTTTAATTTTTAATTGAGGAGAATTCAAGTCCAATATTACTATATAAAATTATGCATAAAAATATTAAAATATTTATTTATAAAATCAATCAAATTTAGTAAAAATATATTTATTCTAGTTTCACTTTCAGAATAATCAAAAGTTTAAAATAAAGCCATAAAATTAAACTAAATTATTAATTCAATTTGATTTCAAAATAATTTAGCTCAGCTCGAATTTCAATTTTACTTTAAATTTAATTATTCGATGGGTTGGTTTGGTCTTTATTTGGAAAATAGTGAGATAACAATTTGCACAAAATTATCAAACTGTAAACAAGTCCAATAATACTTCGCACATAATTGTTGAAAATAAGTATTTTTCTTTTATTAAATAATACGTAAAAACAAGCTCAATACTTTTACATTGTAAAATTTTAAAAAAATAGTTATAAAATTAATTACATTTATTATTTATTTAGCCTCGGGTAATGCTAAAAAATTTAATGCAACAACATTAAAGAATACAATTTTATTCATAATTTTAGAGCATCTTCAACCCTATTTTATATTTTATCTTTACATGTGAATAATTTTTTACATGTAAAGAGTTATTTTTTATATTTGACAAGAAATTATATTTTTTGTGCAGTATTATTCAATACACAAGTGCATATATATATACAGGTCCCGCACCTCCAACACATACGTCTAAATAGAAAACATTCCTATTTTACAGAATCCTAATTGATACGGCTTTATGTGGAGAGGATTTGACAACCCGGAAATCAATCCCAGATCAATCCCATAAATACACAATCCCATAATTCTGCAGATCCAGAATTGGTAATTTCCCAACAGCTCCCCTCAAGTTGGAGCATGAAGATCACGAATGCCCAACTTGGAAAGGAGAAATTGAAATTGAGATTTACCCAAAGCCTTGGTGAAAATATAAGCGAGTTGAACACTGGTGCATACATAAGAAGGACAGATAAGACCAGCCACGATGGCATCGCGAACAAGGTGACAGTCTGCTTCAATGTGCTTTGTCCGCTCATGAAACACCGGATTTTGCGCGATATGTAAGGCAGACTGATTGTCGCAGTACAAATCCATCCCTTGGGAATGTGAAATGCCCAAATCACCAAGCAACTGTTTGATCCATTTTAACTCACAGGTGGCGGCTGCCATGGAACGATATTCAGCTTCGGCAGAGGAGCGCGACACAGTGGATTGCTTCTTTGTTTTCCAAGAAATCGGGGAGAACCCGAGGAAAACCAACCATCCAGTGAGAGACCGTCGGGTTAGTGGGCAGGTGGCCCAATCCGAGTCACACCATGCCTTCAAATGCAAAGGACTATCTGCCCGAAGAAGAATTCCTTGTCCCGGATGATATTTCAAATACCGCACGACTCGCAAGGCAGCCTCCCAATGCTCCTCGTGAGGTTGATGCATGAATTGGGACAAGGTGTGGACCGAATAAGCAAGATCAGGTCTGGTGACAGACAAATAAATCAATCGTCCGACAAGCCTTCGATAAGGCTCTGGATCCGCGAGAGGAGCACTCACAGTCAATGCCAGCTTATGATTTTGTTCCATTGGAAAGGCGGCAGGTTTGGAACCCAACAAGCCTGTGGCTTCGATAATAGCCAACGCGTACTTCCTTTGACAAAATAAAATCCCTCGGTACTCCGAGCTACCTTGATCCCTAAAAAATATTTTAAGACACCCAAATCCTTCATATGAAAACACCGACTTAAATAAGCCTTAAAAATTGTTAGAGCTTCAAGACTATTTCCCGCAAGGAGCAAGTCATCCACATAAACAAGCACGTTAAGGTGAATGTCACCCCTGTGTAAGGTAAAGAGAGAGTAGTCTGAACGAGACTGAACAAAACCATACCGTTGCAAGGCCGTAGTAAGCTTAGCGAACCAACATCGAGGGGCTTGCTTTAACCCATACAGAGACTTTTGCAATTTGCAAACCAAGTTTGGTCCATTGTTTGCAAAACCGGGTGGTACTTTCATATACACTTCCTCTTCCAAGTCACCATGAAGAAAGGCATTATGCACATCCATTTGATGGACAATCCACTGCTTACTAACAGCTACAGCTAAGAAAGTGCGAACAGTCACCATCTTGGCTACCGGAGCAAATGTCTCTGCATAGTCGATCCCCTCTCGCTGATGATTTCCAAGCACAACAAGTCTAGCTTTTAACCGTTCGATGCTCCCATCAGAATTGTATTTGATTTTATACACCCACTTGCTACCAAGTGCTTTCTGACCCGGTGGAAGCCGTGTCATGACCCATGTGTGATTGTTTTCAAGGGCCCGAATCTCAGTGGTCATTGCATGACGCCAACCTGGATCTTTCATAGCTTCCTGAAAAGTGTGTGGTTCTCGCCCTGCGGTCACTGCTGCAACAAAATTCTGATGTCGTGCAGTGAATTGTGCACAAGAGACATAGTACGTAAGAGGATACGGGTTACCGGGGGCTGGTCGAGGAGCAAATGAAGCAGCTGTGGATGTTACTTTCCGTGTGGTATGGGTGATATAATCCTTGTATTTGGTTGATGGGATTTTTGTGCGCATCCCTCGCCCCAATTTGGATGGTACTGCATCCGCGCTCGGTCCAGACGATCTCCAGGCCAGTGTGGCTGAGTGCAGAAGAACCACCGAATTCGTCAGAGCCAGAAAGCCCACCAGACGTGTCTCCAGCACACACAGTCCTGTTCCCAGCACTCACTGTCCCGTGAGCCGGTGAAGAAGTTCCAGACAAGGGATCTGGTTCCCGACTACCCAGACCATCGCTGCCAGTCTCGGTCCTAGCCAGACCATCACAACCAGTCCCGTTTCCAGCCCCACTGCCTGTCGACGCGTGCGGTAATTCGTGTGACAACGGCTACGAGTCGGTGGATGCTCTCCCAAGATAGTCATCATCACCTGGAGCGGCCCACACATCACAACCAGGAACCGAAGGCTAAGCATCATGTGGTTGTGTAAGACCATAAGGAAAATTATTTTCATAAAATTTGACATCTCGGGAGACAAAGAATTCATCAGTGTCTAAATCATATAAAGTCCATCCCTTTCTTCCATATGGATAACCAAGAAAAACACACTTACGGCTGCGACTAGAAAACTTATCACCGTCACGTCTTTGATTGTGAGCATAACACAAACAACCAAATGTTTTCATGTTATCATAGGTAGGGACTTTACCAAATAATTTCTCATAGGGCGTCACATAATTGAGTAACCGAGATGGCGTTCGATTAATCAAATAACATGCTGCGAGTACACATTCACCCCAAAATTTCATAGGCAAATGACCTTGAAATCGAAGGGCTCTGGCGACATTCATAATATGTTGATGTTTTCTTTCAACTCGCCCGTTTTGTTGAGGTGTCCCCACACAAGAGGTTTCAAACACAATTCCATTCTGGAAAAAATAATCACGAAGACAATGAAATTCGGTCCCATTGTCACTTCTAACTTTCTTGATTTTCTTATCAAATTGACGATCAACCAAGGCAACGAAATTTAAAAATAGAGTCCGGATCTCATATTTATTGCATAGTAAATAAATCCACACAGCACGAGAGTAATCATCAACAATGGTCAAATAATACGTTGCCCCATGGGAAGAAGGCGTCTGATATGGCCCCCACAAATCACAATGTATTAACTCAAACAGGCTACGAGCATTAGTCTCACTTACGGGAAAACTGTCACAACGCTGCTTAGCTCGAGGACACACATCACACACTTTTAGACTTGGATGTCGAGGCAATTGACTGATAGCTGGAATAAACTGCAACACATTATCTGAGGGATGACCCAAACGTTGATGCCACAGATCTATTAAGGAATCACCTTTCATCATAAAGGCACGCACCTTTGGGATACCACGGAAAAAATAAAGTCCTTCAGTTCTTTCACCCGCTCCAATCAACTTCTTCGTCCTCCGGTCCTGTATGACACACAGCGCATCAAGCACATGAACAATGCAACAGGTGTTGTCGATTAATTGAGTGGCCGAAAATCGAGTTGCATTTTTAATCAGCGGGACAAAAAGAACATTATTAAGTTGTAATCCACCATCTGAGATTACACTTCCTTGTTTAATCCAACTCTTTCGTCCTACTCCATCCAGCGAGTTCCACCGAGACGTTAGGAATTTCCTCCAGCATTAAGCATCACAGTGGATATTTCCGATGCGTGATTTATTGCTCCCATATCTGTAATCCAATCATTGGTGTGCTTTCCCCATGCGACCGATCCTTGAAGTTTGGAGACATTCAAAGCATTTGGGAGTTCCTGCCATTGAGGCTGAGTGTGATCCACCCTATTTATATCAACGGACCAGTTGACATGTGAGTATACTTATCTGCGGCAACGAGAATGGGTGGTAGTAGGGAGGTGGCTAAGTGTGCAGATACGAGGTGTCCTTGGGAATGCCTCGCCTCGTCCACCAGATAGCCCCCCTGGTGTTTGTCATTCCACCTCGTGCAGGACCACCGGCCGCCTCGCGAGCCAGTCCCCCACGGTCGGGAAGCCATGGAGTTAGAAACAAGAAGCCTGCATCATGTCCCCTTTAACTTATGAAATAATTGCAAAATTTGTCTGATTTGTCGGAAGAATAAGACTTACGCAGGCGTGTCAAGGTGAGTCGGAATGCCGTAACGTTGTCCCGAGACATATGACCTATCGACTCTCCTCGTTGCAGTCTCATCTTGAATAGTTAAGATAAAAGCAGTGATGTTTGGTAAAGATTAGGTACGAAAGCAAATTCAATCTTGATTGAAGCGAAAGCCCCGTCAAGTCCAATAAGAAAATGATGTAAGTAATCTTAATTCCACTTTCGGTGGGCTTGTTGGCTGATATTGCCGCGATACATCCGCCCCGCAGTGGGCGATGGAGTGTAACCCGGAGATTCTGACTCATCCAAAAGGCGAGATAAACGCCCAGAGTAGTTTGCCCCGCGTTCATACGTCGCACCTTGCTTGCCTTCTCCAAGAGATGCACCTTCAATTGACATATCTGAGGCCCGTTCCAAACAGCGAAATCGTTGCCGCAAGTGATTCAATGATATGCGGCCATCTTCATAATAAGTAGGAGTAGGGCGTAGGGAGCGTTTCACGATAGTATTGAGCAACCCGCGCCAACAAGCATTGAGTATCTGCGATCCAGTCTTCCAATTTCTCCACCGTGATCGGCTTAGAGTTTTTGCCTTCCACAAAACCATATTTGCGTTTTGCTTTGCAACGAGGTGTGAACGGCCCGGGCCACCCGTTCATCATAATTCCGGGCCCCGTAGTTGGATCATTATAATCCCGTTCCGGGATTATCACTTGACCCAAGAAAATAGGTCATGTCGACCCTTCTTATCTTCAACACCATGAGCGTGATGTTTGTACTGTAATTTTAGTGCTAAGTACCATGACAAGAAATTATATTTTAAATAAGGTATTATTCAATACACAAGTCCATGCATATATCCTGGTCCCGCACCTCCAACACATAAATCTAAATAAAACCATTCCCCCCTGCCAGAATCCTAATTGATACGGCTTTACCTGTGGAAAGATTTGACCCCCCTTAATCAATCCCGGATAGTCCAATAAATACACATGATACTTAATTCCTGGGATAGAATTGGTAATTTCCCGACAATACTTTAACTCCCAAAAAAGCACTCTTACTTTATTTTATCTGTATTTAATATTAAAAATAATAATTTTTTAATTTTGTATTTTCTCTCTCCTTGACATTGAGTACGCGCCCCTCCCTCACCCCCTCCCCGGCGGTGGAAATTGAGCCTCGGGAGGCCGTGGATAGCGATGTAGAGTTATGGAAGAAAGGCCAAGGCGATGCCGCGTTAGACTCGGGAGTGATGATAGGGCGGAGTAAGGCGAGGATTTGGAGTTAGCGTGCGGCATTTTTCAGACCCCCGTCGATCTCTCTCCGGATCCACTACTTCACCTCCTACAGGGGATACGCATCGCCCGAAAGCATCCCACTACCTCATTATCTAGGATGAATCTCTCCCACTTGCCTCTCCCATCGACCGTCCCGCGGTAGGCGTGACTATTGTCCCGTTCTCCTCTCTCCTCGTGATTGCTCAACTCCGTCGCCTATACTCCTCACGATATGTAAATCTTAAGTCAGCGACCTCAAATCTCTTAGCGCCCGTTGGGGTCCGCAATGGCGCAGGCTTTCACCTTAGTACCGGGGAGTACTTGGCCCCCGGCACGATCTCCGATCCGCGCTAAAACCGGAGAGTCCATCAGCCTTCAAGTTAATGTGGCCCTTCGGCGGAGAGAGAATGAGGAATGCTGAAAGGAGAGAGAAAAACCAATAAAAATAATAAAGCCAAGATGCTGTACTTAATGGGGATATTAAACTCTTAACGATAAAAGTCGCATAGCGATTCAGTTTTAAAGTCATATAAAGCCTCGTAGACGAAAATTTAAGTTTTCATGTTTATAGAAAATAATGGATGAGTAGATTAAAATTATACTAATGGTTCAAAATAAAACAAGCGAAACTCAAAGTACCCTCATTTGAGATAATTTAATTGTTTCTGTTGACCCGAACCATTAAATAAGTGGTATAATGTTATATTAGAATTACTTTTTAATGTTATTGTGTTTATTTTTCATTAGTATTAATATATATATATATATTGTATTTATCTGATTAGCTCATGACATTGCGTAAACTATAATAATGTGAGCGGTTGTAATTTTTTCTTTTCTTTTCCTTTCCCTTCAATGATCTTATATGTCATCATCACTAAGTATACACAATATACCTATCAATACTCAATATATATATATATATATATATATATATATATATATATATATATATATATATATATATATAATATTAAATCTAAGAAAATAATTATTTTTGGACTGTTAAAGATTTGATGATTGTGCGAATTGTTATCCACGCAATTTTTTAAAATGAAATCAAATGGAATAACCAAATGTCAAATTAAAATTAAAATGAAATAAATTAACGATTTGGTTATTCGATGACTTTGGGCTCATTTTTTGAAATTTTTGATTATTTTGAAACTATGTTAAAATTACAACAATATATTTTTTTATTAAATTAATTTTATATAAAATTATATTTCACTTTTTCTGTATATAATTTTATAAAAAAATTGGAAATTTCACAGAATAAAAAATAAATATGTATTTTATTAAATTAAAATTAGATGATTAAAGTGTTAAAAATATTAAAAAATATGACGTTCGATTACTTTCTCAATCCTTGCTCCCTGCCTCCTGATCCCATTATTTTTAGGAATTAAAAACTATTTGTTTTATTATTATCTTTTATAGGATCTAAATTAAACTCGAGAAATGTTAGCTACAATTAGTAAGGAATCAAATTTACAAACAATAAAACGACCAACAAACGCTAATTTATCAAACGTTGAAATCGAACAACAATGGTTTGGTTTGGTTTGAAACCGAATAATATATGGTTTGTTGGTTTGAAACTTCAAAACCGGGTTTAAAACAAACCGAACGGAATAATGTTACTATTTTACTGATTTTATATTTTTATTTTATGTTTTAGATTTATTTATTTAAGATTATTTGTTAATACTTGATATGTTATATTTGAAATTATATTATCAAATTGTATTTAACTAAATAGACTAAATTAAATTTACATATAAATATAAATTTAATATGTATTGATATGATTTTACACACTATTTATTTTTTTTATTTTACATCATTTTAATTTTACGTAATTAAAAATTTATATTAATAAACCGACTCAAACTGATTAAATTGATAATAAGTCAAAACGCTTGTTCAATAAGAATTAAGTCCGGGTTTTGGTTTGAGTCAAGCAATTGATTTGTTTGATTTATTCAAACCGAACATAATGTTAAAAAATAACTTAAATCAATAAAAAAATAAACCAATTTCACCCTTGCCGATGATCCAGCACATCCGGCCGACTGACATGGCTTATGCCCACGCCACTCTCTCGCTCCATCTCTTTAGTAGTCATCACCTTCATCGGCTTGTCTCCACTCCGGCTCAGCGCCACCCACCCTCTTCAATGATGGTCGCATTGTCGCCTCTCTCTCTTTCACCCGACGTCGACATCTACACTCGTCAGCATCATCGTCCAAACTTTCTCGTGCGACCATCACTCATCTTCAACGGCGTCGTGTCCCATGACCTTTTGTCGTCATTGTGAGTGTCCTACTACTTGTCTTGTACATAACCAACATCACTGGAAATTATATTCTTCAACACTTAACGATCATAGCTAATTTGTGTGGCAGCATTTGAATGATTTGTAGATAATTTTTGAATTGTTGAGTACCTAACGAGATGGTCCTAATTCATATTATGATATGATTTATGTACGTGGATATTTTTTGTAAATAATTTTTAGATGATTTATGCGGTACTTGTAGGTTGTATAAAAAATGATCAATTGGGTATAGTTTTATCAAGAATATCTGAGTTTTGGTTGGAAATTTCACCGGGTACATACATTACACAATTAATTCTTCATTCCCTAGATTTCAAGTTTTTAAAATTTCACACTCCTAACGTAGCCTTGGCAGCAATATAATGTGTAAAATCTAATTTTGTTCAAATTTATATCTATTTGAATAAGAGCAATATAATGCGAGTAGTCCAAATGAATGACCGAAATCATAATATATTTTACTTTCTCCAACATACTTAATGGCTGTTGGGTGATTTTTATTTTTTTTTTTTGAAACATAATAAAACGTAATTTGGGAAAGGAAATCATAGATAAAGCTATTTTTACTTTTAATTTACAGTGAAAAAAGTGGCCGGATCTTTCTTAATAACCCTTCCAACTTTAAAAAAATAAAACAAAATTCTTATGGCTCATGGTGGCAACATTGCAATAAGCTTGGGATAGTTTGCCATCATTGCAATGTGGCAGCACCATTAGAAGAGAAAGCATCTCATGCCAATGGTGACGTGTCACATCACTTCAAATAATATAAGCATTTCTAACAGATCAGTATAATATAGTCCAATATAATTAAAATGTCTTTAATAATTAACTATATCACCGGCTATTATAATATATTTAAATAAATTTACTTAAACTTTAGTTTTTAACTAAGATATAACATCATCATTATCCCCTCCCCCTCCTTTTGCGTCACTTTTAAGTATAAAAAATAATAATTAAACAAAAATAAATATAACATAATATTAGAATTTTATTAGTTAAAATGATACTATAGAACCTAAATATAATTGTAGCTAATTAATTTAACTTGTTGAACATTTTCAATAGACTTTTAGCTAAAAGTTATAGCTAAAATCAAATATAACTTGCTATAGTTTTAATTTAACTAATGCTACTTTAATAGTGATTCATGTAAATTTTTTTGCTAAACTATTTTTTTCTAGATTTATCGTTCATTTATTATGTATTTTTGACGATCTTTCAATTTCAAGACTAAATAACATTGTTGTTGCCCCTCCCAACCTTATGTTATCAACTTAGTTTTAAGCCAAAAAAAAAAAAAATAGTCGGTATAAAATGGAAAGAACCAAATACATTGTTTTATTAAACAATATATTTAAAGTTAAAGATTTGTTTTTCAATCAAGCATTTATTGAGTTACTTTATGAAAGGCGGTGGTTCAAGGCTTATTCTAGTAAGTTTTTACTTAGCTCTTTAGGAAAATGAAGGAACATTAACAAAAAATTGTTTTTCGGGCATTTTGTACATGGCACCATTTGGAATATGTTCTTCAATTTTAAGGTGGTTTTGGGACGGTTTATGTTGGGAAATTATGTCCCATATCAAAAGAAAAAAAGTGAAAGCCAATGAACTTATATGGTAAAGCATGCCCAAATTGTTAAAATAGGTTTTAAAGCCGTAGAAAGCAACTTAATAATCTAAAGCGAACAATATTATGACATGAAAGGGAGACCGCATCATTGGACCGATCCTAACAAATCGACATCGAGTTTATTGTCTCCAAAAGGTGTCCCATTATATCGAAAGTTTCTCTTGATGTAGTCCAGGGTCGCAGCATGTCTCGGGTGTGTGGTGGTATCGGATCGGGAATACAAACCCCCGTCTTCATGTGATCGAATCGGGTCCGCTTTCAATCAAAATGTACATTGAGAGGAAGCTCCTATAACAACTCACATGGTGGCAGCTCATCAGTTCCATAGGCGTGACTCTAACCTATGATGTAGTTCGATGTGTGATAAGGAGTGATCAAGGGTAACCGTGTCTCACATTGAAAGAAAGAAAGGAAGCCAAGGAACTTGTATGATAAAGTATGCTCAAATTGTTACAACACGTTTTAAAGTCAAGGGCCATATGCTCAATCCAAAATGGACAATATTGTGATATCCGAGTGCCCTACACCTTAGCTTTTAACTAACAGCTTCACAATATTGAGATATCAGGATATCCTGATTTATGTAGAACTTTTTTACCGCCGCTTTTAGTAGTATTGCAGATAGAATGAGTAAAAATGTGTTTTTTTTGTGTAGAGTTTCTAAGTGGAATCCAAACCCTAAACCCTAAATTTGGAGAAAGTATACAAATTATTAGTCAAGTTAATTTAATATTTAATGAGACTAATGTGTAATTTATTAGATGTCATTAAATATTTGTATTTAAGTTACTTTGATAAAGTCAATGTTATTACTCTTAAACATCATTCACAGGAGTTAATCACAATGTTTGAAAGGGGCTAAAAAGGCCAAAAATGTTGTAAGAACAACTAATAAAGCACCAACATCAAACCAAAACTACACAACAAGAAATAACAAGTCACTACAAAAGATTCATGTAAAGACCGATTTGATTAAAAGAATAAAGAACTATCCAATATTTGATTAGATAACAACCACACAGTAAATCAATCAAAAGGCTAAGAAATAGGTTAATCGTGGCCATTCTACTATAATATAACAAACAAAAGTCTAATCACATTAACAATAGAATCAAGGAGGAATGACAACTTAAGAGAACACATAATAGTTAAAACGTAACCAAAGAGTTCAATAGAGACACAACTCATAGGATTATCCCCTATATAGTCCTCTATAGTAATTTTAGAGGATCCAAACTTCATCTTAAAATTTGAGTTTAATAAATTGATAGAAAATAATACCACAAACAAAACATCAAATTCTAGCAAATAAGTAACGTAAAGCATGGCCACACCAAAGGCTTATAGAAAATGATGACACACGTGATAACTTGATTCCACATGTTAATCATAGGAATAGAATAGTCATGAGAGAATGATCGATGCTATGATTCGATTTGCACCTAAGGTTATACAACACTTGCACACTTAAACATCCTTGCATATTAAAAGAATGTTACTACCTAGATAATGGGTCCACTTCTCTATGATTCAGATTAGGCCCCACTAGATTTGAGGGATGTAAAATATAAGATACTATAGCCGTCAATGAAGATAATACCATCACAAGAGAACTATTGACTCTAGCCACATTAAGATGGCACAATTGGCAAGACACAATTGCACAATGGACCGGTAATCGAAAGACTAGAATAGTTTACATGTCGTGATTGAGAGGTTGAGCAAGTTGAAGTCACTAAAAAACCCATGCAAAGTATTTCACATGCACTAAAATGAGATACCTCATCCAGCAAAGTTACACCCCATTAAGTTTGGTGGTGGTGGTAGGCGTTTCCAACGGGCTTATAAGCTTACCCTCCTTATATATATATATATTTTCAAGACCTTCAATATAGATTAGATTAAAGAGTTTTGAGCCGATGAAGATCACTAATGTTTGACCTTGGTTTTTTATATTATTTTATACTAGTTATCAAGTTGTAACCTCCATATTGTTGTGTATTTTGATGACATGAGCTAAATGTTTTATTGACATTTTTTAGATGTTATTTAATATTTATTTCATATTTGCCTTGTAATACTAAGATATGTGACAATATACATAAATATTTTTACGTATAAATATAAAATAATAGGTTATCACTTTTTATGAAGATATTAATCACCAATACTTTGATTTTCAAAGTGTAAACATAAATAGTTACTTAACTAGTTTCAAACATGTATTTCTAAAATTCAAGAGTTGACGATAACCTTTTGAAAGAATTCACTATAAGAATGATTTTGAACTACAACATTCTTACTAATACAATATGAATCTCTTTGTTTCTCTTTTCCTAGTTTTTTATAACAATTACAAAAAGGGCAATTCTGGGTACAACGGGGTTGGGTAATCTTTAGGTAATCGTGACGACGTGTTGACCTACCAACTCATCGGAGGGGGAGGGGGAGAGAAAAAAAAAAAAAGATATCATAGCCGTCTAATCCTCACAACTACCAAAAATCTAACGAGCCGATTATACAAATATTTATTATTACAAAAAATCACGTTCTTTGTAATTACATGAATTTTTTATGATTATACTCATGTTCAAAAGAGATTAATCTTGCGAATGACAAGAACATTTAACCGCTTGTTCTCATGTAAATCTGTTCGAGCATGCACGGACGTTAACTCTAAATTCTTGGGGTCACGAGATGTGCCGATCTCTGCTTTGATGCCATGTGAAAATGAAGTTGGAGTTGAATCCGTATGCAATAGTAGAACACCTAGCTGAATTAAGAGAGGCCTTTTCAAAAAAAAAAAAAGACCGAAAAAGATATAAGAAAACGAAAGACAATGACAAACCAAAAAAAAAAGTATAAGTATATAGAGTTTTTTATTTATCAGGAAGACAACACACAATAAGAATAAATATATTATACACGAGTCCCATCTTTCTATGACTATCCGAACACAGTAACAAACTGTAAAACCATCAGTTGACAAATTACAAACTGGATTCCTTTAGACTATGACGTGGAGATTTGACCAAGACCGTGACAGTACTTTAACAAACTCACATTATTAATCGCAAAGCTTTTGAATGGATGCTAATACCTTTAGGCTAGTCTGCGGCTGGGGAATATTTTGTGTTGTGTTATTAATTAATACAAAAATGGTTGATTTTTTTTAAAAAAACATAATATACAATACTTATTACTTTTAGGGAGTACAAAATACTTATTCAAATATAAACCAACAAATATACCATTATAGTTTTCTCAGAAATTAAATCAGGGTTAAATGCGCAAATATTTAATTTTCCCTTAAATTTTATACAAACGCTATCAAATTGTTTTTAAAAAAAAATTAAGTTCTCGTGACTATTCATTTAAACCAATAAAGCTTTAAAATTATTCATATTCTAAAAAAACCCTTATTTAACTAAATATGATTATAATATTAGGAAATACTAAATAAATAATTATTGTGGTACGGTGATAATAATATATTTTAAAACAAATTTTATAATTTAATTTTAAAATTAATATATGTAGAATAGTAAAATATAAATAAATTTATTTTTCTCTAACTCTCCCGTATAAATTTAATTAGAGAGAATAATGATTTTTTAAAAAAAATTATAGAAGTAGTAAAAATTTTAATTAAAAATGTATCGCGCGCTCCACTATATTAGTCATCTAATCATCATTTTTTAACAAAACTATAATACATCGTATTACATATATAGGGATAATTTTTTTACATTCTAAATAATTTAAAACTTATTTAAAAAAACTGAGAGCTAAAATTATATTTTCGCATTAATTTAAAAACAAATTTGCGACTCTACCTTGAACAAAAATTACTTTTCATATAAACAAAGTTTATTTAATAATTGAAACTAAATGAAATAATACTACATCATGTGAATAATTGAATGCATACTGTAGTCCAATATGGTTAAGGTTTGACAAAACTATTTAAAATTATGGATTTATTTTTTTGGTTCATATATATATATATTTGGAGCCCGAACCCTTCAAGAAAGTGAATATTGGCGGTTTTATCGGGGCATGAGCTTTAATGCAGCTATTCTTTACTCCTATAATTCTATTTCAATCCAGAATTAATTAGGCCACCGCATAAAAAAAGACAAAAAAATAATAACGGAAAGCCCCCACCATCACGGTTGGAGGGGAGACGAGGAAGGTGGGAACACGACCACCACATGGAAGCACTAGCACATGTACATGAAGACTTTGATGCATGTTCGAAATTTAAAATATAAGAAAAGATAAAGAAATAAATATATCAAATATTGAAATTTAGAGAGAGAAAGAGGGGGTGAGGGCTGAATGGAGCCAGCCATGAGCCACCGCCACCCCAATTGAAATTTCCAACAACTGCTAAAATTATATTTATACACAAAGTTTTCATTGTTTATTAATGTTGTGATCCTCTGCATTTTGCTGTGATGGTCAATAAGAATAGTTTATACAAATATATTATAGGGGAATATTAATTTTTTATAGGATAAATTAATCGAATTAAAAAATTAGACTAACAAAAATACCAAAATAGTTTGATCGGTATGAATAATCAGGATATTTTGATATTTATGTACTTGCCATGTCACTCTGATTTTTTAATCAAATTAACTCATCATGTCATTTTTTTATTATATAGTTGACAATTATTTGGTAATTATCAAATGAAAATAATTATTGACATTACACTTATGCATAGTAATTTATTTGTGGCCCAAAAGATCTAGTATAGATGATATATTACATATAAAAAAAATTATATACAAAACTCTTTTGTGCAGTTTTCATCGTATACATTTGACATGTTAGTAGTAATTTGATTAAAACCAATAAAATTATATCATCATAACGAAGCTTGCACAAAAACTAAGCATTGCCTATTAGATGAAAAAAAAGGTTACTTATCCTTTTTACATAAGTACGTGACATACACATGTATATATACACCCACTAGAATAATATTTTCTATTTCTATAGGAAACGGCTAAAATTCACCGCCCCATTGTTGCTCAGCCTCAAACCTGTCACCCTCAGCATGGGAGCCACTCTAGTCAAACTATATATGATTACACGGTCTTTGGACTACCGCAAAAACCAACCAAGATAACACATTATTAGCTAGCCAGCTTATGTGCCCTAAACCACCTATCATATTGCCATGGCTTTTCTCCCAGACGATCTTAGTTTCCAACCTCACGACGAACGCCACTTCGTCCCAAATTCCCACTTCCATGGTCATATCTCTCCCTCTCCCCAAACCTTTTTTTTTTTTTGTTTATTTGAATTGTCAGCGAGTGTCTAATAATAACGAACACTCATGTTAATTATTCATCATTTGTAAAACAGGCACCGACGTTGTACTGCTGAAGAGATCTGTGTCCTTCTCCAGCACCGAGAGATGCGACGATCTACACAACAGTGGCGAGGATGAGCTCTCCGATGACGGTTTGCACCTGGTCAGCGGCGAGAAGAAGCGGCGGCTGAAGCTGGAGCAGGTAAAGGCTCTAGAGAAGAGCTTCGACCTGGGCAGCAAGCTCGAACCAGAGCGGAAGCTGCAGCTAGCTCGCGCCACGGGCCTCCAGCCCCGACAGATCGCCATCTGGTTCCAGAACCGCCGAGCCCGCTGGAAGACCAAGCAGCTCGAGAGAGACTACAATCTCCTCAAGAAGCAATTCGATGCTGTGAAGGCCCACAACGACACCCTCCAGGCCGAAAACCACAAACTCCACGCTCAGGTGTGGAACTCTAGAAAGCTTCTATTCATTTCTCTTATATGATGTGGATTATGATTATTGGCCTTACTATTCTTACCTTTGTTCAGATCATATCTCTGGTATATATATGATGGATTAAGCATATTGCAGTTTGTACACAGAGAACTATACGTTCTTTTTTCTTGTTATTTTCATTGTAGTTATTGGCCTTGAAAAGTGGGGAGCCCAATGGAGCCGTGGCGATTAGCCTGAAGAGAGAACCGAAGGAGGATTCATGGAACGTAGCCTGTGGAGCAGAGGGCGACTCTGATATAGATGCCTCGAGAACACGTCTCTTTCCACCACTGCCCCTTAGACCTGCATATGTAACACTTGATCATCAGCACCAGGGCTCCTCATCGGCTGATGTTGCCCAATATTACACGGATATTGGTAATGCTAGCCAGGATGGAGGCTTCTACGGCATGATTGAAGGAGCGGAAGAGGGCCGCCCGGAGCTTTGGTCTTGGCCGGAACTGGCACATCATTTTCACTGAAGTTGAACCATGAAATACACAATGTACTAATTAAGAATGATCACATGGTATGCATAAATTATCTAGCCTTTTCCACGAAATATTTCAAGTCTACAACTTTTTTCCCTTATAAATGTGTTTTAAGTACATTAATTAGTATATTTTTGGGGCAAAGAAGAAATCAAGGGAAAAGTAGGGACAGAAATGCATATGACAGACAGGGTTGGATGGGTGTCCAGCTCTGACATGTAGCATGGGCCATTAAATAAGGAGAAAAGAAGGATATTTTCATGCAACTTTCACATTTTAAACTATTTTCGTTCGTTTATCCTTGGGATCATGAGCCGGCACTGTAGGAAAACTGTGGCTCTGCCATGCAGCATGGACCAATTATTATATAAAGGATATTTTTTCGCAACTTTCAATATTTTAATCAGTTTTGGTTATGTTCCTGCTAGGATAATGAGTTATAGCGAATACGGAGCCAAATTGCGAAAAGGAGTTGAGAAAGAAAGTGGGTTGGGCTTGTACTGAAACCGCCGCCCACCTACCCCCGAAATCATCCGTTTAATACAATTAAATTTCTTCATTTTTACAATTATTATTTATACCGAATATATGTATTATTTATTAAAAATTAAAATACATATTTCAAATTTATTAATTGAAATATATACAATAATATTAACATTGAATATACACTAAACGATTTAATTTATTATTTTAAATTATGTTTCAAAATAATGTTATTAAAAATTAAAGTGAAAATTGTATTTTATAATAATATTTAAATATGAAATAAAGATAAAATATAAAAATTCAATGCTTAAATACAAACTCATATTATTCATAAAGTTAATAAAAAAATAATGTTTTATCCCAGCAATGAAAAAAAATAGAAATGTTTTTACTACTTTTGACATTGGAATACAAGAAATGCTTGTTCTTTATTTGAGGCCAAATTTCTTGATGCAACTTGCATTCAAATTTGCAGTTTACAATCTATTTTAAAGTTAAGCATATATTTATTTTTAATAAGTTTTACATATTTTTAAAATATTAAATAAATAATATTTATATTCAATATTAATTTTATATGTATTAAATAGTATGTTGGTTCCAATGTGGGCTAGAGGGGGTGGTGTAACTTAAAACTTTAAATCTAATCTACGAACACATGCAAAAGAAATTGTCAAAATTAAATAAGTACGACACACAAAGCTTATTCCTGGATTGAAGATACCTTCTCCACGGCCATTTTTAAAGCTCACAACAAACTATTCTATTTTATGAGTTTACTAAAAAATCAATTATTTTGTAAACTCACAATCAAACGTATACATTGTCTAATCTGTAAGACAAAAAACTTGTAGTCCTTTCATTAACAACAACAATAATTGTTGTACCACATTTAGCCTTGAGTTGGGCACTGCATTACATTTTGTTCAGAGAGAGCGTAGGCTTGCGGGGTGCCCCACAACCATCCTCACAAAAGGGTGTAAAACTGTCATTTAGGTAGGGCAAGAAGGTAAAAAAAGTTTTTAAAAAAAACTGGAAAGGGAATAGGTGCGACCACGACCACAAATAGGAAAAAAAAGGTTGCAGTTGTGGCCACAACAACATCAGCGGCAACCTAAGGAAGAAGAGCCCGCGACCACAACACATTAGTATTGGTTGTGGAAATATGAAAAAAAAAAAAAAAAAAAGAGCCTAGGCCTCCTTGGCCATAGATGGCTATCCCTCGGTCGTGGCTAGCTAAAGTTGTTTTCAACCTCTTTGTAACTGTTTTTTAAGGTTTTTTTGCTCTATTTTGATTATAACCTCAATTGAGTCTAAATTCATGCATTTTCTGATATGATTCGTTAATTTCATTAGAGAATTGAAGGTTTTAATTTGAGTTTTGTTCAAGGAATTGCAAGGATGAAATTACAATTTCTCATGCAACATTGGATCACAATCACATTTGGCCTAATTTTGGCTTGATTAATTTATTAATAATTATTAATAATTATTAAAATTATTAAAAATTGAATTATGGGCATGGGATTCTTCCTATGTATAAGGACTCCAATTCCTATATTAATTAGTGTGGGTGCATTATAATGACACCATGTTGTATGAATGTAATGATAGGATGTTTTTTTAATGAGGATGCTTTGGGATGACGTGTTTGACCATTGGAAACATGGTGATATTCCCAACATTCCAACAAGGTTCTTATATGTTACCCGAATGTATACTGAAAAGGAGTGAATCGTATATATACTTAAAACTAATTCCTTTACTTTTAAACTATTAATAAAGAGCAAGTTATTTACGTGAGAGATTAATCTCGAATACTTTTGTTTCTTGGGTGGTGTCTTAGTGTTGTGTGTAGAATCACATTAGTAGGTATGTAAAGGAGTAAAAGACAAAGACACACAATATACAAGGGCTCAATCAATATGATTTACTCCATAGTGGTGAGAGAGTACCTACATCGAGTCTAATCTACTTAGAGCCGGCGACCAATAGAGCTTTGATTTTGCTAATTTTTGTCTTGTGCCATCAAGTCTTCAACACCGCTACTCTTCACCCGGTTGAAGACTAGAACATTGCCGCTTCGGGTCTATGAGTCTTTGACTCTATGGACCTTCGAGTCGCTCAAGATATTTAGCAGATTATACTAATGAATACAATACAAAATCAGACTCCTTTTATGATCTCATTCTAAGATATTACTCTATGAAGTTGTCTAATTAAGTATAAATGTACAATCTGTCAGCTCTCCTTTTGCTAAACATGAACTCGTTAACAACAATGACAAAATAAAAAGATTGTAAAAACAACACATGGAACAATGCTATTAAGTGCCCTAATTATCTTTCTTGAGCGTCATTAAATGCTTTTTTTGCCTTCCTTAAATGTCGGTTGTCTCCTCCTTTAAAAAAGCAACCTTTGCCTCTTATACAAGTTACATTGTGAATCCACACAAAGTGTACATAAGAAACATGCAAAATATAGAGAAGTTTTGGGAGAATATATCCCCATACCTAAAAAGATTTACATTTAGAGAAAAAAAGAAAGAAAGAGAGATACTTACATCTATAAATGAAGGAAAAAGAAGGAGTTCCAATAAAGAATAACAATACCTAACACCACAAATGCAAACCCTTTAGCCATGGTTGGAGCCCCTTGTCCACATTCTTTTATCATCCCAATCCCTCCTACATCCACCCAAAGCCTCTAAATCTCCCCTATTTTCCCCTTATGATGACTAAAACTACCAAGAACTTTCCATATCCCTTACCTTTATCCAATCCAATTCAAATAAACCAATTTCTACTTCACCCATACACCCTTATCTTAACCATTTCAACACCACCCATACCACACGCCTTACTTACAGCCTTAACGAAACCCAAGTCCTTAGCCCTTTTGCAACCACTCAAACCCCTCAAATCATAGTGAAAACCCATTGCCAACAACATCATAAAACTATATTCCTCAACTCCTCACTCTAACCTAAATCTCACCATAAAACTCCATTATCTAATCTTATCTTGACTCTAGCTAAAACACCAAAAAAACCCACTACACTCAACTAAAATGTCTTCATCACTTTAAGTAGGGCAAAGAATCAACATTTAACACTAGGGACTTGTTTATTGGTGTGGAAGAAAAAATAAATAAATAAATAAATAATATGTTGCAAGAAAAAGGGGTTCGTTCAAGCAATTTGAATTTCTTTGTATATATATATAATATGATCTTTATATCATATTTTAATTTTTATTTATTCATCTTTGATATGTGTTGGAGGTGTGTGTATTGCAAACACACAAATCGTGTAGGTAATAAAAGGAAGTGTCAATATGACGTTAAAATCATTCCATAGAGAAGCACAATTATCTAAGTTGATAATCATTAAAGTTATACAATTACTATATTTATAGAAACCCAATTTAAGTTTTGATTAATTTAACTACAAGTAAAATTGGAACCCTTATATGAGTTGTTGTGATAGTGTAATTGGTTGATACTATTGGAATAAATCCATTATCTTATACCATCATGTTGTAATCATTGAGAATAAAACCAAATGGAATTGTATATAATTTTTTCATATCAAACTAAACAAGAGATGTGATAAACATAGTGTTGAGATGATATGTATGTCAAATAACAAAAGGTTAGCAATAAAATACTAGATTATACGTACTATTGCTAACTCCAAAATCTATTTAGGAAGATTTATCTATAGATTTTGTTTTAAGGTTGTTGATAACTCAACAATGTATGGATTTGTATTTGTTGTGGTCAGTAGATTTTTAAGTAACATACTTTTTACCTTGCAAGAAGAGTGTGGAGATACCCTCAATAGCCAAACTATTCAAGGGAGGTTGTAAGGTTTGCATTGAGTGTTAAAAACCATTACCTTTGATTGTGGTATGAAGTTTTTAGTCATTTTTGGATGAATGTCACTTTGGAAAATATTTTATTCATCATTAAATTTTAATACTACAACACATGTGCAAATAGATGGATGAGATAGAGGTAGTTAATAAAACACCGAAAAATCTTTTTCGTGGTATTTGTATGGGAAAACCGAAGCGGTGATATTTTACACAACATAAGCAGAGTTTGCTTAAAATAATGATGTTTATAGAGCTACATGTAGATCTCCATTTTCTATTAGTGTACATACGGTGTCCAAACTATGCTTTAGACTTGGTGAAACCTTCAAAGGTCCCAAGTGTTAGCGTAGTGGCTAGTTATTTCGTCAAACATGTACAAGAGGTCTAAGGAGCTTTAGAAAATAAATTGGAGAAAGTCAATGCCAAATACAAAGTGGAAGTATATAAACATCGAAGGTTTAAAGTGTTTGTTGTTAGAAATGAAGTCATGATATTTCATATGAAAGGAATATTACAAAGTAGTGTGAATAACAAGTTTATGAAGAAGAAATATGGACCATATAATCTTTTTAAGAAGATAAATAACGATGTTTATATTGTGGATTTATTGAATTGAATGAGTATTTTTAAAACTTTTAATATTAATGGTCTCACATTATTTCAATCAGATATGAGTTTAAGTTATTCTAATGATAACTTGAGGATGACTCTTTACAAGTAGAGGTGAATAATGAAGCATACAATCGGGAGTGAAATCACTTATATGATCAACCCTATCATCATAGATTGCTATGCAATCCGATTATGGAAAAGGTGTGTGATTAGATGCTACAATCAACTAGGTGTATGATCATAAAAGAAGATAGAAACAAAAACATACTTTCTTTTTATTTATATTTAATTAATTTATTAGTAAGTTTTTTTTTGGTTCTAGATTAATTTAATTAAATATTATCTAGATTATTTTTTTCTCATAAATGGATTGTTAAGTTAAACTTTCATTTTTTTAAATTTTAATTAATCAATCATGTGTTGATTAATTGATTAATATGTTTTGTTTGGCGTTGATTTGACTTAATTATTAGTTTTGGATTTTGTCAATCTTCGATTTGGAAATTACATATATAATTTTTGTGGTAATGTTTGAGATTTCTCTATTGAATTTGAAAATTTCATCTCGGTTGTAGTGTGGTGGTGTTTTAGGTTTTGTTCTTTCAACCGTAGCCAATCTTTGAAACTTAAGGAGTGAGGGTTTGAATCTATAACTATAAAATAAATAAAATAATATTTAGCTAGTAAGGTTAACCAACTAAATTTAACCAACAATTTGGTCATTAACCAAAATTATTGTAGCTATAAAAGCCCATTTGTGGACTATTTTTGTACTTTTTAGTTATTTTTTAATTAAAATTTAACTTTATTAAATCACTACTGATGCCCTTAAATCATTATATTCCACTTAAGTATGTTTAATATTTTTATTTTTAATTGCTTAACATACTTTTTTTAATCCACTATTCATGATTGTTTATTATATTATTTTTTTATGAGTTATGATTTTTTTACATTTAATTTGAAAACTATCTTGCTATTTTATTTTCTTTATTCAATAATTGTTTGTTCATTTTAATCTAATAAAAACAATAAATTTAAACAAAAAGTAATAACAATATAATTAGGAGTATTTGAAATAACTGAAAATTAAAAATTGGAGATGAAAACCAAACCAAATTGAAAATTACATTCTAGTTCCAATTTTATACTTTATTTTGTTTTTTAAACTTCGGTTTCGGTTCTTAGAAAAATATAATTTGGATAAAAAAAAATTTGAATTAGTTAAAAGTTTTTTTTAGGTTTATATATTTTTATATGTTATTTGAGCTCATTTTTAAGTTAAAATTTTAAAATTAGGCTTTGACTTGTTTATTTGGTATTATTTTGTGTTTAAATGTCTTGTTTAAAGCCTAAGATATTTTTATATAATATTATTTGGGTCCAAACTAAAATTTTTCATTTTTTCCAAAATATGGTCGTTAATCGACTCAACTAAACAACCCTAAATATAACAATATTGCTAAATAAAGTGTCGTAGAATAAAGTAATGCTAGGTATTACTAGAATTGCATAATCAATGAGTAAGCGTAACGATGTGATAATATATCAAATCATTGGAGGACAAAAGGGAGGATGAGGGAAGAAAAAAATCATGACCAATCACATTAGCAAAAGTTTCACAATGATATTGTGATCCAATTGCACATATTATTTTGTTGTATAATAACGTCTCTATGTGCTCATTCACAACACAAACTTTTCCCCTCCCAAAAAAATGATTAACCCATTATTAATGCATTTTCATTAATTAGTTTTAACTTTGTGTAGTTAGTAAAATTGTTCTGAATTATTATGAGTATCAATAGTTTGGTAAATTAGAATACACATGATGAAGTGACTTAAACATATTATCTTGTTTGCAAAACGTTTAAAATATTTACCAATAATAGTTTGATGTAAAACTACTTTTGGTAAAATGCAAATTACCAGGTTTACTTTTGATCATTAAAACCTTATGATATGTAATTAACCACCTAACACACATCGAATTAATAACTTCGCAATTGTTACACTTTACATCAAATTTAGCATAATAAATATTTTTTTGTTAAAATAAAATTTATGGTAAATAATAATAACACCATATATATACACACACATATAGTGATAAATATGTGCGATAGTTTTATTTTTTTTCGTAGTTTGAACTTGAAATCAGTATCCGTAATCGTGATGTAAACGACTTTATTTTATTTTACCATACTCACTATTGTTTTTTGGCAGCACAATTAAAAACCGCATTAAAATTAATCGGCGAAGGTGATTGTCGGAGACGGGCTTGCGAGGCTCGTCCATTTTCTCTTTATCCTAAATTATATTTTAATATAAATGATAAACGTTTTGTTCAATTTGACGTAAAATGTAATAATTGCAAAAGTTATTAAATTGCAAGGGATTTAAATGATTGGTTACAAATAATAAGCGCTTAAGAGCATCTCCAATCTACAAGCCAAAGCAATAGCAATAGCAATATTTAACTAGATATCAGCTCCAATGCATTAGTTAAACTGTTAGCAAAAGCAAAAGCAAAAAAGCTAAATATGACTTTAGCTTTTGCTTTGGCTGTTGATGCCGACTCACCAAATCAAAGCAATTTCCAAACCAGCCCTTAGAGCTCTCTCTCCCTCGTGTCTCCCTCCCGTCCCCGCTCCCCCCCGTCTCCCCCTCCCCACGCCCCCCTGCGTTGTGCGACGCATGCCTCCTCCCCCTCCCCGCTCCCCCCACCCCCGTGTCTCCCCGTCCCTGCTCCCCCCACGTCTCCCCCTCCCCGCAATCAAGTTCCTTGGCACCTTCCATGATCGCGAAATTGGGGGATGAAGACGACGACGACATCGAACGAAGGCGACCATGATCGATGCCTATTTCAGCCCCTCCCCCCCCCCTGTCTCCCCGTCCTTGCTCTCCCGCATCTCCCCCTCCCCGCAATCAAGTTCCTTGGCACCTTCCATGATTGCGAAATCGGGGGACGAAGACGACGACGACATCGAACGAAGGCGACCGTGATCGATGCCTATTTCGACCCCCCGGCGTTGCAGGTCCCTAGCTTCGCCGGTCAACCCTCTGTCCGATTAGGGATTTGGGATTTGGAATTTGGGAAAGAGAACAAGGGTAGGTTGGAAAAAATAATTATTAAGCAAAAAAAATGAATAGTACACATTGGAGTGTTATTAGTCAAAGTAGTCTTGTAGCAAGCTAAATATGACTTTAACTAGTCAATTTAGCTTGCTAAGATTGGAGATGCTCTAAAGGCTCAATGATCATCACGAGCAATAAATCATAAGGAGGTAATGTACATTTTATCCAACTATTTTTATTATTGGGATGAGACATATGTTGCTATACTCGCATGCCTATTATTTATATAAATTAGTTTATATATACCTCTTCATTAATTGTTAGGTTTCAAAAGCATCTTGAATGAGTGCCCCTAAATGACCATTCTCTTCAAATGAGTTTCACATGTTAAGGTTGTTCACAATTCGAGAATTTTCTATCTTTTCGAATTCTTGAAAAGAAAAAAAAGGGTAAGACGGGAAATTTTGGGAAGATATATTTTGAGAAATTTAAAAATTAGGAAATAGAACAAAAAACAAAACTAGACATTGAAAAAATAAATTTAAAATTTTAAAAACACTTAAAAAAGAAAACATTTGGTAATATAATTGAGTTTAATTTTCAATGCTAGATTATTGTTTATTTTTAAAATTGGACAAAAATATATATTTTGAATGTTGTACTTTAAAATTATTTATTTTCATATGTTTATAAAAGAATTCAGGTAATACCTATATATGTGTATGCATAACGTCTCATTAAAGAGTTTAAGTTCGATTATGGAAGAAATACACATTTTATTTTATTTTTTAAATAAAATAAAATTTATAATTTTAAAAATAATAGTTTACATTTTGAGAAATATCTTAAAGTTCATTTAAAAAATAGAAATGGAAAACGTCAGATTGAGCTATCTATTAGAGAAATCGGGAAATATTCTATTTTTTAAAAATTTAATCAAGAAATAAAAATCCATTCAAAAAATTTCTCGATTTCCCGAATGAATACCCCTAGCCTACGCAAATGACATCATTTTATAGGTCTTTTAGTTTAATTTATGTTGCTTAATATAAATAACTAAACTCAAAAAACATAAATATAAAAAATTTACAGACACATTTTGATAAATTAATTTAGTAAGTTTCTGAAATTATTAAAATTGGTCATCAAAGTCTTTTCCACCATCAATCCTATAATTAGCTATTTAGGACATGTATCATTTTTGGGTGCAGCCACACCCTCTCTTTGAGGAATTTCATGGGTTGAAGCTAAACTTTGTTTTTTATGATAGATAAATGCACCGAAAAAAAAAGACCCTATATAAAAAGGTTATATAACTGTCTAGCAATGCTTTTTTTTTTTTCAAAAGAAGTATAAAATTCTAAATAATCTGAAATTATTTTTTAAATAAATTTGGCCAAACTCGAAAGTTTGTAGATTAGATAATTATTATTGAAGAATTGTAAACCCTCATTATTCCATTCTCGTAAATTTTATATTAAATATAGAAAATAGTCATCAACATACTTACATACCAAACGATTCTCAAGGTTTTAATTTCACAACACGTATTTAATTTCTTAGGAATTATCTATACTATTATAAAAGAGATTATTTTGATTCGTTTGAACTTTTATTTTCCAAATTAGTATTAATAATTTATAACTCTCCATCAGAGTATGTTTCACGTGTCATACCATCCTCCTCGCCTCGCCTCGTATGATAAACTAAAATATTATAATTATTTTTACAAAAATTAAACCTCTGACATGCACATTGAAGACTAGGAATATTTTTTTTAATTTTATTATTATATAATTGCACTGCAAGAGTAGTAAATTATAATTTCTAAATGAAATTAAATAATTGGGCTTAAATGGCA
Organism: Taxillus chinensis; assembly: GCA_023512835.1. Classification (NCBI taxonomy): domain Eukaryota; kingdom Viridiplantae; phylum Streptophyta; class Magnoliopsida; order Santalales; family Loranthaceae; genus Taxillus; species Taxillus chinensis. The sequence continues at coordinate 4,933,734 of CM042092.1, forward strand.
AGGGCATTAGTTTAATTATTTTGAAATATATTTTCATGACTTGGTCGTTGTCTATTTTTTAAATTTGTTTATTAATGATATGATATTTACCTTTTATAATAAAATTATTTATGAAGCATATATTTTTGTGAGCGTAACGCTCGATGAAATATTTTCATTTCCCACCATTGTTTAAAACAAAAGGAAAGAAAAATGAAAAAGAAGGACATTAAAATAGAAAATAAAGAGACCTGCGATTTCCGCGAATTCGGCCCGATAATTCGGTTTCCAGACACTGTTTCACACACGCGCGCAGCTATCCACGTTTCGATCACTGTCGAATGATGTCTCCGCGCTAGCGTGTATCCGTTACCGCACTCTCCAATGGTTTTTTTTTGTTTGTTTTGGTTTTTTTTTATGTTGCTAAGAAAAAAGCGTACGACAGTCTCTGTCTCTACCCCCTGTCCCTGTCTCTATCTCGCAACGTTGCAAAGGTCATTGCTGTCACCTCCTGCTATTTCTCTCTGAAAAGGCCACTGCCCTTTCGATTTGAACGGTCCATCTTGACTCACTTGGGTTGTTCATGAGTGTGTGTGTTTCCACTTCCCATCCAGCGGGGGAAGAGAGTGGTCCGAGGCTTGATTATTGGAGGCTTGATCATTGTGGTTCATTCTTACAATCTTCCAATTCCTTAGCCCAGGTCTAATCAATCTCTTGGATTTTAAGGCTCCGACCCACAATTGTTTTCCTGTTTTTTTGGTTTGATTAATGGTTTCATTGGAGACAGCGCTCTGTTTCTCGATCTGGGTGTTGCTCATGTCAAGCATTTAGACTTTCCAGACCCGATATTCATGGCTGTCTTTGACTGATTTTTGGGCCATTTGAGGTTTTAGGATTATTTTCTATATATATATATATATATAGGTTAAAATTCTGTATTGGGAAAGTTCTGTTTCAGTATAAGGTATGCGGGGTGTGTGATTTTTAGGGCTTTGAGAAGATGGGATTGGAAACTGATGTTATTCAGGAGGGAAAATTGAAGGGGAGGAAGAAAGATGATGCCACTGAGCATAGAGGGTGTTGGGTTAGGTTCAGATCTCTGGTGCTAGGGTGTTTTCTTTCAAGGCCAAAAATAGATAATGCTACAACTGGCAGTACTAGTACGCTACATGGTAATCTTCAGCCCCCTTTTCTAGATTTACATGGCATGTTAATTTTATTTTTCCTTTTTATGTTTGGTATGATTTAAATTTGAATTCTTTTGATGCATTATTCATGCCAATTATGCATTTAACCCTGTTGGTGCTGCATTGGTGATGAAGAGTCCAATTGAGAAAGCCTAGTATGATATGTGTTCATTTATTCATGAGAGAAAGTTTAATAGAAAATTTTGGTACCTGAATAAGGCTAAAGATCAAAGGTAAAGAGAAAACTGAACTGAGGGTGGTCAAACCAGGTAGGATTGAGTGTAGTTACTGTTATATTTACATTAATTTTTGCAATTCTTTATCTTTTGAGTTCATAAAAGGCAAACCCGAAGCTCTGGGGTCTGGGAAGGAGTAGGGCCACACTTGGGCCAATTGTACTCCCTTTTTTTTAGCCAGGGGGTTTTTCCATGACTCAGACCATTGACCTTCAGGTCACAAGGCGAGTTCATGATGTATTGAATTGAATTTTATGCACATAAATCTGAATACGTGCTCTTTTTTTTTTTTTTTCATTTCTTCGTTTGAAAAGTGATACAATGGTTTTCTTTTTTTGGATGGTCTTCATTCAAAGTACATTTTAATGTTCACCAATTTATTCCAAATGCCAAATACTTTAATAGAACATGTTTCTTGACTTTGTAGTATTTTAATCAATAATGAAAATGCACCTTCCTTTCGTGATCAAAAAAAGTATTTTACAGAGCTTTCATTGTTTATGCTTACCAATATTTTCCAAGAGGCCCTATGCTTTAAAGAAAATTGTATATCTTGGCATAGTTTTCCATTTTGATTTTAACCGGGGCTGACACAAGATTGTGTGGTGTAGGATTAGGAAGCTCATGGTTTAATAGAACATGCGCTTTTTTACTTGGTAGTCTTTTTAATTTTTATCAATAATGAGAATGTACCTTTTTTTCGGATAAAAAAAAATATTTTACAGTGTTTACATTGTGTATGTTTTCCAATATTTTCCAGGAGGCCTTATGCTTTAGAGAAAATTGTATATCTTGGCATAGTTTTCCATTTTGATGTTAATTGGGGCTGACACGAGATGGTGTGATGTAGGGTTAGGATGCTCCTGGTTCTTCTAGAGTCTAGATGAAAGTTCTGCGAAAATCTTGTGTGATAGAGTCTTTGTATCTCTTATTGTTTATGAGAAACATTTCCGTAGGGTTCTCTTTATTCAAAAATTATATGATATCTTTTTCCGAGAAAGTCTGAAACAAAAAATATGATATGGACATCAGGCATTGTTTATTGTATAAACTGTTAATGACATAATATTTGAAGCATAGTACATGATATTAAATTTGTTCTGCTCCTGTTCAATTTAAAATCGTCATAACTCCTAGATTGGCTAAATATAGTTTCTCTCATTATATTATGTGATTTCAGTAGCTGAGTTAGCGGAAAGTAAATCTACAAATGATGCAAGCTGTGATCAAATGATCATTCCAACTATGTCCTCTTCAACTACCACCAGCTATGTGGAAAGTATTCCATCCACTCCCAACATAAGCGAGCAACTAAGAGTTGGTTTTCAGCTCCGAAATTTCGCATTTGGTGAGCTTAAGTCAGCGACAAGAAATTTTAGACCTGAGAGTCTGATTGGTCAGGGTGGGTTTGGATGCGTCTTCAAAGGTTGGATTAATGAGAATGGAACTGCTCCAGTGAAACCTGGCACAGGGATGACTGTTGCTGTAAAAACCCTTAACCATGATGGACTTCAGGGTCATAAAGAGTGGCTTGTATGTTTCCCTTTTGCCTTTTCTTATTTTTTTTTACTTTTTTATCACTTTGGCATCGTGAATGTGATCCAGCATGAGTTTAAAACTTTGGTTTGATTGGTTTATTTTCATTTCTCTGGCAGTTGATGGTTTATTGTGTCTTTCTTTCATAGTGCAGGCTGAGGTTACTTTTCTTAGTGATCTTCTTCACCCTAATTTGGTTAAATTAATTGGATATTGCATTGAAGATGATCAGAGGTTGCTTGTGTATGAGTTCATGCCTCGAGGGAGCTTGGAGAACCACCTTTTTAGACGTATGTGCCAGCTTGTCACTATCATGATTTGTCTATCTATTATGTTTTATTGTATCTTCAGCCTTAGGGTCTTTCCTAATTAAAATATTCAATTTTATCAGATCATGAAAATGAGACAGCTATGGATTCATTTGTGGTTTGGACCGTTTGGTTGTTCTAATTTAAACTATCTTTATGTTAAATAAAATAAAATTAATAAGCCAACTACCGTCAGACATCTTTCCTATCATGATTTGTCTATCTATTATGTTTACTATATCCTTAGCTTTACGATCTTTCCTAACTAAAATATTCAATTTTGATGAGACAGTTATGGATTCATTTGTGGTTTAATTGTTCTAAGGTGTTTACCTTTGCTGATTTTGTAATTTAAAATATCTTTTTGTTAAATAAAATAAAATAAAGAAGACAAACTACTGTCAGGCATCTAGAAAAAACACTCATATTTGATGTATACCTTTTAAATGGATTCTAACAAGCAGAAATGCTGATATTTTCTTGTGCATTTCGTCATAAACTAAATAACACCAAGGTAAAGGGTAAAATGGCCTTCTGTATTTGAAGGCTTTCCATGCTGTAGCATGGTACTTTTTTTTCCTAAGAGAAAAGCAGAAGTAACCTGCCTTAGACATGGAGGAACCCGTGGAGGAATAAGTGACTATTATGTGTGTACTGTGTTGTATTAGTATAATATGTACTGCTTAAATGAACATTAACTTTAGAATGGGACCACAGCTTTTATTTTACTCTTATGGAAGAGTGCAGTTGGCAGTTGAGGGTATGTGGTATCCAAATGAAAGTAAAAAGGGCCACATTAGTTAACATGGATTATCAATTGTATTAGAAAATATAGAGTTATTTACTTATTTACAAAATAGACTATTTTACTTCTTGGGCGATTGATGATTACGATCCACCTAAAAGTAATATGCTATTCCTAAATGAATCTCTTATCCTTGAAATATAACCGGAAACTTAATGAAGCTATCTAATTGCATAAGTTCAACTATTTGAATATGGTTTATTAATAATAGGTGAACAGTAATGGTTATATTGGATAAGAGGCCTTATCAATTTATACAGTGGGTAAGTTTTAATATTTGTTTTGTTAATTGAATGCTGAAATCTCATCCATTTTGCGCTTAGAGTTGCACATTAAAAATTTTTTTGGATGAATATAAATTCCAAGCCCATGCAAAAGAGATTGCCCAACCCAAATAATACGCCAATTTCCACCCCTGCCATTCTCTATAAGTTTGATTATTTGGTACGGTTGTATGTTTTCCCAATCCAAAAAGTGCAAAACAAAAAAAGAAGACATGCGGAAGGGTCCTTTAGAAAAAAGAAACTTGGATATTAAAGAAAGAATGATTTGAGTAGATTAATATAAAATTGAATGGCAAAAAGGAACTTATGAAAGAATGACTCCTGAATAGATTAATATATAATTGAATGTTGAGTTTGACAAGTTGAATCCATATTTATAATTGACATTGGATTGGGGATGTCTAGGTAACCTAACTGTGTATTGTCAGTTATGCATCATTAAAGGCAAACATATTATATGCTGCAGGGTCCCTACCTCTTTCTTGGCCTATCAGGATGAAAATTGCACTCGGTGCTGCAAAGGGTCTGGCCTTTCTTCACGAGGAAGCTGAAAGGCCTGTAATATATCGAGATTTTAAAACATCAAATATCTTATTAGACGTGGTATGTATTTTCAATTGCGAAGTTCTTGTTTTCTTTTCTTAATCTTGTTCATTACTTAAAAGGTGGTATTGTAGGACTACAATGCAAAGCTTTCGGATTTTGGACTTGCCAAAGATGGTCCGAAGGGAGAGGACACACATGTATCCACCAGAGTTATGGGAACTTATGGCTATGCAGCTCCAGAGTATGTGATGACAGGTGGTTATGGCCAATCATTGTTATCTCCTGGTCATCTCTTTTTCATTTTATTTTCATCCTGGCTCTGCTGACAAGTCATATTCATCTGTTTCAACTTTAATGTTGGAGTTATCATTGTTATTCATTAAATTGCTATCACATCATGTTAAAATTTTCCATAGTTATCAGAATCGGACCGGATATCGATCCGGCTAAGCCACCGGGTGGTCGGGTCACTGGTTCAATTGTTGGGTCAGTGGTAGAACCGGTCATATAATTAATAATTATCTATAAATATATATTAATAAAAAATAGATATTTTAAACTAATATATTAAAATTATGCTTCTAATATAATACTATTTATCTTTAATATGTATTTCTAAAATAAATTTTTAATAAATTTAAAAGTTTAGTGACATAAATTCATAGTAAAAAAAATTAAATAAAGTTTGAAAGCATATTGAAGTAAAATATCAATATTAGTTATTAATTTTAAATTAAAATTGTATTATAAAATAAATTAAATAATATTTTATAGTTTTTTAAAAAACCGGTCAGTTTTGTAAAACTTGGCTGGATCACAAAAAATCGGTTGGGTCGGCCGGGTTTTTCAGTTTTTTTTGCGAAACGGTCCAATTGGAAAACCGAACCGGTTAAGTGTCCGAGTAATGCTGGTTCACCGATTTGACTGAACGGTCCGGTCCGGTCCGGTTTCGATAACTATGAAATTTTCTATATTTTGTTCTGTCCTTTGCATGATTGCATCTATACTCTCAATTGTACCGCTTGACACACCCACACTAATGGTGACCCTGCCCTTATATATGGACATGAAACTCATTGATGAAGCCTAGAAACTGACCAATTGCACCATGAAGTAAGTTTGATATTATATTCCAGTGCCTTGCTTTCAAAAAATTTGTCCTATGATATATGGCTGCAGTTTTATTCCTATTGATAACTCATGGTGACTTTGTGTTTTTTGTATGTTGATATGGGTAATTTTCATTACTTGATATTTGACGTTTGAACCTGCTGTTTGTGCATATCACAGCACTTTCATTTTTATTCGTGATTACTGATGCTTTTGGGATAATTCTCAATGGACTGTTGACTGATCTATGATGTTGAACCAAATGATATGCTTATACGATATACTAAGCAGGGAAGGGTAGTTACATGATGATCCAATGAATGTTGATGCTGTTACAGGGTGGGAAGATTGCAATTATATTTGAAAACGTTATAGTATATGATACCTACATGCATACATATGAATATGTTTGTTGTTTGATTACTACAGTTGTATGTTGATTGGTTACATGATCCCAATTGTGCTTGTTGATAAATATTGTGTCAGGACACTTGACATTGAAGAGCGATGTCTACAGCTTTGGGGTGGTTCTTCTTGAAATGTTATCTGGTCGAAGATCCATGGACAAGAGTCGACCAAGGGGGGAGCATAATCTTGTAGAATGGGCTCGGCCATATCTTGCAGAGAAGCAAAGGTTTTATCGACTAATGGATCCTCGCCTCGAAGGACAATTCTCAATCAAGGGTGCACAGAAAGCAGCGCGGCTGGCCATTCAATGCCTTAGCCGTGATGCAAAGGCCAGACCTATGATGAGCGAGGTTGTCAAGGGCCTAAAGCCTCTCCTGGATCTTAAGGACATGGCAAGTTCTTCGTCCTATTTTCAGGCCATGCAAGCTGAGCATGCAAGACCCAACTCCGGTATTAGAAATAGCATCCGAATGCAGGCGTCATTCCTGTCGAGCAACCGGCAACCGGCAAGGAGCCTCTCACATGCCTCTGCACATCACGATGACCCTCTGCACAGTTCCCCAAAGACTGATTCCAGTGGACCCTAAGGATCTGTTTTAGTGTCATTCCCTGGATGGTTTTGCTTTGCTTTGCTATATCTTAAGGAGCATGTCTTTGAGTGGATTATGTGGAATGAAGAATTTGTCTTTTCCCCGTCATTATATCTTCCTTGATTTCAAATGCAATCTAGCCCTGACAACCTATACGACTATGATTATTCCCATCACTGTCGAGGATTCAGGTCATAGTAGCACGGTTTACTGGCAATTTTAGTTCTGGATTATGAATGGTTGTGATTTGAAGAATTTATTGTTGCAATAATTGCAAATAATTGTGTACGGTCCTGATCTTGTCACATCTACCAGCCCTGAAATGCCAAGAAGCGCTCATATCATTGCAAACAAATATGGGTTGCGGCGCGATTGCGGCCTGGCGCCTTCCAACTTTTGTCCTTTTTTATGTTTTATTTATAAGGCTCGTTGTTGTAATTTCTGATTATGAAATGAAATAGACTGAAAATTCGTGAAACAAGGAGAAATTGTTTTATAAAACTTTTGCTTTAAATTTTTTTATATTTTCGTACCCTTTGTAAGTTTTGTAGTATTGACCAATCTCATAGCCATGAGCATAAGTACCACTCAAATAAATTCCAGAAACAGCCAATTCACTTAAAACGAACCCATCTCGATTACTAATTTTTCGGGTCGACCTTGCTGTAAATAAAATCCACGCAATAGTTTAGCATAATGCTTTCCTGTGGCCAAGAAAATTTTGAGTTTCCTGATGAAATTGTATGGGGACCCCAACTAGAAGTATAAGTTTTTATGAACGAGGAATAAAGTGGTGGGAACGAAAATGGCAGTGTAGAGTCTGAAAATGAGGAATAAGCTGGCACCCATGTAATTGGGTATGGGGGGCACTCAACTTATTGTGAGGGAGGTAATCATACCCAAGACTATTTGTATGGATAATAGCCTCGAAAGTGATGGTACCAGTGAGTGTTGTTACTCATGCCAAGCTCACTTACACAGCCCAATTCCTAATCTGTGCAGGAACCGGTGATATCATTACCCAATCAACCTATTGGTTAATTGTAACCTACTACTCAACACATGAAAACAAATTATAAAAAGTAAACAATATAGATTTAAGATGATGGCCACGAGATGTAATACTTTTATTACATGTCACAAACAAAAAAAGTAAAAAAAAAAAACAGAAATACAAAAACTAGATTGCTTGAAATTTCTCCATTACAACATACTAAAAGTTGTAATTACAAATTTTCATAATCAGCTTCAACTACGGCTTTCACCTCCCACAAAGAAATTTCACGTAATGGCTTAACCAATGGTTTTCTGCAGCCATTAAATTCATGAGAGACCGTCTTCATGGTGGGTTGACACTTAGGCTTAGGATGCAAGCATGCAAATGCCATCGCTGTAGCTAAAACAATTTCAGATGCAACAACTTGATTTGTTGGAGATGAAAGACGAGAATCTAACATATCAAATAACATTATATTTTTATCAATTGAATGTGCCAATGACAACAGCTCTCCCGGATGTTTTCCCATTAAAACTTCTAGTGCCACCACACCAAAGCTATAAATATCACTTTTTTCTGATACAACCATGGTATAGGCAAGCTCTGCAAACATAGTTAAACATGATTATAATGCCCAAATGTTTCTTTTTCTTTCCTCGTTTTATGTAACATTGGAAAAAAATTAAATATAAAAATGAAAAGTAAGTTACCTGGTGCAACATAGCCGCATGTGCCTGCTAATACTGTTACATTAGATGAATCAGGATGTAAAAGTCTTGCGGTATCTAAGGTCCATTTCCATCATCATTATTACTGTTACAACCTCGAAGGTCCATTTCCATCAATTTGGGGGACTCTAACCACGTTGGAGTATCTGAATCTCTCATTTAATTCTTTCAATGGTTCCATCCCCCCAGAACGAGGCACAGTTGGTAATCTCGACCTGAGCAATAACAACCTCACTGGTACCATCCCTTCCGAGCCATAAAACTAAAACTTTGGAAGTAGTCCTCGTGGTTTGACCACCCCATGCCCACAGCGCGCGCTTTTAACTTCGCCTAAGGAGTAAGGCCCTCTCTCGCTCGCTCAGGTCAGGTATGAACAAAACAATGCTCCATGCTGATATTGCGAGCGAGGCATTCATTTATACTGAACTGCTATTTTGCATACAAATTAAATGTTCCCCGGCCCGTTAAATTTCGTCCCCTTTTCCTCCTTCATTTTCTTCCCCCCACGCGTTACGTTACGCTCCCGCCTCCCACCCTTTTCGTATTCCTTTTTCTTTTCTCCGCGTAATGATTAATTACCAAATATACAATTCTGCATGCATGTGTCTCTCGCATGTCGCATGGGAATCCTTCGCTGGTTTGTGTGAACATGGTTTTGGTATTACCCCTTTTTCTTGATCACATCATATGTTCATTCCATTATTAATTACAATGAAACTTCGACGACAGCCCAGCCCAACAAAATAATGTAAATTGGGATCTTATATTTCTTTTCCTATTATATAATGTAAATTGATTCTATTTTTCGTTTACAGTATATATCTTTTATTTATATTATTCCCATTTCATGTTTCGTTAAAATTTCCGTAACTTTATATATCTTTATTTATATATCTTTTATTTATTTTTCTTTTTGATGTAGGTCTCAAGCATCGAACAAGCCTTGAGTAGGGGCTCGATCATCTCTTTCACGACCGGATTTATGGGTTTTTGGGTTAAGTCAATCGTAATTTTTTATGAAAACTTCAAACAGTCATAACTTTACGCACAATGATGCGATTTAGGCCTTTTTTTTTATTTGTAGGTATCAACGAGACGCACGAGCCCCAAACCCGTAGAGGGTTTGCCGCTCTTGGATTTCAAAAAAACGCATTCTTTCACCTTTAAATCCATATTTTATGCTATATTTTATCTTCTCCAGTCCAGATTCACGGCTCGAGGCCCTTCCCTCCCTTCGCTGCTCTTTTTCCTTCTATCTTAGATGTGGTGTCTTTGACGTTAAGTTTTAAGTATTTTTTTGACATTGCGAACCGCGACATGAGCTGAAAACTCAAAGTAGGCTAACGCCGGTTGCAAATAGACTTTTTCATGAATATAGGTGGTGGGTTGCAAATAGACTTTTGGCATCAGTTAAAAATTTGGGTTTTATTTTATTTTAATTATTTTGGAATTCAAATAATAATTTGATTATTATTATATATTCATTTGTGAATAATAAATTTTTAAATAATTATTTGAAAGAATAATATGTTTTTATTTCATTATTTTCCATTATTACGCATGGTATATGTATATTAATGAATTTGATGTAGTTTGAACGTTCTTGTTTACATGTTTTGTAAAAGTCATGTTCATTACTGTTTAGCTTTTTAATTTCATTATTTCTTTCATTGTATTAATATATATATTAATACAATGAAAGTATATTTGAAACCATTATAAGCAAGTATATTTGATTCTGGACTGATGGCGGTTCGGTATAACTTTCCCTTACACTACCTTTTTTTCACCGTGGATGACCTGACAAACAAAAATGAAAGTTGAATGACTCATGAAAAACAAGAGTCAAATCAATAAAGTTGAATGACCATGATTTACCCAGTTACATATATTTTGAAAATTTTCCGCGCTTTAAATTTTTATATTTTCATTCCATTAGTAAGTTTTTTTTTTTTTTTGTATTAACCAATCCCAGAGCTATAAATCAATAATCTCTAGCAGTTCATCCGAGAGAATCAAATCAATAATCTCTAGCGTAAATAAATTCCCGAAACAACCAATTCACTTTAAACCAACCCATCTCTACAAAATACTATATTATAATTACTTTTTTTTTTGGATCAACCTTGCCTCAAACAAATTGCACGGAATAGTTTAACTTAATGGTTTCCCGTGGCAAAGAAAATTTTGAGTCTTTTGATGAAATTGTTGGATGGTGAGTGGTAACCCCAAAACTAGGAACCCACATACACAAAGCCTAACACTATAATCACCTAGCATGTGCTGTGTTTTTTTGTTATGCCAATGACCACACCAGTCCACTCCCTTTCAAAATTTCCTCCAATTTTGTCCAAGGCCTTCAGTTAGCGGCACTATTTCTTGCATTTTAGATAGACTTGTATTTTTATTTTTATTTTTTCTATTCACCACCACCTGCTTATAATGCTCAAAATGTTTTGAGGTCAATTCAGAAATTGCTTTGTGTCCAACGCAGTAGATTTTGGAAGATTTTCATTCTAAAATCATTTGGTTGTTGGAAAGGTTACCATTATCGAATCTTTATTAACCAATACTCGATTGGAAACTTCTCCAACATGGGACATATTCTAGCACAATCACTTTGCCACATGAATAATACAATATGGATATAAAGCCAAAAATCATGAATGAAGCAGAACATCCTTGAACACACTATTTTATGGGCTGAACATCATGAGTGGAAAGTACATCCTCTCGATAGCATATTAGAATCCAAAAGACTTCCATTACAAAACCAATTGGTTGTATGAAAGGTTACCCTTGATCATTATTAACTAATACTTGATTGAAAACTTCTTGACGTATAACATATTCTAACACAAAGACTTGGGAGGGTGACATAAACGATTTTGAAGCTCATAAATTAATAATACCGATCTTAATCATAAACAAAACTATATTACCAAAACCTTCTATCTCATATCAAATCAAAGACTTCGTAACGAACCAAAGTCATAACAAATATTAAAACCATCAAATACTGAATTGAAGTCCATGCATGTGCTTTTTAACATACATGAAGGACTTCCTTTGTGGGATGTTTAATTTCTGCACTTGACTATCTCATCAACTAGATAAGGTTTCAAATGCACATTCAGCTCAAGCTCCTTTGAGATTGTTGCCATTATATCACTAGGTATATCAGAAGTAACATTGTTGGGCTTCATTTCAAGACCCTTAATACTAATTTGGTTAGCTCACTAGGTTTCGTGAAAGAATCATAAACAACCTTCCAGTCCTGACTTGAAACACTAAGAGCCTAGGGCTTTGATACCATTTCAAGTATATGCTTTGAATTCTATGTTGCACTTTTTGATCTATCATTTGCTTCTATGGTTAATACAGAAACATTTCTCAAACTACGTTTGACTCTCCTGAAGTTCATTTTGGCGATTTTACCGCACTAAACCAAAAAAAATGATTTGATAACTATAAAGACCTGCGTTTAAGTTGATTTATGAGATAGTGTTTATTTGGTAAGGAAGATATCATTTTGGTATCGTGCTTGATGATACGAGCGTTTTGGTTGCAGTTGGATCCAATTTGGAATTCGGGACCCTAAAAGGCTAGTTGTGTAATTTTAGGTGTTTATTAACTAAAGAATTACAGTAAATATAAATAAGAGGAAAAGAAAGAGAACTTCTACTTTATGCTATCACGTTGGTGTGTTTGAGAGAGAGAGAGAGCTTTGAAGCTTGAGGCCTTGGTGATTTGGGGCAATTTGGGTTCGTAAATCTTAAAGAATCACTCCATGTGGGTGTTCCTGAACTTCTTATCTCGATTTTGTTCTTGATATGCATGAATTTGCCATGAGTTATGAGATTTAACATGAACCCTGGGTTTTGGGGAAATCCAATTTTGGGTTGGATTTGGTGGTTTAGCATAAGATCTGTGGTTAAGATCTGATATATATAGTTGTGGGTATATGTTTCGGTGATTTGGGGGTTTTATAACTGTGTATTGCATGAGGGTTGAGAAGTCAACCATGGAAATCTAGATTTAGATCTAGATAGATATAATCTGTAAATATATACGTGTATTACTGTTGTTACCGTGCGATTTAGATGCATTCAGAATGTGTTTTGAGGTATATATTGTAGTTTGTTGAGTAAAAAGTGTGTTTGTGAAAGTTTGGGGGTCGCTGGGTTGATTTAAGACGAAGAACTGGCTAAAACGACGATGAACAGTACCATTGGCGAACTATAAGGGTCGAAGATTCGAAGGGTCAAAGTGTCGGCAAGTTAGAGGGTCGAAGGTCGAAGATTGAAAGGGTTGAAGGTCAAACCTTTGAGTCAAACCTTATGGTCAAACCTTCAAGTCAAAACTTGCAGCTTCGGGTTAACAATTCCGCGACTTCGGGTTAGCAGTTCCGAAGTACAAAAGGACTATTTACATTGTAAACCTTTATAAAGTATTATACTTAAGTTACAATGTAAATAACGAAATACTTCTCTTTCATATTCAAAGAAAAATACTAGAAATTCAATTTCTCATTCTTTCAAAATGTGAAAAATGGAAATTAGCACTGAATCTCGGAGATTTTTGATTCAAGGTGACCTTTTGCGAAGTGTGGTTAAACCTCTTAGAAAAATCCCCAAAAATCAGGTTATCTTAGTTATGATATGAGGAACCATTGCCGAGACTTTTTATTTTAAGAAAATACCTTCTATGAAAAATCCTCTTTCTTAGTCAAGGTATGAGGATAGATTTATGGTGACTAGTCTTGTTATAGAGGGAGTGTTGTGAAATCCTAAGCCCATACTCCTGGAGGTGCCATACTTGTGTTACTTGGTTGATTTGAGGATTTGGGCCTTGGGCTCGTGACTTGTTGGTGCATTCTCACCGTGATACACAAGTTATGTTATGTGGTTGACATGACAGACGAGGCCTAGGTTGACCGTTGAGCTTGTGGTGACAGGTTGTGGCGTGAGTTGAGATGTTAACCTTGTGGTGCTTAGGCTAAGTGCCCTGAGCTAGGATCCTATTGAGGATCGTGGACAAGTTGTCCTATTGTGGATAGGCTGGGTCCTTATGTTTGTTTGTAGACCGAGTCCTGATGATTTTGCTCACTACATGTACACAGTACGCCGAGCATGTAGTATAGACTTATCCTGTTTTACATAATATAATGATATGGAGTTATGGGGTCACCTACTGAGCTTGTAGCTCACCCCTACCTTGTTGTTTATCCTTTTCAGGTGCGACCCGAGACAAGTTAAGGACTTTCTTCCAGGAGGACGTGCCCACTACTCTGATGTATGATACAATACTGTATTCTGTATTGCTTTTGTGTGATATCCTAGACATGGGTTCGTGGACAGTTATACTTGCACACTATTTGTGATGTGATGTATGTATGATTGTTTGACATATCGTATGCATGATAATGTAGGGGAAAGTATAGGATTACTCTTGATGTATGATTGTACAAATTTGCATGATTTAGACAGGTATCCAGGTGTAGTCTCTATTGGTGTTTGTCACCAACCCCTTAAACCTTCGGGTGCGAGCAAGGAAAAGTCATATTCTTGGTTTTGGGTTCCTTGGAATTCGGGGGCGTGACAACAATGAGTTCTTCTTGGTTATGACTGTTTGACATTTCTTCATATCATGTTAAGGTTTTTTATATTCTGAAGTAAACAACAATAAGTTCTTCGAATTTGAACCAAAATCCCTTTGAACACATCGTTTTGGTTGTCTCTATTCCATTTTTGAAATTTTATGTTTGGCTGCCTTCTTTTGAGACTTTAGTTCACAAGCCTTCTTTGTTTACATAAGGAGTTTCTAGAAGATGTAGTTAACCCACATCTTGATGTTATGATATGATGTCCAACATAAATCTCCATATGATTATTTTATATTATATTTCTTCCTATGATATAATATTTATCATGTTATGTCTTATTATGTTATTATGATTTTTCTATGTTTTTCTTATAATCATTAATTTTAATCTTATTGGACAATTTGAGCTCACTCTCGTTATTATTTCTTTTCCAACTTTAAGTAATTAAATGAATGGAGAAACTAAAATAAGTAAGTCAAGAAATGCTTAAGAATAAAATCAAGTGTGCTTAAGATTTTTTTAGCTCACAGAATATACAAAGTAATAATGGGTTATGGACACTTTGTTTGAAACCCAATCTTGAATTGGATTTTAATGTAATAATTAATGATTTGAAATTATATATGTATTTAATTGTCTCTGGCGTATACTGTCTAAAGTCCCGAATGAGTTTTATATATACATTCAACTAAAATGTGACGCCCATAGGGAGTATAAGGTTCTGAAAGAGTGGACAGAAAATTCATTTGTTTACTATTAACTTCCTTCCTGTACAATGTTGCACACATGCGAATAGCGCAATTGTTTTAATATACTTGACACGCATTCAATCCAATGAAGTTAGGCATCTTGAAGCATGCAGACAGAAACATGGCTTTACTAACAATAGTTAGGACCATGTAGTCTGTGGACACATGGTTGATATGTACAATGTGGGAGAGAATGCAAGTGGTCAATGTAAATCAATTTGGTTTAAGTATGGTTCTCACAAAGGACTTGGTGACTTACAAGAAGACAAGGTGATTATGTGAGGTTGGATATGGAAAAATAGTACCAATCGGCTTATTACTTCTCAGGTCGAGTTTATTCAGTTTAGCCAAGCTTCCTGCTGCTAATAATTGTGGGGGGGATGGAACCATGGAGATCAATAAATGAAATATTCAAATTCAACAATTTAGTGAGATTCCCCATTTCAGCAGGGATTGAACCATTGATATGATTATGAGAAAGATCCAGACGAGCCAAAATTAAGCTTTAAATTTCCCTGGGCTGGAGGGATTGGTCAACTGATGTTATTATTGCTCTAAGTCATTGATATGATATCATTGTAGGAAAGATCTAGCTAAGTCAAACTAGTTGAATCCCCAATAGAAGGGGAGATAGGACCATAGATGTAGTTATTGTAACCATAAAGTTCTCAAATTATTCAGATTCCCAATTTCAGGAGGGATTGAGCCTTCCTTCAATGAGGTTTTAGGAAATGCGTAGACTAATCAAATTAGTTGACATTCCAATAGATAGAGGGATTGAGCCAGTTATGCTATTCATATACAATGCTAAAAGATTTTTCAAATTCCCAATTTCTGGTGGGATGGAGCCAGTCACGTGACTGTCAGGAAGATATAGATAATTCAAACTATTCAATGTTCCTAGAAATGGAGGGATTGAGCCTATGATATTACTAGAAAATGAGAACCAGATTTTTCAGATTCCCAAGTTTTAGGGGATAAAACCTGTGAACTGGTTGTCAGATTACAAAATTGATTTGCATGCGGCGAAGAGTGAGATGTTTCAAAAGACGAATGGATGGAGGAATGGGTCCGGTGAGGGAGTTTCCAGTGAGATCTAATTACATATTTTGAATGTTTTTCTGTGCTTTAAATTTTTTATATTTTCATCCCCTTCGTAAGTTTTTTTAGTATTGACTAATCCCACAGCCATGAGCGTAAGTTACCCTCATAAATAAATTCCAGAAACAACCAATTCACTTAAAACCAACCCATCTTCACAAAATAGTAGACTGACGTTACTAATTTTCCAGATCAACCTTGCTGCAAATAAATTCCACGCAAATTTTGAGTCACACTGATGAAATTGTATGCCGACCAAGACTAGAAAATACAGGACTTTGGATGTTCGTCTAGTGACTTATCTGTGGTTTTGGGTGTTCGTCTGGATACACTTTTTTTTTACCCATCCCCCACCCTCCCCTTGGCTTTCCCTCCCTAGCCCTAGATAAAAGCTGAGGTCACATTATTATCCAATGTATAGTTTTCCCGAAAGTCAACTATCCTAAGATTTCTCTGGTCTCTACCTCTTTAATCTTTTTTGTTATCCCTCACCAACAGGGTAACACCCCCTTGAGGGGTGTTTAGATACACTTAACTATCTTCATTTAGGTCATAACTGATTATGTAATTTTGGTTTAGTGCGCTAGTTTAGTTTGCCTATATTTTTCTCTCCTTTAATTAAATTATTGATTTACCGAGGAAAACAAAAAATAAAACAAAACAATTTATGATATTAAAAATTGTCACTTCTACCTACGTTCTTTTTCCTAGAAAATGTTTTTTTAATCTTAAACGTACTTCACTCGATCGTTTGAATTATGACTAACTCACAACCTCACATGATTTAAATTAATAACAAATTATTAGTTACCCGGATTAAATGGTTTGAAATAATTGGTTCGTTTCAATTGTGAAAACGACACTTAATTGTTAACTTGTAAGAGCAAAGCTACATTGTAATGATATTTTTTCTACAATTTAGAAATGATTTTTAAAATTTTAGTAAAAATAAGTCTCCAAAATAGAATTTAAGAATAAATCTTGCAAAGAAAATCTCTATATTTAAATGATCACCATTCATCATTTAAATGATTTGTTTTAATTTTTTTTGATATATATGCGCTTTTGATTGATTCTAAAAGAGATTAAAAAAATTATAATAAAAAATATATGTAATTTAAAAGAATAGAGATTATGATGAAAAACAAGATATGAAAGGATAAATAAAATATATTAAATAATATATTATTCGTACCCTAAAATAAGGATGAGAATATAAACTTAATATGGATGCCTTAACCCCTAAATTTTAAACCAAGATAATTCAACACTTATATTATATTCATCTAAGAACATGACAAAGAAAATTCATCATCTAAATGATTTGTTTTAATTTTTTTTGATATATATGCGCTTTTGATTGATTCTAAAAGAGATTAAAAAAATTATAATATATATATATAATTTAAAAGAATAGAGATTATGATGAAAAATAAGATATGAAAGGATAAATAAAATATATTAAATAATATATTATTTGTAGCCTAAAATAAGGATGAGAATATAAAATTAATATGGATGCCTTAACCCCTAAATTTTAAAACCATGATAATTCAACACTTATATTATATTCATCTAAGAACATGACAAAGAAAATTCATCATCCAAATGATTTGTTTTAATTTTTTTTGATATATATGCGCTTTTGATTGATTCTAAAAGAGATTAAAAAAATTATAATAAAAATTATATATAATTTAAAAGAATAGAGATTATGATGAAAAATAAGATATGAAAGGATAAATAAAATATATTAAATAATATATTATTCGTACCCTAAAATAAGGATGAGAATATAAACTTAATATGGATGCCTTAACCCCTAAATTTTAAAACCAAGATAATTCAACACTTATATTATATTCATCTAAGAACATGACAAAGTAAATTCATAATATTATAACTCAATACAATCAACCCAAATAAATATCAACCACCAAATCAAGGGTCACAACTAGGGGTGGTCAAAAACATAATTGAACTGGACCATATATACTGAAAATACACCGTTTTTAAAATTTATTTGGTTTATTTGGTTTGAAATTTTGAAAAATCGATATATTATAGTTAGTTTACGGTTTTATATTTTGAAAAACCAATGATTTTTCACTTTTTTTGGTCGGTTTTCGTTTTTCTAGACTGAAGGTCTTTGGTTCAGTTTAAAAATACAAAATAAACCCACCGATGCTTACCTCTAGTCACAACTCTTTAGTTTCAAAACACCTAATAAAATAAATAATACCATATTCTAATGACAATTTTGGCAACTCCTATTCTAGTGTAACCACGCAAGAAGCTCATGGACAATGTCAATCAATTTAGTTTATGAGTATGGTTCTCACAAACCACTTCGTCGATAAAGGTTTTCTTTCTCATCTGGTGTAATATAAATGATCACTTTTGTTGTGACTTCTTTGTTATTCAAGTAAAATACTTGATTTTCTATAAGTAAGGTTGAAATGTCATGAGAGAGAGGGAGGAAGAGAGGGGGGGGTGCATTGGTATTGAAATATAAGTTTTTATGTAACACATTTTTTATTTGTTTTGAAATTATATTTTTTTTAATATGGACATTAAATGATTGTTTGGATCTATACAAGATAATAAACCCAATTTACTATGCTTAATTGTAAACTCTTCCACAAATGAAAGCAAATCACAAGTAAACAATATAGATTTAAAATGATGGCGGAGAAGTAGTAGTTTTATTTACATGTCATGAAAACGTTTTTATCAAAACTAGATTGTTTGGAATTGCTCCATTACTACATACTAAAAGTTACAATTATAAATTTTCACAATCAACAGCTCTGGCTTTAACCTGCCACAAAGGAATTTCACATAATGGCTTGTTGGTCAATGGTTTTTTGCGGCAATTAAATTCATGAGAGACTGTTTTCATGGTAGGTCGACACTTTGGCTTGGGATGCAAGCATGTAAATGCCATTGTTGTAGCCAAAACAATTTCAGATGCCACACCTTGATTTGTTGGAGATGAGAGGCGAGAATCTAACAAATCACATAACATAATATTTTTATCCGTTGAATGTGTTATTGACAACAACTCTCCTGGATGCTTTCCCATTAAAACTTCGAGTGCCACCACACCAAAGCTATATACATCACTTTTTTCTGTTACAACCATGGTGTAGGCAAGCTCTGCAAACATAGTTAAAAATTATCATAATGTCTATATGTTTCTTTTTCTTTTTCTTTTTCACTTAACCTTGGGGGAAAATAAGTATAAAAAGTTAACAATTATCATAATGTCTATATGTTTCTTTTTCTTTTTCTTTTTCACTTAACCTTGGGGGAAAATAAGTATAAAAAGAAAAAGTAGATTACCTGGTGCAACATAGCCGCAAGTGCCTGCTAATACTGTTACATTGGATGAATCAGGATGTAAAAGTCTTGCAGTCCCGAAATCCGAGACAAATGCCTCAAGTTTTGAGTTCAAGAGAATGTTGTTACTAGATATGTCTCGATGCACAATGGGTGGATAGCAATCGTGATGTAAGTGTGACAGTGCATGAGCCATTGCCTTAACAACATTTATTCTTTTACTCCAATCTAGTTGAGCAGCTTGTGCGTCGTTTCTCAACACACAAAACAAGCTCCCCATCTCCATGTACTCGTATATTAAAAACATGCAACGCCTATGCAGACAAAACCCATGGAGCTTCACTATGTTTCGATGTCTAACTTCACTTAAGACATGAACCTCATTTCGAAAACTCTTATCAAATGTTGGGTCCTCGGCTTCCATACGATGAAGCTTCTTTAATGCAACCACTTTTCCGGTAGGTAACTTTGCTTCATAAACACTACCATAACCTCCGGTCCCAATGCAATATTTGATGTCAAAGTCCTCCGTGGCTTGGATAATATCATCATAAGCAATCTTCCCATCGAAATCCCACACGTAGAATATGTCCCCATTCTTCACAATTTTTGTTGCCTCTTGTTGGGCAGGTTTACGCTTGCACGGAGAGAAAAATAAAATCCCAAGGAGTATGAATAAGAGGAGTAAAGTGATGGGAATGAAAATGGTAGTGTAGAGTATGACTTTAATCTGTCTCTTATGAAAATGAGGTGGTGGACTTTCCCTTTCTCCTAAGCAAGGCGGAAAACCTCTCTTGTTGCTACATAAATCTTTGTTGCCTAAAAATGCATCTGGTGGAAATGTAAACATAGATTCTTGAGGAATTTCACCTGCTAAGGCATTGTATGAGAGGTTGATATGAGCTACTTTAGCAAGATTTTTGGGAATGGCTCCGGAGAGGTTATTGTAGGATAGCATCAAGTCTTGTAGTAGTGGCGTTGTTCCAAGTGCTACTGGTATGCTTCCATTGAAATCATTGTGACTCAAATCCAACACCCTGAGGTACAAGCTGGCACCCATGTAATTAGGTATCGGTCCGCTCAACTTATTGTGGGAGAGGTTAAGATACGCAAGATTATTTATGTGGGTAATAGCCTCGGAAGGGATGGTACCAGTGAGTTTGTTATTACTCATGTCAAGCTCACTTAAATTCGGCAAATTCCCAATCTGTGCAGGAATTGAACCGGTGATGCCATTGCTGCTGAGCGTTAAATGAGTCAAATTCTTCAGGCTCAATACTACGAGAGGGAATGGGCCACTGATGCGGCAAAAGGAAAGATTTAATTCTATCAACCCGGTTAATTCTTTGAGGGAAGGAGGGATAGGACCGGTGATGTCATTTTTGGCCAAGTCCAAGGCGGACAAGTGAGTCAAATTCCCAATTTCTGGAGGGATGGAGCCACTGATGCGGTTGTGGGAAAGATATAAACCTCTCAAACTTGTTAGCTTTCCAATTTGTGGAGGGATGGGGCCAGCCAGGGCGTTCTGACTGAGAAATAGGCAAACCAGGGTGGTCAAGTTGGTAACAATGTGGAAGTGGGTGGAGCCGTTGAGGAAATTAGAGGATAAGAGGAGGTGCTGGAGTTGGGTGAGGCTGGCCATTGATGGAGGAAGTTGGCCTTCAAGGGAATTATGAGACAGGTCGAGGTAGATGAGTTTGGAAAGACACCCTACCTCATCCGGGATCCTCCCTTTGAGTCCGGTACGGTTGAGTTGGATGGTGACAAGATTTGGGAAACAAGAGAAATTCAACCTCCCAATTTGGTCATGGATGGAATAACCGCCGCCAGGTGAGGAAAGGCGAGTGACGCTTCCAGCCGCATTGCAAGTGATGCCCGTCCAGTCGCAGTGAGGCCTCCCCTTGTCGACGCTATTAATTGGATAGCGATTCCACCACCCAGCCTTGCGCAGCGCATGGGCTTCTTCACCTCCTTGTTGTGTTGTTGTTGTTGTTGATGATGATATTTGGAATTGGGTTGGGGATGTTGACGCAGGAATAACCCCAAAGGCGAGTAGTCCGCAGATAGCGGCGAATGTTTCTCTTAATAATGGCATGGTGATGGTGTGGTACTCCGGGCCTCCAAATTTTGGTGCCTACACTACAGTACAGAAGGGGCTTTATTTTATCTATGACTTCATTTGTATGGGTTTGTTGTTTGTTTTATAGGTGCAGGCAGCGGATTCTGCATTAGTAATGAATGAATGCAATGACCCAATCATCCCGGCCCCGCACACACACCAACAGCGTCAATGACCCGTCTTATAATTCTATTCTCGCCCCTTCTCACACGCACCCGTCTTATAATCATCTTTTCCTTTCTTTGTTTTCTCCTCGTGGCTCATGGGTAGGTAGGACACTCTACGGCCCAACAAAAAAATGTGTTAATATTGATACTCAAAATAATGTGGGTCTGTACCTACCGGAGAGTCTAGACAGTAGACGCCCACAGCTTGGAGTCTTGTGGTGACTTAAAGAGGGCGACCAAGGGAAGTACATGGGAAAAGTCTTTCAACACTTCTGTCCGTGTTTATCTTATATTTCTTTTCTTATTTTATGATGTAAATTGCTTCTATTTTTCGTTCACCAACCACGTGCTGCCAATGAAATCTCTAGATCCCTCGTGTCACGGGGTCGGATTTCTGCGCCTCTCAACCCATTACGGCACTTAGCTTCTCTATCCACGGTCCGCTAAGTTTAGCCTTTGAGGGTTGAAGCGCACGTAGACCGGTTTCGCCCTGCCACTAGGCTCATCGGAGAACGGCTCCAGTTCCTGACCGGTTTGTGTAAGGATGGCCAAATCCCTTCTTCAACGTCAAGTCCTCGACTAGCGGCGTGCTCCCCGCATTCAACCGGGTCGGCACGTTGAACTCCGAAGGGGTTCCATCCGTTCTCCTCCACGAACCGCCTGGAACCTTCTCGCTGCGCACCATCTACGCTTCAACCAACCCCTCTCCTTTACGTAGCACGAATCCATTCCTGAATCGTGCCACTAAGAAACGTCCCGCCAACCACCACGCTCGGGTCGTGACATTCTCCTCCACCCAATCCTCGCAACGTCCTCGTTGCGCTTGTCGACATCGCTTCCCCGCAGGCGATGGCATCGTTACCTCGACGCCCTCCCACTCGCCCAATGTCAACAGCTTGGACATCGCTTCCCCGCAGGTTGCAACACCTTTACCAAGATGCTCGCCCCACTCGCCCAATGTCCAAAGGATAGGAGGCTTCCAAGATCGCTCCGACGCGCTCCTTCGTACTCCCTTGCCCAACTCGTATCACACTCTAGGATACTCCAACTCTATGGACGCGAGACGTGCAAGACACTATCGGTCGACTCACCTCTCGTGAGCTCCCACCTTGGGATCACGCTACTCGCGAGAGTGCTCGGCGAGTCTTCAGGATACGGGCCGGTTCGGCTCGATACCACTTGTCACGGGGTCGGATTTCCTGCGCCTCTCAACCCATTACGGCACTTAGCTTCTCTATCCACGGTCCGCTAAGTTTAGCCTTTGAGGGTTGAAGCGCACGTAGACCGGTTTCGCCGCCCGCCACTGGGCTCATCAGGAGAACGGCTCCAGGTTCCCGACCGGTTTGTGTAAGGATGGCCAAATCCCTTCTTCAACGTCAAGTCCTCGACTAGCGGCGTGCTCCCCGCATTCAACCGGGTCGGCACGTTGAACTCCGAAGGGGTTCCATCCGTTCTCCTCCACGAATCGCCTGGAACCTTCTCGCCGCGCACCATCTACGCTTCAACCAACCCCTCTCCTTTACGTAGCACGAATCCATTCCTGAATCGTGCCACTAAGAAACATCCCCAGGCACCACACGCTCGGGTCGTGACATTCTCCTCCACCCAATCCTCGCAACGTCCTCGTTGCGCTTGTCGACATCGCTTCCCCGCAGGCGATGGCATCGTTACCTCGACGCCCTCCCACTCGCCCAATGTCAACAGCTTGGACATCGCTTCCCCGCAGGTTGCAACACCTTTACCAAGATGCTCGCCCCACTCGCCCAATGTCCAAAGGATAGGAGGCTTCCAAGATCGCTCCGACGCGCTCCTTCGTACTCCCTTGCCCAACTCGTATCACACTCTAGGATACTCCAACTCTATGGACGCGAGACGTGCAAGACACTATCGGTCGACTCACCTCTGTGAGCTCCCACCTTGGGATCACGCTACTCGCGAGAGTGCTCGGCGAGTCTTCAGGATACGGGCCGGTTCGGCTCTGATACCACTTGTCACGGGGTCAGATTTCCTGCGCCTCTCAACCCATTACGGCACTTAGCTTCTCTATCCACGGTCCGCTAAGTTTAGCCTTTGAGGGTTGAAGCGCACGTAGACTGGTTTCGCCCTGCCACTGGGCTCATCAGGAGAACGGCTCCAGTTCCCGACCGGTTGTGTAAGGATGGCCAAATCCCTTCTTCAACGTCAAGTCCTCGACTAGCGGCGTGCTCCCCGCATTCAACCGGGTCGGCACGTCTGAACTCCGAAGGGGTTCCATCCGTTCTCCTCCACGAACCGCCTGGAACCTTCTCGCTGCGCACCATCTACGCTTCAACCAACCCCTCTCCTTTACGTAGCACGAATCCATTCCTGAATCGTGCCACTAAGAAACGTCCCCTGACACCACGTTGCTCGGGTCGTGACACTCGGTCTTCCAATGCCCTTTCACTTCTCAAATATTAGTATATAGAATTATGTATAGAAAAAACTTAAATAATTCTATGTAAAATTAATTTTAAAAATATTTTTGTCATAGTTTAAATAATTATTTTTAACACTTCTCGGAAGGATCAACCGCTGGATGATGTGACCGGTGGTAAAACCTCGTTGGAAGCTTGTTTTGAAGATGCAAAAGTCTTCGGAAAATTGGATGAAAGTATTTGAAGGCATATCATTTTTAATCTTCAAAGCATCTCCAATCTATTAGCAAAATCAAAAGCAAAAGCCAAAGCAAAATATTCTTTAAATTCATCTCCAATGCATTAGCTAAATCACTAGCAAAAGCAAAAAAAAAAAACAAATATAACTTTAACTTTTACTATTGCTGAATATGTCATGTCAGCAAATACTATCCCTACCCCTTCTCTCCTTGGGTCACACGTCACCCACAACCCCTCTCATCTCGGCGTCACCCCGTCTTCCCCTTCTCCCATCGCACCATCGCCCACAAGCCCTCCATCCTGCCGTTGCCCACAGGCCCTCCATCCCACCGTCGCCCACAGCCCCTCAATCTCGTCATCGCCCACATGCCCAATTCTGAAACTCCAAATCCGTAACCGGATTGACCGTCGTCTCGAAACTCCCTCTCTCCTCCGCAATCGTGTCCTCCTCACACACAACAATAGATTGCTTCCAGTAATTCAGGCGATTCAAGTCCAACTCGATTTTGCGGGAGCTTTGATCGCCAGAAATTGAAGTGACGACAATCGGAGCCTCTGGCATCGAAGATTCGATCGCTTTGTTGTTGTTGTTGTTGTTGGTTTGAGATCTGTTCTTGCACTTTCAATACCGTCGCCCCCTTCTTCCCCTCGTCGCCCACAGGCCCTCCATCCCCACTATCGCCCACAGGCCCTCCATCGGCCGTCACCTCCCTCTCCCGTCACCCCCTTCCCCACCCCTCTCCCTATAGATCCTCATCGACGGCAGTCATCGAGGCTCTCTTCCAGATCCGCTTAAGCAGATCCTCGCGCAACAGCGGCCATCGACAGTATCTTCCAAATTTGCTTAAAGCATAAGGGTAAATTAGAACAAATAAAATTCAAATAAAAATATAGATGATATAAGATTGGAGTTCCATTAATTAAAATGATATTATAGCAAGCTAAAATTAATTTTAGATGCTCATTTTAGCTTGCCAAGATTGGAGATGCTCTAACTAAATTTAGCTAAAATTATATTTAATTTATTACATTATCATTTTTTTTTGTTAATAGTATTCTAATGTTATATCATTTATATTTTACTCAAAGTTTTGTTTTTCTCAAACATAAAACACTAGTAGCAGATTTCCTATATAGGTCTGTTTCCCTATATTTAGGGAAAAAAAATTAAAAAGTTATAAAATCATTCCCACAACAGATACCCTATATTTAACTTTCTCTATAAAATTTGTGCAGTATTTTTCAATATATTGAGAAATATTATTCACTCCTTATAATTATTAAATTATATCTAAAAATTTTCTCTCATCTCTCTCATTCAAATTTCTCATAACATTAACTTTTATTTTATATTAAATTATAAATAATTTATTATTAAATAAAATAAGTAATATAAAATATTTTTTAATAATATAAAGGATGATTTAGAAAATCTATTATGATATATATTTATATAAAAAATAAAAAAATAATTTAAAACTGGAAATTTAGAAAAACTCGGTAATGCTCTTATACCCTTACCTAGAGCATGTTTGTTTCACCTGTTTTCTGTTTTCATTTTCAAAATGTGATAACCGTTTTCGAGTATAAAAAACATAAAAGTGAAAACAATAAAATGTTGTTTTTATTCTTTATGACATAAAAAATTAAAACAAGATTTTTGTTGTTTTTAATTTTCAATTTTTTTACCCAAAAACAGCTATTATATTTTAAAAATGAAAATAAAAAACACCCCAACCAAACATGCCCCTATATTCTCCCAAAATTTCAAATCCCAAATCCAAAGTCTGGAATGTGGGGCGACGTGGGCTGAAGGAGGAGGGAGGGTGCCGCTAGGAGATGTTGGAGGAGACGGGGGCTGATGTGGGGCGACAAGTGACGAAGTGGGGCAACGACAGGTGACGTTGGGCGACAAGAAGTGGGGCAACGAGCGACTTGCGGGGGGGGGGGGGGGGGGGGTATCTTAGCTAAAGTTAAAAGGATATTTAAATTTAAATAAATTTTAATTTTAATTTTTCATATAGCTGATAGATTCAAAAAATAATTAACCAAAATTTTACATATAGAGCATCTCCAATATTAATTCAATTTAATTAATTAAAGTTAAATTTAATTTGCGGCAGACAGTATAGGTTTAGTGGGCATATTTTTATTAGTCCAACCTCTATTTTTTTGCTTTAAAATATTTTTTTTCATTTACTCTCAATTTATTTAGCTTTTAATTCTATTTTCTCCCCCACTTTACCCTAATTTCATCTCTCCTCCCACATCTCCCCCCTTCTATCATCGCGCGCCACCCCTTGCCGATTCTATCGTGGGGGTTTCTAGCCTTCACCAAGATCTTGAATTTCGACGGGTTGGACTTGCGGCTCGAAGGTGGTGGGGACTTGGCAACCACGCAGATGAGGAGAACTAGGGATTCTCGACGCCGCTGAGTAAGACGTATCCGACCCCGAGGATGGAGGCAACAATGTCGAGGGCTAGGAGGACCCAACACCACCACTGGCAAACCCAACACCACCCCTCCTCTCCCGCGAGCCTCCTTCTTTCCCACTGCAACGCTGCGGCGTCTCCTCTCCCGCGAGCCGCCACCCCTGCCCCCTTCACAGCTCTGTCTCCCCCGTTGCCCCCTTTCCCCTCCTCTCCCGCGAGCCACCCTCTCTCCCACTGCAACGCTGCGGCCTCTCCTCTCCCGCAAGCCGCCCCCCTCGCAGCCGATCGTGCTTTTACGAGCTAGATCTGGTGGAAAGAAGGGCACTTGTTGTTGTTACCGCAGGCGGCGTCGGCGGTCGTGGTGGTGGAAGGGGATTTGGAGTCGGAGGATGAGAGCTGGTTTTGGTCATGAGAGAGGAGATACGAAGGCATGGGGCATCATAAATAATATTAATCATAAATAAGAGTTGAATATTATTTTAATCATAAATAATATTTAGCTTATAAAATCCACTGGTATAGATTTCGGACTTTTTTTCTACTTTAGCTAAATTTAATTTATCGTTAGGGTAAATTAAATTAAAATATTATTTAATTTTAAATAAAATTAAAATTTATTTAATTTTAACTATACTTCTCCGTTTACCTTAATTTTATTTTCTAAATTTACCCTCACATCTCCTATCGTCACCAAACAGTGTTAACCCACCGTCTCGGTTCCTCATCTCCCCTATGCTTCATTGCTCCTTCTACGCCGCCGCGCATACATCTATTGCGCAGCCATCCTTTCTCCTTCTCTGATCAGTCCTTCCCTTCCATCTTTGGACTTGCCAAAGATGGTCCGAAGGGAGAGAGCACACATGTATCCACCAGAGTTATGGGAACTTATGGCTATGCAGCTCCAGAGTATGTGATGACAGGTGGTTTTGGCCAATCATTGTTATCTTTGGTCATCTCTTTTTCATTTTATTTTCATCTTGGCTCTGCTGACAAGTCATATTCATCTGTTTCAACTTGAATGTTGGAGTTATCATTGTTATTCGTTAAATTGCTATCACATCATGTCAAAATTTTCTGTATTTTATTCTGTACTTTGCATGATTGCATCTATACTCTCAATCACACCGCTTGACACACCCACACTAATGGTGACCCTGCCCTTAAATATGGACACGAAACTGATTGATGAATGCGTAGAAACTGACCAATTGCACCATGAAGTAAGTTTGATATTATATTCCTGTGCCTTGCTTTCAAAAATTTTGTCCTATGATATATGGCTGCAGTTTTATTCCTATTGATAACTCATGGTGACTTTGTGTTTTTGTATGTTGATATGGGTAATTTTCAATACTGTTGACTGATATTTGATGTTTGAACCTGCTGTTTGTGCATATCACAGCACTTTCATTTTTATTCGTGATTACTCATGCTTTTGGGATAATTTTCAATGGACTGTTGACTGATCTATGATGTTGAACCAAATGATATGCTTATATGATATACTAAGCAAGGAAGGGTAGTTACATGATGATCCAATGAATGTTGATGCTGTTACAGGGTGGGAAGATTGCAATTATATCTGAAGACGTTATAGTATACGATACCTACATGCATACATATGAATAAGCTTGTTGTTTGGTTACTACAGTTGTATGTTGATTTGTTACATGATCCCAATTGTGCTTGTTGATAAATATTGTGTCAGGACACTTGACATTGAAGAGCGATGTCTACAGCTTTGGGGTGGTTCTTCTTGAAATGCTATCTGGCCGAAGATCCATGGACAAGAGTCGACCGAGGGGGGAGCATAAGCTTGTAGAATGGGCTCGGCCATATCTCGCAGAGAAGCAAAGGTTTTATCGACTATTGGATCCTCGCCTCGAAGGACAATTCTCTATCAAGGGTGCGCAGAAAGCAGCGCGTCTGGCCATTCAATGCCTTAGCCGTGATGCAAAGGCCAGACCTATGATGAGCGAGGTTGTCAAGGGCCTAAAGCCTCTCCCGGATCTCAAGGACATGGCAACTTCTTCGTCCTATTTTCAGGCCAAGCAAGCTGAGCATGCACGACCCAACTCTGGTATTAGAAATAGCATCCGAATGCAGGCGTCATTCCCTGGATGGTTTTGCTTTGCTATATCTTAAGTAGCATGCCTTTGAGTGGATTATGTGGAATGAAGAATTTGTCTTTTCCCCGTCATTATATCTTCCTTGATTTCAAATGCAATCTAGCTCTGACACCTATACTATTATAATTATTATGATTCTTCCCATGACTTGCGATGATTCAGGACATAGTAGCACGGTTTACTGGCAATTTTAGTTCTGGATTATGAATTGATGATGAATGGTTGTGATTTATAGAATTTATTCTTGCAATAATTGCAAATATTTATATAGGGTCCTGATCTTGTCACATCTACCAGCCCCGAAATGGCAAGAAGCACTCATATCACATTGCAAACAAATATAGGTTGCGGCGCGAGCGCTGCCGCGCGACTGCGGCCTGGCGCCTTCCAACTTTTGTCCTTTTTTATGTTTTATTTATGAGGCTCCTTTTTTATGAGTGTTATTACTTATTACTCATGCCAAGCTCACTTAAATTAGCCAGATTCCTAATCAGGAATTGAACAGTGATATCATTATCCAATCAACCTTGGATAATTGTAACCTACTTCACACATGAAAACAAATCATAAAAAGGAGAAAAAGTAATACTTTTATTACATGCCACGAAAAAGTTTTAAAAAAAAAACAGAAATACAAAAACTAGATTGCTTGGAATTTCTCCATTACAACATAAAAGTTACAATTACAAATTTTCATAATCACCTTCAACTATGGCTTTCACATGCCACAAAGAAATTTCACGTAATGGCTTGGCCAACGGTTTTCTACGGCCATTAAATTCATGAGAGACCGTCTTCATGGTGGGTCGACACTTAGGCTTGGGATGCAAGCATGCAAATGCCATAGCTGTAGCCAAAACAATTTCAGATGCAACAACTTGATTTGTTGGAGATGAGAGGCGAGAATCTAACATATCACATAACATAATATTTTTATCAGTTGAATGTGACATTGACAACAACTCTTCCGGATGCTTTCCCATTAAAACTTCGAGTGCCACCACACCAAAGCTATATACATCACTTTTTTCTGTTACAACCATGGTATAGGCAAGCTCTGCAAACATAGTTAAATATTATTATTATGTCTACATGTTTCTTTTCTTTTTTCCTTAATGTTGGGGGAAAAATAAATAGAAAAAGAAAAAAGTATGTTACCTGGTGCAATATAGCCGCAAGTGCCTGCTAATACTGTTACATTGGATGAATCAGGATGTAAAAGTCTTGCAGTCCCGAAATCCGAGACAAATGCCTCAAGTTTTGAGTTCAAGAGAATGTTGTTACTAGATATGTCTCGATGCACAATGGGTGGATAGCAATCGTGATGTAAGTGTGACAGTGCATGAGCCATTGCCTTAACAACATTTATTCTTTTACTCCAATCTAGTTGAGCAGCTTGTGCGTCGTTTCTCAACACACAAAACAAGCTCCCCATCTCCATGTACTCGTATATTAAAAACATGCAACGCCTATGCAGACAAAACCCATGGAGCTTCACTATGTTTCGATGTCTAACTTCACTTAAGACATGAACCTCATTTCGAAAACTCTTATCAAATGTTGGGTCCTCGGCTTCCATACGATGAAGCTTCTTTAATGCAACCACTTTTCCGGTAGGTAACTTTGCTTCATAAACACTACCATAACCTCCGGTCCCAATGCAATATTTGATGTCAAAGTCTTCTGTGGCTTGGATAATGTCATCGTAGGCAATCTTCCCATCAAAACCCCACACCGAGAATATATCCCCATTTTTCACAATTTTTGTTGCCTCTTGTTGGACAGGTTTACGCTTGCTCAGAGAGAAAAATAAAATCCCAAGGAGTATGAAGACGAGTAAAGCGATGGGAATGAAAATGGCGGCGAAGAGTCTGACTTTTTCCGTTTTTCCTAAGCAAGGAGGAAAACCTGCCTTGTGACTACATAAATCTTTGTTGCCCAAAAATGCATCTGGTGGAAACATAGACACTGGGTCGTCATCAGGGATTTCACCTGCTAAGGCATTGTAAGAGAGGTTGATGTCAGCTATGTTAGCAAGATTGGTGGGAATGACTCCGGAAAGGTAATTGTAGGATAGTATCAACTCTTGTAATTCTGGCGTTGCTCCGAGTTCTAGTGGTATGCTTCCATTGAAATCATTGTGACTCAAATCTAACACACTGAGGTACGAGCTGGCACCCATGTAATTGGGTATGGGCCCACTCAACTTATTGTGAGAGAGGTTAAGAGTATTTGTATGGGTAATAGGATCGAAAGGGATGGTACCGGTGAGGTTGTTATTGCTCAGGTCGAGATTACCAACTGTGCCTCGTTCTGGGGGGATGGAACCATTGAAAGAATTAAACGAGAGGTTCAGACGATACAGCCAGGTTAGATTCCGCCAAATTGATGGGAATGGACCTCCGAGTTTGTTATTACTCAGGTCAAGAGTAGTTAAATATGACAATTTGCTAATCTGGGTAGGAATTGAACCGGTGATGTCATTGCTCCTTAGCGTTAAGTCAATTAAATTCTTCAGGTTCAACACTAGGAGAGGGAATGAGGGACCGATGCGGCAGCTGGAAAGATCTAAACTTTCCAAACCGGTTAATCCTTGGAGGGAAGGAGGGATAGGACCGCTGATGTCATTTTCGCCCAAGTACAAGGAGGACAAATGAGTCAAATTCCCCATTTCTTGAGGGATAGAGCCGCTGATGCGGTTTTGGGAAAGACCTAAATACATCAAACTTGTTATCTTTCCAATCTGTGGAGGGATGGAGCCACTGATGCGATTGTAGGAAAGATCTAATTCTGTCAAACTTGTTAACTTTCCAATTTGTGGAGGGATGGAGCCGTTGAGGAAATTAGAGGACAGGTCGAGCCACTGGAGTTGGGTGAGGTTGACCATCGATGGAGGGATAGAGCCACTGATGCGGTTGTGGTGAAGATATAAATGTGTCAAACTTGTTAACTTTCCAATCTGTGGAGGGATGGGACCAGCGAGGGAGTTACGAGAGAGGGATAGGTAGCCCAGGTTGGTCAAGTTGGTAATAATGTGGAAGTGGGTGGAGCCGTTGAGGAAATTAGAGGAGAGGTCGAGCCACTGGAGTTGGGGGAGGTTGGCCATTGATGGAGGGATTGAGCCACTGATGCGGTTGTCGGAAAGATCTAGACGAGTCAAATTAGTTAGGTTTAGGAGGGAGGGAGGGATTGGGGCAGTGATGTGATTCACGGATAATGATAATTCGCCCATATTTTTTAGATTCCCAATTTCTGGAGGGATGGAGCCACTGATGCCGTTGTTGGAAAGATATAAACCTCTCAAACTTGTCAACTTTCCAATTTCTGGAGGGATGGAGCCGTTGATTAAATTATCAGACAGGTCGAGGTGGGTGAGTTTGGAAAGAGAACCTACCTCATTGGGGATCCTCCCTTTGAGTCCAATCTGGTTAAGTTGGATGCTCTCAAGATTTGGGAAACAAGAGAAATTCAACCTCCCAATTTGGTCATGGATGGAATAAGCGGCAGGTGAGGAAAGGCGAGTGACGCTTCCAGCGGCATTGCAAGTGATGCCCGTCCAGTTGCAGTGAGAGTGGCCCTTGTCGACGCTATTAATTGGGTCGCGATTCCACCACCCAGCCTTGCTCAGCGCATGGGCTTCTTGTGTTAATGACGATGATGATATTTGGAATTGGGGTGGGGATGTTGACGAAGGAAAAACCGGCCGTAAGGCGAGTAGTCCGCAGAGAGCGGCGAATGCTACGTTGGTTAATAATGACATGGAGCGGTACGTACTACTAACTATATACTACTCACCCCAAAAAGTTAAAGAAGGCTTTATTTTTATTTTATTTATGACTTAATTTGTATACCAGTTGTTGGTTTTATAGGTGCAGCAGCAGATGCTGCATTTTCCCTGTAAATGTGAATGTAGATGTAATGAATGAATGCTACTGCGTCGACCCATTCATCACGGCCACACGCCCCAACACCCTCGAGGACCCCTCATATAATTCATTTTCTTGCCCCTTCTCACATGCTTCTTTGCAGGTCTGTCTGTCCCTGAGAGTTTACACACCCACAGCTTGGAGTCTTGTGATGACTTTAGGAGGGCGATCGACCAAGGGAAGTAAAGTCTTTTGAACACTTGTGTCGGTATTTATACTTTATAAGGAGGGTCCACTCCTAGTCTATCCACTCTGTTTAAACTTAAATTTTGGTGTTTTTTCTCCATTTTGATTTCTCTTACAATCCATTCTGGCATTCTGTGCTTGATTTGTCATTATTGTTCATCCCAAGCATAACAATTAATGTTATTTTTGACCAAGAACAAGGCCGACTAGTGAGTCAAATTCCCAATTTCTGGAGAGATTGAGCCACACTGATGCGGTTGAAGGAAAGATATAAATATATCAAACTTGTTAACTTTTTAATTTTGGGGTCTAAAGAAGGCTTTATTTTATTTATGACTTCATTTGTATAAACGAGTTGTTGGTTTTATAGGTGCAGCAGCAGATTCTGCATTTTCCCTGTAAATGTAAATGTAGTTGTAATGAATGAATGCTACTGCCACCCAATCGTCACGCCCCCCCGCACACACGCCAACAACACCGTCGAGGACCCCTCATATAATTCGTCTTTTATTCACATATTGAGGTGATTGACGGTAGTGAGTGATCGGTCGATTATGGTTTGTCGTGTGTTCTTTTCTTTGGAATCTTATATTTCTTTTCCAGTGCAGACCACGGCAACTCAAACCCCCCAAAATTTCTCTTTCTGACAGACAACATTGCGTGAGAGAAGGGAGAGGGGATGCTAACCATTTGGAATATTCTCTTTTGTATTTTATTTTATTTTATTTTTATGGAACAATCGCATAGCTATGAGCAAAATAAGTAGCAGTTCATCCGAGAGAATCAAAACAATAATCTCTAGCATAAATAAATTCCAGAAACAACCAATTCACTTAAAACCAACCCATCTCCACAAAATACTATATTGCAGTAACAAATTTTTTGGATCAACCTTGCTATAAATAAATTGCACGGTATCCTGTGGACAAGAAAATTTTGAGTCTCTTGATGAAATTGTATACCGAATCCGACTAGAAAATAAAAGGTTTAGAGGGTTTGGATGTTACCCCAAAACTAGGAACCCACATACACAAAGCCCAACACTACGATCACCAAGCATGTGCTGTGTATTTTGTTCTGCCAATGAATCTCTGGATCCCTATGTCTTCCAATGCCCTTTCACTTCTCAGATATGGGTCTTGTTGTTGCCATCATGTTGTTTAACTCTAGCCGGAAATTTTTGGGTCCAATTGATTGATGAATTTTCCGGATCATGGAGCCATTTAGACACATGTCAGGAAAGATTTGTGACCAACACAAGATTGATTAATTAAGATAAAGTCATCACAAGCAAGAGACTTTGATAAAATAGAGCAAAGGTAAAAAAATTCAAATTTATTCAAGAATAATGTATTGTATTACATTACAATCCCTAACATCTATTTATAGGCACAATATTAGGGTTGCAAAAGAAATTAAACAGAAAAAAACTAACAAAAAACTTTACACGCAATTAATTAAATAGAATAAAGAAACGGAAAGTCTAACTTCACAATTATTTAACTAATTAGATAGGAAACTTCATAAAAAGATTTGCTTGGTTGTCACACTTCAATACATCTAATTGCACGGTTCACCGTCAACTTAATCGCACAAATTAATCGCAACAATGTTGATCACAAAGATGTTTATCGAAATGCTAATCGCACAAATATTGATCAAAACGTTGATCATACACTCCATCATTCACCTCCACTTATAAAGAATTCACCCTCGAGTTATTTTCAAAATATCTCAAACTCATATGTGGTTGAAATAATATAAAATCAGTAACATTAAGCATCTTAGAAATACTCATCCAGTCTGATAAATTCACAACATAAGTATTGTTGTTGATCTTATTCAAAATATAGCGTGGGTCATACTTCTTCTATTTAATCTTATAATATAACTCTACAATATTCCTTGTTGAAATTGCTTCGGAGTTGCCTCTTCGACCCATCATCTTTGGTGTTGACCAGCTTCTTTGACTTTGACTCCGCACGGCTCAACTGCCTTCGGCTTCAACCCATCAAGCTTCGAGGCTACAACTCTTCACATCTCCAGATCTCTAGCTTCGCCCCAGCTTCCTTTGAGTCTTCAACTACGCATCTCTGAATCAGCATCCTTCGAGTCTTCGGAGCATGTCTTCAACGAAAGACCTTATGTGCAATATTTTAAATATTTATTTTAATATTTGTTTTAACGAGCTTTTAAGTGTTTTGCCTTTTCAGCTTCCAACTCCTCGTTTTCTTTACCGTTTATTTTGCATGTGTTTTCTTGTAATCTGTAATCTTTAATTCTGCATTAAATATGTAACGTTTAATTTCCTTTAGCCATTTATAAATATGGCTTTTATTGTAATGAAAACTAAGACCGCAATCAATTTGTTTTCTTCAATTATCACACTTCTTTATTATTATTATTCCAACATTCCTTCATTAAGAAATATCATGACTTTATCCCAATAGAAAACACTTTAAATCTTCAATTTTTATATGTTTCCGTCTTGTATTTTGCATTGACTTTATCTAATTTAGTCCTGACATCCTCTTGAACCTCTTGAACATGCTTAGCAAAATCGCCAACAACCAAAGAATGTATGGGTTAAGATAGAATAGCCCCTATGCTTACTCCAATGGCATCAAAATCTACCTTTGTTAGGATCTCGAATTTTTGCAATACTAAGATAAGTGGTGTACTCAATTTCTTCTTGATTAAAGCAAAGCTACTATCTTACTCTTCTCCTCAATGAAGTCTCAATGAAATCTACCCTTCTTCAAACATTCAGTACTAGATGTTATAAGGCTACTGAAGTATTTAATGAATCGCCTATATATAAAATGTTGATAGCCCATTAAGACTCTTTACATCACTACTCACATTCTTTGCGGTAGGTCATTCTCAAATAACTCTCGCTTCCTCCAAATCCACCTTGACGCCTACTTTACTCACCATATATCCAAGAAACAATAAGTTGTCTCTTATAAATGTACACACTTCTTTAGATTAGCATCCAACTTATTCTTCTTCAACATTGTAAAAACCGCTTTAAGATGTTCCATATGTTCTTCCTTTGATTTACAATATATCAAGATCTCATCAAAGTAAACTACATTAAACTTGTCATTGAAAAGTTGTAATACCTAATTCATCAATTGCATGAACGTGCTATGAGCATTGGTTAGACCAACTAGCATGACTAACCACTTGTATAATCCATCTCACGTCTTGAATGTTATCTTCCACTCATCACCTTGGACAGATTCAAATTTAATGATATCCACTCCTCAATTCTATCTTGCTGAACACAACAGCTCTACTTAGTTAATCAAACATATCATTCAATCTAGGAATTAGAAATTTATAGTCAATGGTGATCTTGTTGATCGCCTTGCTATCAATGCACATTACCAATTCCCATCTTTTTTGGATATCAACAAAGTTGAAACTCCACGGGGACTTATGCCGGCTTGAATTTGTCCCTTACTCAATAGGACTTCTACCTTCTCCTTCAAGATCTCATTATCCTTAAAACTTATATTGAAATGAGGTAAGGTAGGTAAACTGCACAAGGAACCAAAGGCAATTAGAGCAAACAAAGCTTTAAAAAATTTTAAAATTTAAAATAAAAAAAAGTTTCAAAAATAACCATCATTAATTTAGGATATACATGAAACAGAATGGGCGCCTTGGTGGCTGGGGACCGATTGTCAGTGACCGTATGTTCAGGATAGGGGAGCAGTGGCAGCACGAAAAAAAAAGAAAAAACAATAAAAGATATAGAGTAACAAACACAAACAGGTAACGAGCATGACAGATAGTCTCTCCAAGTCGTCCTCTTCCATTATACCTTTGTCGTGTTGTAGCAACCTCGCTCCTGCATACACAAAGCTCGTGATGCTCTGTAACTCCAAAACAGTCCCATTATCACAATCATTACAAATCGAATACACACACATATATGTAGAGAGAGAGAGAGAGAGAGACCTGGAATGAGGGACCGGATTGCCAAGAGGACATGGAGAGGCGAGATTGGTGGTGGTGGCGGCGACAATCAGTCACCATGGTTGATTCTTTGATGCCTCCGAGGTTATCGAAGTCGAGGAGTGTTTCGGTCGGGACGTTCAGGGCAGGGGAGGAGCGGTGTCACATTTAAACAGAGGGGCAACGGCTGAGAAGAGAGAAATTATTTCCAATATCATGACAGGTCCCGATTTGACGAAAGTAAACTAAGTCCTCATCAAAAATACCCATTTATGCACTTCTCCTTGCTCCAGCAACACCTGACGCCATTCAAAGTCTGGCTGGTGGCAGTTTCTAAAGGGCTCCAAATACTACAAATGATTCATTAGCCTATTCATTTCATTCATTCGCCATTCTAAAATGTGTGTTATAATTATAACCATTATGAAGAATAGGATTTTAAGAGGTGGAAGAATGTGAGGTGAAAAAAGGGTAGAAAAAAATGGGTGGAAAGATAAAAGATAAAAAATATGATTGTTTGGTTAGTGTAGAAAAAAATAGAAAATTAAATTTTTATAATTTAATTAAATTAAGAATAATATTGAAATAAATTAAGAAAATATTTCACAAATATTTTTTATTATTGAAATAGATAATTTTGACAATGTATATGCAGAAAAATTTGCACGAATTTTGAAAGTATTTTTCATGTTTTCTATTTAAATTCTATGGTAATCAAACAAGAAAAATTATATTGTTTGATTGTTTGTTTTTATATTTTGTAATTTATTTTGTTTTCTCCTATTGGAGTATTGTATTAAGGAGAGACTCGATCCTACCTCGTTTTCTTTGCCATCTTTATTAATAAAAAAAATTAAATGTTTAAAGTAATTAAATAAATCGAATAATATTTTATGCACAATTCTTTATATATACACACACACGTATAAAAATAATATCTACCATATAAAACTAATATTCATATAGAGGAGTAAAAATTGTAAATATTTACTTAAAAATTAATTAAATTTATAATTGATTGGTTAAAACATATCTATATATTTTTCAATATGAATTATACATCAAGAATAACCAAATTTAACAAAAAAAAATTTAAAAAAAAAAACAAATGAAATTTGATTGATTGTTTGAGTCTAATTTTTAATTTCTAATTATTTTGAACACCTAGTCATATTTTTTATTAAATTTAACTAATTTTATAAATAATCATTTAAATTTCCTCCTACAATAATTTTATATAATAATATTGAATTTATTTGATAAAATCTCACTTCCTAAAAAAATTAAATAAATTTAATTTGAAAATTAAAAGTTGTACACGATTAATGTGAGTAAAGAAAAAAGGGGTAAAAATGGAAGAAAAGGGGAATAAAAAGGGAGGGCCTAAAATGCGTAGGTGATCATGTATTCTGCAATTTTATTTTCCCATGAAACAATGAAAAATCAATAAAATTATAAAATTGAATGTTAGCGACCACTCAAGCCAGAATCTGGAAGTGATATACGGCTGTCCCGTAACATTGAACAGGAACAGCAGAAAGAGAAAGAGGCGATAGAAACTCTAGGATAGATCAAAAATTTGTGTCACGCAGAACACAAATTTGCGCAGGTGAAGAGGCATCTTCCATAACATTACTATCACAGTTCAACTTTAATCTCCCAGCATAACATGAACAATTGGTGAGGCTAAAAAATCAAACAAAAAATGCCAATAACATGTTGCCGGACAACAGGCCTGCGAGCCGGTCAGCTAACTATACATAAAGTCAAGCAACAATATCAAACACACACCCAATGCTCCTATCACAGTTCACTCCCAAATCATCAACGAAGCCACTCAGCTAACTATACATTCAGTCAAGCAACGCTATCAAACAACACGTCCAATGCACCTATCACAGTTCACTCCCAAATCATCAACAGGATTGGTTTGAAGTTAAGAGACAAAATAGTCCTTCGCTTTTTCGAAAAAATACCACAAATGCTGAGAATTCACCTCCTCCACTCTGCCTTCTCTGGGATTCAAAAACGGTCAATTAATTAAACTCCATATGCAGCTACAACTAAAAAGACAATCAGTGTATAACTAAATGGTCTTTCTTAGGAACATGAACTGTAATAAGTAAATGGCCTTTTCATGCACTTGCAAACAAGAGTCAACACTTGTTAACAAACAAATCTGCGCAGAAAAATTAAAATCCCTCTGGAATATGAGCAAATTACTTACTGTTTAAACAACCCTTACCATGATTATCTCGGGAAGATGAAGATCTATCAATTTTGGATCCTTCTTTGACACTTGCGTGTGCCAACCTTTGCACTCGCAGTGATGGTGAATTCGACTTTCCATTTGCAGCAGATGGCAGAGACTGCCGCCTCACAATAACATGTTCTGCATCACTCAGACTAAGCCTTGGAGACCCTTGGCCTCTGGCTTTGGCCTTTGCAGATTCAGTTGCTGCCATATAGCTTGGCAAGGTCAGAGTGTTTGGTGGAAGTGCAACATTCTCTGAATATTCCTGCTTCAATGGAAGAGATCTCCTCCTCCTAATTCTCTGGTTTCCCTTACTACTCTGATCCTCCTTGGAGACCAATTCCTCAATAGCCATGGGTATGGTCTCATCACTGGCACCATTATCAAGAGGAAGAACTGCAACGGTATGTTGCCATCTTTAGCACCACTGTCTACTGGAAGGACTTCCTCAGCGGAATGTTCAATCTGCAGCACATCAGCCATCTCATCAACTGGATAAGGTTTCAGAAGCTCGTTCAGCTCAGGCTCCTTCAAGATTGTTGTCATTACATCACTAGGTTTATCAGAAGCAACATTCTCAGTCTCCTTAAATACTGATATGGTTAGCTCACTAGGTTTCTCGAAAGAATCATAGACAACCTTCCGGTCCTGCCCCTGAAACACCAGAGCCCAGGGCTTTGATACCGTTCCGGTATATGCTTTGAATTCTGTGTCCAGTTTCTGATCTATCATTTACCTCTGTGGTGGATAAGAAACATTTCTCAAACTGCGTTTGACTCTCTCAAGTTCATTTTGGGGGTTCTGCTGCACGGAATCAGAAAAAGATTTGATGGCTTCCTCATGCCAGGTTTAGGTTTTTGATATTCTGAAGTAGACAGCAATGAGTTCTCCAATTTGAACTGGAAACCCTTCGAACACCTCTTTTTGGTTGCCCCTGTTCCATTTCTGTAATTTTATGTTTGGCCGCCTTCTTTTGAGACTTTAGTTCACAAGCCTTCTTTGTTTGCACAAGGGTTTCCAAAAATATGATGAGGACCAGCGATTTAGCCAGCTCCATGCTGAATTGGATTCAACTGGATCTATTGAAAGTGCAAGGGCGTAGGAGCCAGGATGACACAAAAAGCTGGCAGAAGCATTACAAAACACGGACTCACATGTCACATTAAAAAACATAAAAGGAAAATAACAATGAATTGAACCCTTCTTAGCTAATGCACTAACGTTAGATATACCTTTTTAACAAAAGCGTTGGCTGATGGCTTCTCCAACTGAAAACATCTACTTACCCCAACAGCAGCTTCCCTTAGCACCCTAGAGAAGAATTGAAGAAAACATAAACATTACACAACAGAAAACGAAACATGCAACCAGAACAAATTTTTAATGCAGTAGCATATATCACAGGACAAAAGTAGAATTCCAAAACATGGAACTCATTACATATTGGCAACATAGAAAATATTGAGAGTCAAGAAAATGGGCACAGACTAGGGATCAAAAAACTAGTACTTAACAAGTTAATATCTCTAATGAATAAATTTCTAAAAAAATAGGATCATCAGGAATGAGAGCAAACAACACAGTTGAGATTTGTTCACGTCGGTTAGAATTGGAAATCTTGAAATGCGTTTATTGAATATTAATGATTATCTGATGCTTCTATAAGAAATGAATATTTAGACCAAATGAATCAGTTACTTCAATCCAAAACGATTTTTTATGACTTATGGTATTGTTGAGTTTTTAAAATTGTCTGTTCTTTGATCCATAGCAACTATTAATAACGTGAGGTGAAAATAATAACATTAAAACTCTTTCGCTACAAGTTTAACCAACAACCAGAATTCTGAATCTTCAGTTGAGTTACCATAGCTTTTCCCATGCTGCATTTTTTTTGAACCTCCCGGAATCAGAAAGCCTGACCTTCTACCACGAATGTATGCCTGTAGCTTAACAATTCTTAAGAACACAGTACGCAGTCGCAACAGCCTGTCTCTAACCAGGTGCCCACGAACAACTGCTTGAAGCTAATGATGCCCATAAGGGCCCGAAATGCCCTGCGAGCCTTCAAAAATATCAGGATTACATTAGAACTAGAAGTATCATAAATTCAACTTAGTACTAAACAAAACACCAGGAGGAGATTATGCAACAGACCAAAATTAAATTATTGCAATAAAATAAGTTGATCAAAACATACCTGAATTTTTTATCACAATCAACATTAAAATCTCTTAAATTGATAAAAATGTTAAAACATATGCGCAAACACTGGCCCCAACTTTTGCTCAAAAGTCTACCTGAGATCAAGTGATGCACTAATACAGTATGACAAAAGTTTAAAGCATGCTGAATAGGTGATTCCTCAGTGCCAGAAAAGGAGGGCTTTGCTATATACAATCCCAGTCCTAGGTGCGCTCACCATGCAGCTGGGACTGTTATTTAAAAAAAACCAAACCAACAAGCCTTAATCCCAATTCCGTTAATTTGTTATAAAAAAACAAACAAATTAACGGCTACGTATACCGGTGCACACACCAAATAGTACATTTAGAATTTTCCTGAATAGAATTACCATTATAAACTTTTTTTATGACCCAAAGAAAATCTGACCCAGCAAACACTGGATGGAGCCAAACCTCGGAGGGAAGGCGTCAAATGTGGGATGCGATGTTCCATGTCAATAACCAAGGCCAACCAGTCTACCCCTTGGGAGCATTACCATGAGAAACTAAAGAGAATTACTAAATAGGTGATTCCTACAAAGTGTCATAAGAAACTAAAGAAGCGGGATGTAACTTGTAAGAAGGCCAAAGAAAATTGAGTAAAGTGCTACAAGTTTTCAAATTGAACAATGGTTAAGTCTCTTAGAAGTTAGAATTACTATATTTTTCATGCAAAAATATAACTACAAAAAAAAAAAGACAAATGCAAAACCATCAATGCAAAAGAATATTACCAAATAACCCCTATAAAGTGCCTGAATTTTTGTAATAGCTAGCTTTTGCTCAGTTATTTCAGCATTGTTTAGTGAACCCAAATCCACGGTTCCTTCTACATCTTGATTTCCAGTTGACATAACAGCCTGGCCTGTAGGCAAATTGGAAGTTCCATCTGCAGACCCTGAATTCTCCCCATTTTTGTCAGAGTAAAGTGCTGGATCAGGAACCAAGATAGAACTTATAGCCGGATCGCTGGATAGAGATTTTGCAGCAAGATCAGCCTCTTTCCCATAAGTAGTTTTCTAAACATTAAAATGAATATTATAAATTAAAAAATTCATAAATACATGTGAAATTTTCAAAAAACTACAAACATAACAAAACACAAAAAATGAAGCTCTCTTTGAACTACCATTAGACCAACATGCTATAGACAAATAATTACAACGTAAGCAGAATACCAACAGATAAAAAATCAAACTTGTGCACATGTTTGACTTAAATGACAAATTTCAATCCCCAGAAATATTTAATCAAAGGGGCAGTGAGAAAGAAAACAAGAATTGTCATGAGAACCCAAGCATACACAGAAACACAGCAAAGTAGAGTGAAAGCTGGAAAAAAATTTAAGGTAAATGAGTTCTTGGCAGAGCTGAGCAGAGTTGTAGGCATGAGGAGCAGAGAGGGTGCTCATCCCCTAATTGATGATCGACTTTGTGTCTGTCAGTGAATGTCACTTAGAAATGTCAGAGTGAGATAGAGACTTATAATGTTACAAATGCAACCAACATTATGTAACACAGACTTATTTGCCAAAAAAAATGCAGGTGATAGACTTTACTCACTTTAGGAACTTTAGACTTCGAAGATTTTTTTGGGGAACAATAATGTCTTGATCCATTTCCCAGGTGATTTTCCCATTGCAAAAAGCCAAAGCTGCCAAGCTGGAGGTATATAAAATTAAAACCTTCTTTTCAAAGCCACATAGTGCTATATAATAAAGCATCAGAAGACATCTAACAGATAGAATGTTCTAATCTTAACCAATAGCTAATAAGACAGGGCAAAACAGAAAAGATTTTTTAAAAATAATAATAATATCTGACTAAACATGCATAGCATCATCAACATACATATATATCAGCAACCATGTACTCTTCTAGAAAAAATAAATTGAATTCAAACGCGTATGACTAAAAGTAAATCTTGATAAAGATGAAATATTTACATCGGTTCACGACAAAATGATGTATATAAATATCTAACAACATATGTAATAAAACTCTTCAGGGAAAGCACTTTCACCAACTCAATGTTTGATGACAACACGAAGAGGAAGGAAGAGAGGGAAAAATGACTTATGCTCCTCATAAGTCATTTTCCAGATAAATAAACCTGACCAGTTTCGCATAATGTAACAAACAACAACAGAAAATACGAAAAGCATATTCCTATAATATTTTCCCCACAAAACAAGCACCGAAAAATACTGGAAAATGTTTTTGGGAAACAAATGGAGTCCTAAACACGTTCATCATATGACAATATTTAAAGAACAGCACATAATCAGATCCTATGAACACAAAATTTGCAAATAAAATAAAACACAAATTTTCAGTTTCACTTCACTTCTAAACAACACCGAATCGAATTCTAATGAAATTTACACATGGAAGCAGATTTCTATGAAACGAAACAATAAGAAACCCAAGAAATGCAACATTCATACCAAACGCGTATTCGAAGCCGAGTCAAGGAATGCCGAATGCGACCCAGATCTGAGAC
Organism: Taxillus chinensis; assembly: GCA_023512835.1. Taxonomy (NCBI): domain Eukaryota; kingdom Viridiplantae; phylum Streptophyta; class Magnoliopsida; order Santalales; family Loranthaceae; genus Taxillus; species Taxillus chinensis. The sequence continues at coordinate 4,977,788 of CM042092.1, forward strand.
GCGAGAGCTCCGCGGGCCACGAAGCTAGGGTTCCCCAACCCGGAACTGCAAGAACACGAACAGAGATGCACAAATGCGATGAGCACAAATCTAGGGTTTGTATAGGAGTTTATTAGAATTGAAGTAACGTTGACGTCTGATCCGTACAATGTGTGAGCTCTGTTCAGGTGCAGAAGTGAAGTGAGGTCTGTAAAACGGACCAATAACATGACCAAATGGAATTTATTGCGTGTTGATGTGATTGGATTTTATTTTTTTTATATTTGTGTTTTTTATGCAAATTTTAAAAAAAAAATGGAATTTTCTTTTTTTTTAAATTGCCAATTCATTGTTAGATCCTTTTTTATTTTCAATCCTACCAAAATCATAAAATCTAGGCTGTTATTGAATTTCCGATGCCTTCAACCCAGACTTTGAATGAGCAAATTACACAAAAATCAGAAAGAATGAGCAAATTTTTCGGTGTTCATTTGGTGTTCTCTTTTTAATTATTTTGAAATTATACAAGTAAAGTGTGTTTGGATTATATTTTTAAATGATTTTAGACTTAGAAATGTGTGCGTGTGTGTGAGAGAGTTTGTGTTTCATTAATTGCCCTTTAACATAGAATAAGTTTTTGAGTGTTTGTGCTTCATTAAATGCCGGCTAGTTGGCGTTATTTTCAAATTCATAGTTCTAATGCTTTTCGAATTCTGTCATAGTTCATAGTTGGGGCGTTAACAGTTGTTTAAAATCTCGAAATTAAAATATTTACCAACCCTTCCGATACCTGCCACCAAAACAAAACACTCCGGCGTGGTGTAGCGTGGGGCTGCAGTGCTCCATCATGTGTGTAAGAAGTGGACCATGGACCACCCTTCTCCCAAATCTAGATCGGGCCAGATCATCTCTGCACGCAATATCAAAATAAGCCCACTTGTTTGACGCATACCGATTGTTTTCATATATATATATATGCACATTTGATTGGGTGGATTTCAGCTTTATGGGTGTCTGTTCATTGTTATGTTGAGATTTTTGTGACAGATTTTAAAACCAAGTAATCAATTCACCAAATTGAGAAAGAAGGCTGCAGCATGGAGATTTCGATTCGAGTAATGTATTTAATGTTGACGGGTCATTTTTTTAGTTTAGTATTTACTTTTTCAATTTGTTTATGTAGAATATGGGTAATGATTTTTGTTTTTGTGTTTTTGTTCAAGCAGGCAAAAAATTATTGGATACTGAATTTTGATTTAAAAAGTTAAATAAAATAACATGAGTAAATTAAATAGCAAGTAACTAGTTTAAGTAAGCCAAAAAAAGTATCTTTAGTTAAATACAGTCTAGTTCTTATATCTAGAATTATCTTTTACATGAGGACCGGTTTCGTGATCTCGGGAACCCAAGACGATGATTAAGTTTGCGGCCCTTATCTCATATACATATCAACAATTACACAATTACATATCAACAATTCATAATTCAATTTTAAGTTTCAACCAAATAATTTTTAATTTCATAAACTTATCAAATACATAAAAAAAAATACAAATACTGAAATACAATAATAATATAGTTACATTACAGTAGTACCCCATCTAAAATAAAAAATACAATAATAAAATACACATTAACACAAATACAGCGAGAACACTCATAAAAATAAACTATATTCTTGTATGCATTCATATTCACAACGGTGGCAATACTAGTTGTCAAACAGATGTCATGGTCATGGATCGTCGGATCGCAAAGTCGATAGGCAGTTAGGCACAACGGCAACAGCGGCATGGCACGGCAATGGCAGCGGGGCACGGCACAACGGCGTGGCACAATGGTGGCATCGGAGGTAGCGGCGTGCTGGCACGGCATAGCAGCGGCAGCTGCGTGGTACAAGAGCACAACGGCACAGGGAGTGTGGAGCGTAGAGCATGGAATGTGTTGGCAACTTGGTGTTAGGATTAGGCGTAGAGGTGGAGCGTAACGAGCGTTCTATGTTTGTGTGTCGGCTGCTAGGTCAAGAGATATTATAAGACAATATTTATTAAAATGAGACCTTAAATATAGGTTAATTTTGGGGGGCCCAAGGCCCAGGCCTCACTTGCCTGGCCTTGGGGCCGCACTGTCGATTGTGTTACTCTCTTTGTGTTTCTACTTACCTTAAATAATTTAGAATATTTCCACCATCAGCTAATTCCCTTTGACTGGTTTTAGGATTCCATAATTTACCTAAATTAATATCCCTAAGATCCAAGCTAAACCACATAATCACATGTCCTCACGTGTAACAAAGACAATGGGTTAAATCTATCACACATACAAATTCTTCTTTGTAAACAATTACTATATATATCTTCTTGTTATATCTAAGGTTTGATTTTATTTAACAGGTTCTAGTTTAACAAAGGTATAATCATTGTTACCTACTAATGACAGCTTTATTCAATGTTACCTTTCAGACATATTTCCTATTCTTCATTGAATGATGAGTTCTTTTGAGTTCCCCTTTGGATTAGGGTGTTGCTTAGTTGATGTATGATACCTTGAATAGATCAATCAAATAACAAAAAGTAATATGCATGAAAGATAAATTAATACATGATATACATGGTTTGACTAGTATGACAAACTCAACAGTTTGTAAGGTGTTACGTACACCAAGTATAATTCACTATTATCAAAGATCAATGCACGAGGTTACCAAATTTATTATAATTGATCAACCTCATTTTTCTTTTAATTACAAATCACAAAGATTATATCAATACAAAAACTCACTATAAAGGTTCCCTTCTAATTCAACTGGCCACAACGTGTTGTAATCATCTTCTCTAATTTGCCCAAAAACAATATTTACTTCACACCTTTTCTTTTATTAAAGATACTAGACTTTCGAACTTATAGATGCTCTCTTGAAACTTGATCTCTCTTTCAAAAGTGATATAAGATTGAACTATCTCGAACACCTTTCTTGAACCTTTTCATCGCCTTTTATAGAATGGTGGATTGTATGCTACTAAGGTTAATATTAGTCATGTCATTACACAAGGTGTTGGATCATTTAGTGGACTCTAGGATGTCATCACATTAAAAAAACCTTTATACGATAATGACGATGAAGTGCATGATATAGGAGCATCATACAATAATCATACAACATCATGCAAACCTATATGATTGTGTAGTATGTTGCAAACCTATATCGGCAAAACTTCCTCTTCATCGAGCAAGACATGGCCGAGGCAGATTCTAGTTTTTTCAAAGACGAAGTGTTGTATGTTAGAAGTTTTCTAAATTTGGGCTACCGTTAATTGTGATCTGTTAATTAAAATCAGGCTGTGATACAAGACAATGCAATATAGGCCCATATAAGGTTATTTATTTGTTATTGGGCTACGCACTTCTTGTTAATATTTTAATATGGTTTTACGGCTCAGTGTAGGCCTTATATACTAATGAGGCCCGTTGATGGATAAGGCCCATTAGGTCATTACGTGGCTAGGTCCCTCCCTCAGTTCTTTATATAAATATGTTGGTACAACCCTAACTCATCCATCGAGTTGAGCCGTCAAGGAGAGAACAAGAGGGAGAAGACCAGTCACACACGTAGCGTTCATTCTTGATCTGCTATGGAGAAAACAAGTAAATATGTGATATTGATTAACATATATGATCTTGGGTGTTCATATTATTTGTTTACATTGTATTCTACTATTCATCAAAAACATGAAGAATTCTTGGAGGATGATGACTATAAAGAAAAACAATCGCTGTCTTGGTCACAAAAACCATATGAAGACTTGAATTGGTCCATTGATAACAATTCAAGTGTGAAGGAGTTACTTGGGAATAATGTTACTATTGTGGACAATACTATTGTTGAGGCCTGATTTCAAGAGCCCGTGGAGTTTGTATTGTTCTATCACCATATTTTATATACAATGGAGGACATCATGTTCATGAAAGTGCCCTTAAGTGTGCATTTTAAAGAATTCAAATTGCTACCACTATTAATTCATTTTCCTCATATGCCATATGAATGTGTTAAAGTGTATACCATAATGATAAAAACCTATCATTTAATGGTTGAGCATTGTTTGAAAAGGTTTAGCTACAAACCATAACTAAGGAGTTTACGGGAAGTAACCTAGTTTCCTTTTTTATTTTTCTTTGTGTGTGCAAGATATACCTTCAATTCGTCGAAACATTCTCTCTCGCAAAGAAGTATAAAAAGGATAAGAAAACATGAGCATTAATTTTCTTTCTAAATTGATTTTCTTTATTCTACTCCATCTGTTCTATGCGCATTGCAGATAATACATGATTTAAGTATAGAGGAGGAAATATATGATTTTAAAAAAAATTGACACTTAAATTATTTGTAAACTTTAAAGCAATGATGATTAGTTCCAATCTGAGTTTATTTAGTCATATAATATGTTGAGAAATTGTCTCCCACATCAGAAGAAAAATGAGAAATTAAGGAGATTATATGGTAAAGCAAGCCTAAAAATGTAACAACGCATTTTAAAGTCGTGCGGGCCGATGTGGCAAACCCAAAGCAGACAATATTGTGACATGCAGATGGACCTATACCTTGGTTCGATCCTAACAAACTGGTATCAAAGCCTAGTTGTCTCCGTCAGGTGTTCCATTATATTGGATGTCTTCTCGGTGTAGTCTATGGTCGAGTAGTGTGTCCGTAGTGTGCGGCGATATTGGATTGGAATACAAAATCTTTGTCTTCAGGTGATCGAATCGGTCTGCTCTCAATCAGAATGTACATTGATAAGGAGCTCCCATAATGACCCACATGGTGGCAGCTCATCAATTTCATAAGTGTGTCTCTAGCCTATGTTGTAGTTTGATATATGACAAGGGGGAGATTATTTAGAAATTGTATCCCACATCGGAAGAAAAATAAGAAGTCAAAGAGCTTATAAAGTAAAGCAAGCTCAAAAATGTAACAACGCATTTTAAAGTCATGTGGGCCGATGTGGCAAGCTCAAAGCAGACAATATTATGACATGCGGGTGAGCCTGCGCTTTAACCCAATCCTAACATAATATTTGAATAATAAGTGATAATCCTGGATAATTAAAATTAAACTGTTTAGTTTGGATACTTACATTTTGCACAACTCTAATTTTAACTTCTATGCTTAATTAATTTAGCTTAATTTCATGCATTGAATAGAAAGTGCAATTTTATGAGATTCATGATATTGATTGTTTAAAGCAATGTTTATGAATTAAATTGATTTGTGTGGAATATTTTAGGTATCATTACATATTATCATGCTTTTATTTGAGTTTTTATTGCAAGTTGGTACTATCTTTAACATGTGAGCTTAAAAAAGCAATGGATTGATTGTAATGAATTGTAGAATACAATACTTATCAAAGGAGAAATGAGCATAAAATGCACACTTTGTAAGAATTTGTAGAACACTCACAACATTATCAGTATATATAAAAAAGTTTTAGATTTTATCAAACAAAATTATATACCTTGTTTAGTTCCATGTATTAATTACATATTTATTTCACTATAAAATTAAGTATGATATGTGACATGATGTTACAAGCATACAATGACTATTATATTGATCTATGGGCTTATTTTACATAATTAGTTAATTGAAAATTGCATGATTGTACGACTTTATTAAGCGTTATAAATAAATGATGAATTGAGATAGCGTAAGGGTTGAATTATTATGCTAATACTTATATTTATACTAGAACTTGCTTGTTATATTTAAGTTGTTCTCTTTAGACATTTGAATATGTATGATTGAATGATCTTGGATTAGTACTAGTTCTTTATTTGTTTGAGAAAAAATAAAGTTCAAGTGTGCGGAGTTGATAAAGTATGGTTTTATGGTAATTTTATACTTTAACCTTATTATTTGATAAATTATAGTATATTTATTTTAGTGCATACTTACAGTGTTTTATGAATATTTGCAAGTATTTAGGTGTTTTAGGCAAGACGGGTTTATATCAAATGTTTTGGAGCAATTGCAAGTCATTTGCATTGAAAACGAACGAAGATGATGCATCTGACAATGATTGGCCACACTGAGCGGCAATAGCCACTCGAGGAGAAGAGCCCACAGCCCAAGGCCTCGTTTGCCTAACTTGTTTTTTTTAAACACGATTACTTTTAAAAAACTGTAGACTTAAATAAATTTACATCACTCATAAATACTAAAAAATTTATCAACATTACCATTTTTAAAAAATAATTATATTTTCAAAAATAATATACTCATGGCTCAAAATCTCAGCAATGCCACACATTTGTCTTTCCTTAACTTTCAGAATTTTCTTAATTTTTTTTTTACATGGCGTATGACTTTCTTATTTTAAACTCCAAAGAGGCTTTCTAGAAGTTCATATTAAGAATGGAAATAACTGTTATGACTGATAAGCTTCTCCTTCACATAAATTATAACATGGCCGCCGCGACTGTCAGGCTCGATCGCAGCACCATCTAATGGGTAAAAAACAACCAGCCAAGAGGCTGACCATAGCCGTAAGCCTGTAAGTCATTGGTTTTTTTTTTAAATAATCAAATGACATGTACGTTTAATGGCCGAAGGGATAAATTGACCTTTAAATAATTGACCAAGAAAATTAAAAATAAAAATTATGCGTGCAAGTACGGTAGTGTGATATGCACATTGCACCAACAATCCTATAAATTAACTATGTATCTCTAAATCAACTTTTTATTTCTATTTTTTTTTTTTGCAGTTTTTTTATTTTTTTAAAAAAACTATTTTTCACTTTACATAAATTAAAATATTAATATTTTTAGTACATGTCAGCAAACCTAAGGGGTCTCCGGATCTTGTGTATGGTGTCCAAGAATAGCTTTAAAGAAGAAAAGAAAAGATTTTATATGATAAGTCCTAATAATTACGAAAATACTTTAATAATTTAATCAAAAGATTACTTTCGATTATTTTATTCTGTTTTCCATATCGATTAACATTCTCGTTTCTTCATTTTAATTATCGCATTCCAAACATGTGTTATGCTTGTCTGTGAAGACTACCCAAGGAGAGGACGCTTCGGAGGCGCTCAATCTCGGTGGAGGGTACCTGTGGAGGAGGAGGACGAAGTTAGTCTGAAGGCGCTGCTACCAGTCCCAGAGGCGCTCAATCTTAGGGGAGAGCAATCCGACAAGATCGAGCCGTCGTCAATGGGGGGGGGGACTTAGGATTGGCGATCAGGGTCTGCGTGTCGACATGGGAGGCAGAGAGGAAGTCGACGGTCAAGGAGAGGCAGGACAAGGTGATCGATGGCGGATCCAAGGCCTTGAAGCGCGGTAGAGGAGGGCGAAGGATTGGGCTTGGAGGACGATTGGACTAGGAAGTCGCTTGTAACATTTTAATTTAATTTTAATTTTATTCTAAATTTTCTTTTTTGGAGTTTTCTAACTGGATTTTGGTGCTGACCGTGAATGAGGGGGGGTTTCTTCACGTTTTGAAGTATTGAAAATATATAGCACTATAAAAACATAGATAATTACAATTTTAGAGATAAAAAGTTATATAAATATAAATAATATTAGTAATCAAAAATATATAAGTGCATCTTCGGGCTCCTTAACTTTTATTCTCTAAATTTTATATTTTATTACAAATATATAATATTTTATTGTTATTTTAAACTTTCTAAATTTAAATAATCATTTTATGTAGCTAATTAATACTTTATTGTATAAAATATTAATAAAATTAATTTACTGAGTAATAATATTTTATTATATATTATTAGCTAATTATGTAATATTTTTATTATTTTTTATCATTTAAATTAAATAAATTTTTAATGTAACTAATTAATATTTTATTATATTAAAATATTAATAACATTAATTTAATGAATTGCAAAGTCTCTCCGTATATAAGAAACACTTTATAGCATCAACACTAGTTTCATAATTTCCATATCTATTTTATGGAATAAATTATATATTGTTTGATACATTTTATTTACCTTTCATATCTTCTCCATCTCAATTTCTATTCTTTAAAATTATAATTTTTATTCTTTTATTTACTATTTTTATCTCTTCCATTTACTATGAATTTATAACCAATGAAAAATACACGTATATCAAAAAAAAATACTTGAATGATGAATAATGATCATTTAAATATGGAAATTTTCTCTCCAATCGCTATTTTTATTCTCTAAATTTTAAAGTTTAAATGACATAATGTATGATTTTTTTTTATCCAATATTTTTTAGCACCAATTTTTTTCTATTTGGGCTTGCGCAAAAAATTTACCGTTAGATCACGATGAAATTTTATAGACATGATATATACTGCATAAATATTCAATCTAACAGTTTATTTTTTAAATAAATATTGATAGAGTCCGAAATAGGCCAAATCACCATAGTAATGAGCTAGCCTTACTCACTAGTAAATTCAGATAGTGTATAAGAGCATCCACTACAACATCTTTAAAATTGATTATTCAAAATAACCAAAAGTATATTTGTTAGTATGCTTTTCATTCTTTTTACTTTAACTATTTATCAATTATAATATTATATATATTTTAAAGCAAATAATAAGTATAAATTTTTTTAAAAAATAATTGTGATGAGGAAAATATAATATTTTAATAAATATAAAGTAAATAGGTTAAATTTTGAGAATTACTCAAAATATAAACTGAAAAATATAATTTAATTTTTTATTAAATCATTTAAAAAAATGCTCTCATATTAAATATAATGCAGTAGGCCGACAACTTTAACTTTGAATATGATACGTTTACCTTAAATATGATTCTCTTTACTTTGAAAAACGAATCGACATTAACTTTAATTTAATAATTTTAAAAACAGTTCTCGCCCAAATCCATAAAACGAGCGAGTCAACTTTCTCAAATTGTTGTGTTTTTGGCGGTGGGTGGGGTTTTGAAAAGGGTTCATTCATATGGCGTCGTACGGCGGATCCTCTGCCGGAGCTCAGACTGTCGGCGGCGGCACCTCCATGGCTTCTGGAGCTGCCGCGACGAAGCAGGTGAAGCTCGACAAAGAGAGCGAGCTCCGGATCGAAGTCGGTCCTGACGCGCCTCTCCGCCTCCGGCTGATCACCGGCTCCGCCGAGATTTTCGGCACTGAAATCGCTCCCGAAATCTGGCTCACTTTCCCTCCTCGCCTCAAATTCGCTGTAACCAACGACCTTTGATCGCTCACTCTTTGCTTGCTTGCTTCCTCATATTGTTGACATTTATTCTCTACTAGTTTTTGGTGACCATGTCGTTTCGTTTTGTGGTGTTTTATGTTTTTGTTATCGTTTAGCGCTGTCTTTTGTTCAACAGTTGGAATATAGAGAACACGTTTGGTAACACATCCAACATTGTTTATATGTCCATCAACTAAGTGTTCCTGGAAGTCCCAGGAGTGTACTTGCATTCGAGGGATTGTCGTTGTAGAGGTCGTAGGTTTTGTGTGTGTGGGGAAATAAAACAAGCTACAATGTTTTCAAGAGTCAGATGCTACCTTTATCTTTCTAGTTTGTTATAATGTGGTTTTTGATATTGTTGTGTGTGTGTGTGTGTGGAATCAAAACAAGCTACAATACGTGTTTTCAAGAATCAAATGCCACCTCTAGCTTTCTAGTTTGTTATAATGTGGTTTTTGATATTGTTTAAGTTCTTAAGTAATGACAATTTGATGTATTTTTAGGTGTTTACTTGGTATGGAACTACAATTGAGTTGGATGGGCCTACTGAAACGGATTATACTGCCGATGAGGTATGCTTGTTCGGTTTAGCCTTCTTTGCTTGGTAATTGGAGGGATTGTGTCCTCTTGCTTGTGAAAACTATGAAAATTCCGTGATTGTATTGTTTTTTCTTTTTCACTTCAGACACCCATGATCAGCTATGTAAATGTGCATGCTGTGCTGGAAGGACGGAGAAATTGTGCTAAAGCTTCATCGTCATCTAGTGATTCTGACTCTTCTCAGGTGGTTTGTTTTTGTAGCTTTACGGGCTTGAATAAATAACTGATTTGTGTTGATTTGATAATTTCTATTGCACCCTAAGAATTGAGTAGACAAAAGGCAATACTGTTGTTAAAAATGGGATTACTGCATAAGGAACCAAAAACAAGATTTGTTAAACAAAAGGCATCTTCAAATTCTAAGAAAGAAAAAATGAATTTCTTTAGAAGCTTCTTTGGACAACTTGGCCTAGCAAAAACGGTGAATGCTTCTATGTGGGTCACTGAAGCGACATGATTGTGAGGCAGCAAATATGTTTTCCTTCTACTGCCTGCTGTTAGACACTTGCTGGAATCCAATCTCCAGTTCATCTTCCGTCATTCTTGAGATTATCTGGACATTAATTTGAACAAATGGGTATTAAATATGAAAGATTGTTATTGCCTCTTATTTCTGCATCTTACACCTCAACATTATAATGTATCACATCAAAATGGGCATATTACAATGCAGAATATGCATAACTAAATTAATGTCTTCTGTAAATTTTTTGATATCAACAAATGCAAAACCCTCCAATTCATGATCTTGTTATTGTATTGTACCAAAGTTATATGATTTGTGTTTTTTTTTTTTTTGGTTTCCATCAAACCAAAACAACCAACAAGTCTTAATTCCAATAAAATGCAGTCCGCTGTATGAATCAAGATAAATAGAAAGTTTATATTTGAATAAAAATATAGATTTTTCTCTTTTAAATATTTCTATCGGTCACCATTCTTTCTTTCACATCTAGCAATTTCAAATATTTTACTATCATCTCCATCCAAGTCATTTTTTGTCGCTGTGTTTGTAAATTAATTTTATGCTTGCAAGTCGGTTTTTTATTCCTTGTTCAAATTAGGTTATTCATATTTTTAATGGTTCAGGGTCCAAGGGTGATTGTTGTAGGGCCTACAGATTCTGGAAAGAGTACCTTGTCGAGAATGCTTCTTAGCTGGGCAGCAAAACGAGGTTGGAAACCAACATTTGTGGATTTGGACATTGGCCAGGGATCCATTACCATTCCAGGGTGCGTTGCAGCTACCCCAATCGAAATGCCTATTGATCCAGTTGAAGGAATTCCTTTGGAAATGCCACTAGTTTACTTTTATGGACATCCAAGTCCCAGGTAATAATTTTTGGTTTTGCATGGTCAATTCCTGCTTGAATAACAGGCAGCATTATGTTACTTTCCTAGAATATTTCACCAAATATTTTAGATTGGATGTGTTGTGCAGCGTCAATGCAGATATGTACAAATTGCTTGTGAAGGAGCTTGCTAAAACTCTTGAGAGACAGTTCTCTGCCAATGCTGAATCTCGAGCAGCAGGTATGGTGATTAATACCATGGGTTGGATAGAAGGTCTCGGTTATGAGGTAATTGAGCTTTCACTCCAAATTTATTTAACTTTTCAAGTTGTTGTAAAGAGTGATAGTTACTTCAATTTCAAATTTGAGTTAGCATAGAGCATGAAATTGTTTTTACTGATTTTTCTGCCTTTTATCAGCTGCTTCTTCATGCAATTGAGACATTCAATGCTACTGTTGTTATGGTTTTGGGTCAGGTACATGCTTTTTAGTTTCCTTCAATGCCATCTTGTTGATTTACCCTTTTTTTTTGCTTTTAATAAGTATGTCTAACAAGCAATGTTTCCCTGGTTGCGTGACTGAAACCTCATAACATGGTCCAATATCACACAGCCCTGAAACCTCATAACATGGTCCAATATCATACAGCCCTTGTCTTGTGGTCCAGTTTAGATTATGGACATATTCATTTCAACATGTTTGTTTGTAATTTAACTACACCAGGGGTTTGCTTTTGACATATTTATGTACACTTCTAGCATTATGTATTTTTTTTCTCAATTTTTCCATGTTGGTTTATAAGAAATTCGAACTTGATTATTCAAACACTTCTCATAAATTCATTGTAGGAGAAACTTTGCAGCATGCTGAAAGATGTACTGAAAAGCAAGCCTAATGTGGATGTTGTGAAACTTCAAAGGTCAGGTGGTGTTGTATCTAGGAATGCAAAGGTCCGTCAAAAGGCCAGGAATTACAGGATAAGGGTAGGTACAACTTATTCAATTACCAGTAAAAGAACAATCTTTCTATAATGTGTATCAGTTTTTTTTAACTCCTGTGAATATATTCTCACCGGATCAGATTTCAGAGAAAGTGATGTCAGCATGGCCATTTAACCTTGTATATTCTCAAGAGTGCGTTTGGTTATAATAGGATAATTGATGCGATTGGACTAATAATCCAATCATTTAAATTTAATCTTATATTTGGGTTGACAATTAAGAACAGTATTAGTAGTTCCTATGGAAAATTACCTATAAAAAAAAAGTACCTATGGAAAAGTAGTACCCTCTTGGGGGTATTAATAATCTCACGTCTATATGATAAATTTACTTTAATACTCTCTACCATAATATGAGCTTTAGTTAATTTTAACCCTTATCATGGTATCTTGTGAAATGTACAAACCAAATATATTACTATATTAAATGATAGGATTATCAGTTAATTCCCAAGTGTTATTCTCACGCAAATCAAACACATTATTAAATTTAAATAATAAGATTATCAGTATCAGTATTATTAGTATTATACTATTAATACCTCTTAGTAATAATACCTCTTCATTCCATTCCAAATCCAAACTCACCCAGAATATTTTTTGAAATTAGCATTTGGTGGGGCTTATTAATTAAGTTTTATGATCTATTAAATTCCATATATTCTATATATGCATGCGTCTTTTTAATAGAATCTGTGAAGGCTACTGATGGATGATCTTTTCTCAACACGTGTTCTGTTGACTACAACTGCCAAGGTGTTTTACATTGATAATATTTTTTCCAGGAATATTTTTATGGCCTTTCAAACGAGCTGAATCCACATTCAAAAATCGTAAATTTCAGCGATTTGTCTGTCTATCGTTTTGGTGGAGGGCCCCAGGCGCCACGCTCAGCTCTCCCAATTGGCGCAGAACCTGCTGCTGACCCAACGAGATTAGTCCCAGTGAATATCAACCGTGACTTGCTTCATTTAGTTCTGGCAGTTTCTTATGCGAAAGAACCTGATCAAATTATATCAAGGTGATATATTGAATTTTACATAAACCTTGCTTCATATGGAAAACATGGAAAACTATGTCATGATTTGTTTGATTGTAAAATTAATGTTCTGGATTTAGCAAGGTAATTTGCTTGGTTCAAATTGTTGAAATTGGGGTCCCTAACTAAATTTGTCAGGTATATATGGTTCATGGCTCATTGGAGTGATGAGTCATCAAATTCATGAGATGGGACCTGCCTCGGCAATTTACTAAAGTCATTTTAGATAGGATTATATGGTATGGCTGTGGCCATACAGGATATCCAACTCTTTCAGTGCACCTAATTGGAACACAAAATTGTCACATGCATTGTTGAGGTATAGATGATTCAAGGCATATTAGATTGAAAGCTCAGCAAAGTCATCTGCTAGATTCTATCTGATCCAAAATCTTACCCAAATAATATACCTCTGGAAAATTCTACTGCATGTGCCAGTTCCCCGAGCATTGCTTATATCTGGAATAAGGAAAGAAGAGAAATCAAACCACCGTCATGCACACGCACGCTCAAACTCATATATGCATGTAGAGAGAGCTTCATAGGCCAGGGAAATGGATTAGTTGATTGTTAGGTTGAAAAGTGTTTTCCACTGCTAATTCTGACTCCGTAGTAGCTTTTTGGCTTAGCAATGATTTTTATGGGAGTAATAATTGACTGGGCTCCATGCGGTCTGCCTTTGTTATATGACAACATTGTTTTCTTTTTTGCTGCAGCAATGTGTCTGGATTTATATATATCACAGACATCGACACTCAAAGGTTTGGAATTTGACGTGAATACTTTCATGGGTTTCTGGTATCTAAAAGTTATTCATTTCTAATTCTAAATTTAATTACGAATTGCAGGAAAAAAATTACCTTCCTTGCACCATCTGCAGGAGAACTTCCAAGCAGAAATTTGATCGTGGGAACCTTATCATGGCTCGAAACATGAAAAATAGTTGACTGTAGAAGCAACCTTCGGTCTCCTCTCTGGGCTCAAAACTCCTGTAATCTTAGTGTGTTACCCATGACCCCGTGTAATGCTTAGGTTAAAATATTAGCTCCTGTATTTTAATATTTCTTTAATAATTAGTAATTACTTTTAATATTATTTAACGGCCATGTTTTAGAGTCTTTGCATTGACTTTATTAAGGCCATTTCTAACTGAGCGTTATTAAGTTTAGCGTAATATACGTTACTGCATCAAAAGTTGAAGCAGTACTAGTGATGTGCTTCAAGAAACTGACCAGCTACCTGTTAGCATTTCCGCAAGCATACGGATCGTTACAAGTAATAAAGTGGACTCAAAGTCCGGATGTCGAACCCACAGGGAAAGTGATCAAGTAAAAAGCTCATTTTGTAAATCCATGATGTATCTAAAGTTGGTTTTGTATCATTAGCAATTTGAATGTTGTAATTTAATTAAACAAAGCAATGTAAATGTTCTTATGGGAGAAAATAGGGATTTGGATGTCAATCAATGTAATTAATTAATCTCTTGTTCTTAAGGCATATTAATTCAAACTTTCCCTTTTTGTTTAAAACCCAACACCTTTGCATGTACTAGCCTCTTTCGAGTGATCTAGCCGTGTGTATACCCTAGCTTGGGGACGGGCAACCCATTATGTGCTTAAGTTGTTTGAGTGTAGATTGGCATCACACCAACCTTAACTAGGTTACAAGTAAGATTATTGGCTTTCGCAAATTATAATCTTAGCAAGTCAAGTCTCTTAACTATCCGATTATCAATGTCTTCTTTCGATCCATAATTGATTAACCTTATACAAGATTTAAGGTGGCCGAACTTAAATCTCACATGCTAACTCAAAAGACTTGATAAACATAACAGGGAATTTCAAATTAAATAACTAAAAGAAAAGAAATTAAAAACTTACATCAAATCCATCCTCCTCTCATGTGGCACGGGGTCAGCCTTTATAGCAGCTTAACCCGTGCGGCACCTAGTTTCCACCCGTACGAAGGAACGCTAGGTCAGCCTAACTCGTCGCATTTGGATCGGAACCCATCGATCCGTTGTAAAGCAATTGTGTAGGAAAGCGCTTAGCGGAAGATCGATTTAAACGAAGGCAACAAACGATTGTATTGATTGCTTGAAAGCTTTACAACATCACTCCCCTACATATAGATGTTAACACTTTTCTGGCTATGTCGCCAGGAGACATCATATATGATTGAAACATAAAATCTCTACAACTTATTCTATAAGCTAAGTACAACACTTTACAAAGGGAAAATACCCCAAAATGGCCTAAGTATGCTAGGATAAGCCTCGGTCCGTGACATTCTCTCCCACCCGATTTGTGACGTCCTCGTTGCGTCTTCGGCTTCCTCGAACTTGTCGAACTGCTGGATGTAGCGTTCGGTTTCTTCCCGGTACTCTTCAATCTCTTTGGAGAATTGCCCCTGCATCCTCTTCCTTCTCCTGCCTTGCCTCTTCAACCGGCCTGTTCTTCCATTGGAC
The DNA here is from genome assembly GCA_023512835.1 of Taxillus chinensis. Lineage (NCBI taxonomy): Eukaryota > Viridiplantae > Streptophyta > Magnoliopsida > Santalales > Loranthaceae > Taxillus > Taxillus chinensis. The sequence continues at coordinate 4,993,387 of CM042092.1, forward strand.
GTAGTACTCCACCCGGCTTGGATCTACGCCTCTTCTTGGCACGACTCTACGAGAGTGGATTTTCTCTATCTCTTTATTGTAGGTCTTGCCCGTTGATGCTGTTGGTGTCCGCACCGCCCGTTGTCCGCTCGTATCTTCCAAGTCTTCGTGGTAAGGCTTGAGCAAACTAACGTGGAACACCGGATGCCTTTGTAAGCTAGTCGGGAGGTCCAGGTTGTATGAGACCTTCCCAACTCTCTTAAGTACTTTGAAAGGCCCCTCATATCGGCGCACCAAACCCTTATGCAATTGTCTCGAGTGCTTTGGTTTGGCGCGGAAGGAGTTTGAGCATCACCATGTCTCCTTCCTGAAATTCCAAGGGCCTCCTTTGTTGATCCGCCCACTTCTTCATCTTCTTCGCCGCCTTGTGCAAGTATGCCCTGGCAGATCCGTCTGTTCATGCCATCCTTTTGCAAACTTGAACGCCGCGGGGCTCTTTCCGATGTACCCCCGAGTGATGGAAGTGGGCGTCAATGGTTGCTTGCCAGTTGCGAGTTCGAACGGGCTCTCGTTCGTGGACTCGCTCTTCTCAAGTTATATGAGAATTGGGCTATGTCCAAGGAACTTGGCCCAATCTCTTTGATTGGCACTCACATAGTGCCTCAGATACGACTCCAATAAGCCATTGACACGTTATATTGGCCGTCTGTTTGTGGGTGGAAACTTGTTGAAAAGTTTAAGTCCGAACCCATTATCCGAACGACTCGGTCCAAAACCGCCCGATGAATCGTGAGTCCCGATCACTCACGATTGTCTTTGGAATGCCCCAATACTTTACTACATACTTGAAGAATAGTCGGGCCGTGTCGTCCGCCGTGCGATCCTTCGAGGCTGGAATGAAAACTCCGTACTTAGAGAATCGGTCAACCACCACAATGATCGTACCACATCCTTCGGATCTTGGGAGACAAACAATGAAGTCCATCGAAACACTTTCCCAAGGTCTTTCCGAGTAGGCAGAGGTTCTAACGGTCCCCGCCGATCGCCGATTCTCTATCTTGTCTTGTTGGCACACAAGACAAGTCCTCACGTACACTTGGACGTCCTCGTAAAGTTGAGGCCAATAGTAGCTCCGTTCCACCAACGCCAAGGTACGATCGACTCGGGATGGCCAGCCCACCGCGAGTCGTGACATTCTTTGAGGATGTCTCTCCTCAAACTTCCCCATTTGGGAACGTACACCCGTTCCCCTCGAGTATGGAGCAAGTCGTCCCTTAGCCAAAATCGCCACGTCTTCCCAGCTTTTGACGCATTCCACCAAGGACTTGGCTAATGGATCGTGCTCCATTCCTTCCTTCGGTTGTCCACCAGGGGGAATTGTGGTTGGCTAATGGTCACGAGTTCCGCCTTTCGACTTAGTGCATCGGCCACCACATTATTTGTGCCCGGTTTGTACTCGAGCACAAAGTCGAATTCCGCTAGAGTCCTTGCCACCGTGCTTGCTTCGAGTTAAGTTCCTTTTGAGTTAGGAAATAACTCGTAGCAATATTGTCCGTCTTCACCACGAACTTGGACCCTAGCAAATAATGCCTCCACACCCGAAGGCAATGCATAACAGCCGTCATCTCCTTTTCATGCACCGCGTACCTCCGTTCGGTGCCATTAAGTTTTCGGCTCTCATATGCTACAGGATGTCCCTCCTGCATAAGAACTCCACCGATGGCAAAGTCTGAAGCATCCGTGTGAACTTCATAAGGCTTTGTATGGTCCGGCAGTGCCATCACCGGTCCGTTTGTCACGGCTTGCTTCAACTTCTCGAATGCCTCTCGGCAAGCATCATCCCACACCCAAGTCTTGTTCTTCTTTAATAGTTCCGTCAAGGGTGCGGCAATGTAGGAATAGCCGCGGATGAATCTTCTATAGTAATTAACCAAGCCAAGGAAGGGACGCATTTCAGGGACTTTCTTGGGCGTCTCCCATTCCTTGATGGCTAACACTTTCTTGTTATCCATCTTTAGTTTGCCGCCGCCAATGATGTGACCCAAGAAGGGCACCTCCTTCTTCGCAAAGTCACATTTCTCCTTCTTCACAAAGAGTTGGTTCTCCCTTAAGATTTGGAAAACCCGTCGTAGATGTGCCTTGTGTTCCTCCAAGGTTTTGCTATAGACGACAATGTCATCAAGGTACACCACGACGAATCTGTCCAAGTATGGTTGGAAGATCCGGTTCATCAACGTACAAAATGTGGCAGGGGCGTTTGTGAGGCCAAAGGGCATCACCAAGAACTCGTAAGAGCCATATCTTGTGACGCACGCCGTCTTTGCCTCATCACCTTCGGCTATCCGCACTTGCCAATATCCCGACCGCAAGTCTAGCTTTGAGAACCATCTCGCAGCACCAAGTTGATCAAATTGGTCGGATATTAGTGGGATGGGGTAGCTGTTCTTCACCAGTTATCTTGTTCGGCGCCCTATAGTCAATGCACGGCCAGCGTCGACCCATCGTGCTTCTTTTGGAACAACACCGGTGCTCCAAATGGCGCTTTGGATGGCCGAATGAATCCGGCATCCAACAAGTCCTTTAGTTGTTTCCGAAGCTCCTCCAACTCCGGTGGTGCCATCCGATAGGGCACCGCAGACGATGAGCCTTGCACCGGCCTCAAGCTCGATCCTATGGTCCACCTCTCGCTTCGGCGGGAGTTGTTTGGGGAGTTCGGGTGGCATAACATCCCCAAACTCTTCAAGGACCGTCTTCACTTCGGTTGGGGGCTCCTCCCCAACACCTGGGCATCCTTCCTTCACCATAGCAATGAAGGTTGACTCCTGTCGCCTAACTCCTTTAGACAGTTGGAGCGCCGAAAGAGACTTCGCCTTGAGCTCTTCCTCTCGCATTACCTTCACCATGCACGTTTTCCCCTCGTCCATGATGCACATTGTGTTGGTGCTAGGAATTGAATTGCCCGCACCTGGTCAACGAACTCCATCCCCAACACCATGGGATAGTCGTCCATCGACACCACGGAGAGATTCACCTTGCCTCTCCACTCGCCAATACTTAGCTCAACACCTCGAGCCACGCCATGGATTGAACCGCACCTGGAGTTCACCGCCTTCACCGGCCCTTCTCTTCCTTGTAGACTATCCCCGATCTACGAGCTTCTTCGACCTTGATGAAGTTGTTGGTCGCACCCGTGTCCACCAAGGCCTTAGTTTCAAGGTTGTTGGCCTTAGCGAGCACGTACATGCGCCCCTTCGTCGTCCGGATGGTGGCACCTCCACCTTCGCCTTGATTGCATTGAGGAGCCGCAAGGAACCAAGTCGTGGATCCCTCGCATTCCTCTATTCGTCTTCGTTGATCATCGCGGAGAGCTTGGAGCGCCGGGCACTCGAACGCCTTGTGAGGGCCTTCACAAAGGAAGGGGAGATCCTTGGCTACTCCCCGTCCTTGGAACTATTCGCGAATTGTTTTGGGCGAAAGTCCTTAGATGGTTGGAAGGGTCTCCCTTTTCCTTCACTCCGTTGTCTCCCCCACGTTTCTCCTTGTGGAACCTGTTCGCCTTGGAAGTCGATGAAGAACTGGTGGTTTTCTCCGCTTCTTGTATTCGATGAGTGATTCGGCCACCGCCATGGCCGATGCCAGTCCTGCACATTTCTCCGCTGCGACTCCAATTTCGCCCATTGTTGCAATCCGTCCATGAAGGAAAATAGTGAATCCTTCGCGGACATATCCGGGATCTCCAATATCGCTCGGAAAATTCACGGACGTACTCCCGCACCGTGCCTTTGTGGGTAAGGCGCCGAAGTTTCGCCCGGGACTCGTCTTCCGTTCAGGGGATAGGCGGGCCTTGATTTCCCGCTTGAAATCTGTCCAATTGTCGATAATGCATAGGCCGCACTCCTTGTCGGCATATCGTCGCCTCCACCACACCATAGCCGAATCGACTAAGTATAAGGTGAGCGGTCTTCACCTTCTTTGCCTCGTCAACAATGTTCAAGGCATCGAAGTGTCTCCATGGTCCAGAGGAAGTTGTCTAACTCCCCTCGCATTCCTTGACCCAAAGATAGTCTTAGGCTTTGGCACATCGATTTTGGAGCTGGAATGGCCGCCAACGCCACCTTGGGTGATTGCCATCTTACAAGAGACCAATCCGCCTTGATCTCTTTGATTTCCTCTTGCATCGCCAGGATTTGGGACATGAGAGAACCCTTCAAGCCCTCAAATCGAGAGTTCATGTCGTCCATGACGGAGTTGAGAAGCCCTTGCATCCTCCCATAGCTTTCCTCACCCTCCGAGTCCAGCTTTTCGATGCTTTCGGTGTGCTCCTCGACCACCTCCATCTGTTCGGCTAACGCCAACTCCAATTTGGCTAGTCGACTCTCCACCCGGACATGTTTCTCTCGAAACGGACTTGTCTCTCCTCCGTTCCTTAGCGTGGTGCTCCTTGTCGCGGCCTTCGTGGTCGCCACCACTAATGACAACGAGATCCTCCGTTTGTCATTTTCGCACCGTCTCGAAGTTTTGATTGTTCCACCGAACTTTAGCACCAACCGGGCTTTGATACCACTTGGCACGGGGTCAGCCTTTATAGCAGCTTAACCCGTGCGGCACCTAGTTTCCACCCGTACGAAGGAACGCTAGGTCGGCCCTAACTCGTCGCATTTGGATCGGAACCCATCGATCCGTTGTAAAGCAATTGTGTGAAAGCGCTTAACGGAAGATCGATTTAAACGAAGGCAACAAACGATTGTATTGATTGCTTGAAAGCTTTACAACATCACTCCCCTACATATAGATGTTAACACTTTTCTGGCTATGTCGCCAGGAGACATCATATATGATTGAAACATAAAATCTCTACAACTTATTCTATAAGCTAAGTACAACACTTTACAAAGGGGAAATACCCCAAAATGGCCTAAGTATGCTAGGATAAGCCTCGGTCCGTGACACATGGAGGTTTAAGCTACCATAGCAAATAAGAAAATCATTGTTCTTACTATGAGAACCCAATACATCTCTCCCTCTCTCCCAGAATGAACGACTCCCAAATTACATCAAAAATCCCTTTTTGTCTTACAATTCTGTGCATAACCGCATCCCCTAACTGTTAGAACTATTCCCTCCATTAATTCAAACTCGTTTCCCTCTCAAAAAGGTTGAATGAGCATCGTCAGATCCTTTAATAAAGGATTACAGTCAGTACACGTGGCATCTATGAGGATTCGTTGATCGCTAGAATACATTGTGCGAAACCGCCCGCGGTCAATTCATTTGGTCAACTCAATTTCAAATGACCGTTTCAAATGATCAAGCTCTCGGGAGCTTGGTCAACTCAATTGGTCCCGTCATTTCTTTTTGGTCATTTCAAATTTGAAATGACCAGTACAGATTGTCCCTTGCTCCTTCATTCTTTCTTTGGACTTTGTACTTGGCCTCGTTTTCCATTCAAAGACAACAAAAACACCACAAAAGGATCTACTAATGCTATATTAGGGGTTAGTTCATTAATCATTCAAATTCATCAAAATGAAGTTAAAGATGTGATCTTTAATCATGAAATCCCCTTCATTTGACACTAAAATGTGTTAGAAAAACCCCCTAACACTACCACTGCCGTAACTATCCTTCTTCCTTGCTCCTCCTTCATCAGATCTGGCGCTACTCCTCCGCCATCCCTCCTCGCCGCGGATCCAACCACTCACCAATGTCAGGCCACCAATGGACCTGGATGTACGACCATCGACGACGGCCAAGCTCCTTGCCGATCTTGAGGACGACTGGACTCTCGCACGGCTCCATCGATAACGGCGAGGACTACTCGCTCCGCTATCGCGAAGTGTAAACTATTTTTTAAATTTTTATTAAATTTAAAAATTTCATTGACTTTAGATGAAGTAAATGTCAGTGGTATTAATTTTCATACCAAACACATAAAACGGATTAGATTGTCAAACAAAACACAAGTGCGTTTGGTTTATCCCATATCCGTATCTATAGATCGTTTTAGAAAACAGATACGTCCCATTTATCTTTATTTAATAATAATATTTTTTAAAAAATAAATTTAATAGTTATTTTTAATTATTTTTTTATTTTTAAATTTAAATTTAATTAGATTCAAATATTTTTTAAATTTTATTATTTGAATCCATCAAATAATTTTTAAAAAAATAAATAAAAAATATATATATTCTTTCAAAACACATTTTTTTATTAAATAAAAATTATTTTTAAATTACAATTAAATACAAAATTCAGAAGATAAAATACAAAAACCAAATAATCGTGTGTGCCAACCCTTCCACACAATGGCATGCTGGACACTGAGTTAAGTTGAAGGTTCTTCTGTTCTTTTTTTCTTCTTGTTTAAATTTGGGTTTTATAAAATTTGTTTTCAAGAATTGGAAATTTCAACTTCTTATATTTTTTCTGCAGATTAAATATCTTCAAATTAAGGAATTTAAGCACATTTTCAGTGTTATTTTCCTATTTCATGTTTTTTGGTTATCAGTAGAACTGGTTTTGTTCTTGTTGTGTTGAATGTACGTTGAAAGTGTTTTCTTAATATCAAAATAAAAATGGAATCATTTTAAAACAAAATATTATTAATTGTTAGGTTATGTTATTTAATACGTTTTAAAAAGTTACTTCATGATAAAATTATAAGAATAGTAATAATAATTAATTAATTAATTAATAAGAAAATAAATGTTTTTATTTAATAATAACTTAAAAATTAAATTATATTTAATAAAAATAGTTTTTATAGTTATATATATAAATGTTATATAATTTTTATTTTTATATATATAAAGATATATATAATTATATAAAACTCCATATAATTATATATGATATTATTTTTTAATGAATAATTATAAATATTTTTTTCTTTCACATGCGAATTTATTCAGGAATGTTTAAGTCGTTTGTAGTTCTAAGCTTCGATGGATCAAAGATTAATAGGTTGAGAGTTCAAAACTCCAAACATAATTGAAATCACGTAATAAATTTGTTTTAAAATGTTAATAAGATAGATCAATCACTACAAGAAAAATAGTGAGCGTTTTTTTTTGTGGCGTTTTGAAATAATACCGGCATAGGATATCTATGCAGACATTTTCTTAAAACGCGGCCCGTTAAAATATATTACAAATTTATTTATTAGGACTACAAACGAATTAAACATTCTGTGCAGGCTTCGTACGTAATTGCACGTCTCATGTAAAACTTTTGAGGCCGATACCTACACAAACCCGAAATATATACATAAATTACGTACACACCATTTCGACAGTGTTAAGATATATGTCACGGCAATAATTAATAACTATGTTGCTTTAAAAAAAGCATCATAATACTTTTAATCAAAAAAAGTTTCAAGAACCCTCAACTTTTACGAACTTCAAATATTAATTTAGATTTTAAAAACTATAAATACATTAATTTATATATGCAAAAAAGGCTATATATAATTAAAATTTTAAAATCACACCAAAGAAAAGATGAAATTAATTGGGTTGGAGAATCGATAGAAATTGAGACTTGGTATTCGAGAGTTACCGGTTAAGATTAACAGAGAATGGGTATCAGAAGGACTTGCAGATGGGTTTTAGAAACTTTTTTTTTCCCATATCTATTAACAAGCTAATACAATATTTTTAAAAGTCAAAAACATTTTAATTTATTAAAAGTATCCAAAATAATATATTCAAAATAAAGATAAAATATTCAATAAATCATGGTGAAGTCCAGCCAACCAAAGGTCTCAATATTAAAATCCATCAAAATTTATCTTTAAAAATAAAAAATTATATAAGTTAAAGAAAAAAACATTTATCATATTTAAATGTAAAAAATGAGCTCCCATTTCTCTGTACTTGTGTTACATTTTCTGTTACTAATTGAATTATCTATATGTATATCACAAATTGATTTTTTTTAAAAAAACATATAGGTTTAAAGAGCCTAATATAATATGTTAAAAAAAAATTAATACATTTGTAAGTATTATTTATGGATTTAATAATTCTTTCGAATACAATTAATAAATTTATAGTTGGATAAATTTTTTGACCTAAATAGATATTTAAACTAATATATATTAACCTTAAAAACAAAAAGGGTTGATGTATCCCAACCACGTTACAGTCGATTGGTTTAGGGTGGATATATTATATATATGAGTTAATACAAGATTAGTTAATAGTTAGTACAATCCAATTATTCCAATATAACGATATACACAGATTTACTCTGCGTGGGTGAGTTGTGTTCCGGGCCGGGGCTCTTCGCGCTAACAGACAAGCCATTATAAAAATAACTTAAATAATGTAAAAGGAAACTGATTACTGATTAAACTAGTCATTTGTGGGATACCAATTAATGCATTAAATTGAAATTTAATGAAATAGAAAATTTTGGATATGCCATAGGAATTTAAAATAAAATAAAATAAATACAAGATAAATAAACATTTACATGACAAACAATTCCTGTAGGGATGGACTACTCTTCTACATAGAAGTGGCTTCTAAGTCTACCTCTCCTCTTATTTTTTATATATATATATATGCATGTTTTTGCGGGTGTGCATTCCGACCCTCTCTTCCCAGACCACACACACATTCTCTTCAAGTAATACTCATCGCGCAAAAAAGCACAAAACTATGTCCAATTTTCTATGGTTCATGGTCGGTATGGTTCTGTTTTATCAACATGTTCTAACACCTGCTGAGTCTCGTCGACATGTCGTTCATGAAAAGACCGGGGCGTCTGGGGTTTTTGATGTTACCGACTTTGGAGCCACCGGTAACGGACGCTCCGATGACACCCAGGTCTCCATTTACACCACCATGCACCTTACATTTTTTTTTACTGAAGTGCCAAACAACTATTACAATCAATGCCACACACACACACACACACACACATAATATAATAGCAAAGTGTGTCAAGAAATTAACAAAGTATATATGTATATGAATTCATGACAGGCATTCAGCGCTGCATGGGAGGAAGCATGCAAAGCTTCGGTCTCTCCTACTATAAGAGTTCCCGCACGGAAGAACTTCATGCTTCAGCCTTTGACATTTAGCGGCCAGAGCTGCAACTTCAATACCATCACCGTCGTGGTAAATATTTTTTTACCCTTCCTTTATCATTGCTATTATTCTTCATTGGTTATATTTAATTAATTTAATATCGGTCATTGGATGAATCCTAAAGTATATAATTAAATGTATATATAAAGTTCTCACAATTAAAAAATAACTATATATATCGCTTTTATTGAAATTCAAAAACAAAAAGGCCCTCTGTTTTTATTTGTTAACAAACATCACCTCTAATTTACATGGAGATATAGTAGTATATATTGTGGGGTCATTTACGTGAGTTTGACCGTCGGATGATTAAAACATCATATTATTGACCTCTAATTTACATGAAAATTGTATTGTGGGATCGTTATATTGTTTCTCCATAGAATTAGTTCGCTCTAAGTTTACGTAATGACCACCTGCACCGTTAGGTGCAATATGTACATGAGGTCCCCCAAAAATATATAAAAGTGAGTTTGAGAGCAAGACTCCAGTTATATAGTCATGACATATAAAAAATCTTAAAACAGATTTTAAATTTTATCTAGTTATTTTATTATGTATGCTTGAAATTAAATCTTTCTTTTTTTAAATTAGGACTAATTTCACTTATTAAACCAAAAATGGATTATATTAAGATTAAAAGGTCTAATGTAAACTTGTTCTAAGAGATCGATAGTCATAAACGTACTTAGCCATATATATGTGTGTGTGTGTTGTTTCCGATCAATCTGCTATCATAAATACTGTGCTTCAATAACTGGTTGGGCTCATGGTCCCCTCCAAATCTGAAGGGGCTCGCCCGGCCCCTCTAATCAAACTTCCCTGCCCATAGTAAGAGTATTTAAGGCATAAACGTTTTTCCAATTTCCATACAGGTAATTAAGATATATAGCATATGATATTTGCAAAAATAAATAGTATATGATTGTTTTGGGGAACACTATACTGTTACATTGTTTTATTTATTTTATTTTATTTCAAATATTTGCTGTAACCGATGCATGCATATCTGCAGATAGATGGCAAACTAAGTGCGCCAAGTGATCCTTCAGCATGGAAATGCGATAAAAAGAAATGCAATCAATGGATTGGATTTAGTCGAGTGAGCGGCCTTCAGATCAAGGGATCTGGCCAAATCGACGGCCAAGGTGAAAGGTGGTGGGATCGCCCTTGCCACGATGTAATTAATTTCCTCTTATTTATAAATCGTCCATCCATCCTATATCATAATTTGTATATATCTGCTTTATAATAATAACTATAGTAACTTCTTTCTTTTTTTCTTTTTTTCTTTGAACATTTCAGAGCTGTGGCAAGAAACCAACGGTCAGTAATTGCCAATCACTTTCATTTTATCACCATGCATGCCTAGTATATCTATGATATATAAAACTCTGCCTCCAGGGTTGATGTAACTAATCGCGACAGTTGAATTTCATGCATCATGCATGGGTGTGATTTATGACAAAAACGATAAAGTCCTATATATTATTCTATAACAATATATATATATATATATATATATATATAAGTAAATTGATGTAATTGTCATCTCTCTTCTTTTCTTTCTTTTCTCTTCTTTGTGGACATTTATGGAATTATGGGTAATGCATGCATGCGCAGGCACTAGTGATAAGTCACTGCAACAATGCGCAGCTGAGCCAGCTTCAATTCTTGGACAGCCCGCAAATGCACATCGCCTTGGAAAACTCTAATGGCGTTCACGTCTCTAATATATCCATCTCCGCCGCCGCCCGCAGCCCCAACACTGACGGTATTCACATCCAGGACTCCACCAACATCTTCGTTGATCAATCCCGCATTGCCACTGGTACTAATAACTAATTTCTTGTGCAGCACTTTTTTGTTACCCCACTCCATACGTACATACGTCTTGCATGCATGCATGCAACACAGATGTGTGATCCTTTTCCAAATTAAATTAATGGATGCAGGTGATGACTGCATCTCAATCGGCTCGGGCTCTAAACACCTGAATATTACCAGGATCAGATGTGGACCGGGACATGGAATCAGGTATATACATATATACATTAGATCGAGCTCCTTTTTTTTCATTATTTGGTAAAGATCTAGCTACATATTCGATTTATTGTCTTATATACCTTTAATATATTCTCATCATAAATTTTTTTCCTTTTTTTCATGTATTAATTTATTTTGATTTTGTTTTTTGTGCATGTTTGTGTTGCCCAAAGCGTTGGGAGTCTTGGTAAGGATGGAGCGTATGAGACCGTGGAATATGTTTACGTGAGTGATGTTAATTTCACGGGAACCACTAACGGAGCAAGGATCAAGACATGGCAGGTAATTAATACTACGTACTTAATTTGTATATTGACAAATTTGAGGGTACTCCTTTTATTATTCTATTACTCAAAAAAATATACTGTATTTTGTTACAAATATTGTAGGGAGGAAAGGGATATGCCAGGAACATTCATTTTGAGCGGATAATGTCTACTGGCTCAGCTCTGCCTATTGTTATCGATCAATTCTACTGCGACCATCAAAATTGCAAACGTCACGTGAGTCAATTAATCTAATGTCTTTTATTTTCCTTATTCGCACAAACAATATAGTATATATATCGATCTACTCGTAGCTACAAGATTTTATGAATATAAAATTCCGCAATTAGACTGTAAAAAGGTAATTAATTAAGTTAATTAGGACGTGATAATATTTATTAATTTTGATCAAAATATCGATTGAAGAATTATTATGGGAGGGGTACATTTTATTTCTTTATTTACAGCAATGAAGCTGAACAAGTATTATATTGTTAAATTTTCTTTTGTGAGGGGGCCATTTCAGTAAAAAAAAATGCAATAATGGTGGGTGGGTGTGTATTTATTAATAAAAAAATGGTAAATCTGATATTGGAGAGGATTCTAATTATTAATATTTTTGTTTTGTTTCTGGAAGCAGACGTCAGCAGTGCATGTCAGTGACGTCACGTATAACCAGGTTTGGGGGACCTCGAAGGAGCCAACTGCGGTGAATTTTGCCTGCAGCGACGCCGTTCCGTGCAGAAATATCGTGCTCAACAACATAAACCTACGGAGCAGCCGAGGAAACGATGCGACGTCATATTGCTCGAACGTCGTAGGAACCCAGTCTGGAAAGGCCATCCCAAAGGTCCACTGCCTGAGCCAACAGTGAAACATTCATGCCCCCACCGCTCGGCCATTTTACGTATTAGTTGAATTTATCTAAAAGATTTGCTTCAATAAATTTTATTTAGTTATTATAGTCTATTAAAATATTAATTTTTTATATACATACTTTTTATATTAATTATAGTCTATTAAAATATTAATTTTTTATATACATATTTTTTATATTAGACTTAATCATGGCCATTAAATTCCACCAGTAACTCATTAGATTGTGACACAAGGGATACACTTCCAAGTTCCAACGAGTCCGGGCAATGTAAAGCACTAAAGCGAGTCAAAACAGTTCCAATAAATTTGTGTTTCCCGCGGAATTATTCTCATTGGAACTTCAAGTTTTACAATGAAGCAAAAAGGCCCATACACGAATCATGACGCAGAGTCAGAAAATAATAAAAGGTAGTGTAGGACTGTTCCAGCAGGGAGCGACAACATGATTTCCCAAGTTGAAATCACAGAAATAACCAAAATCTCTCAAATAAAACCTCCAGAAATAAAGAGTTGCTCATCCTTTGTAAAAAAGGCAATGGGGTAATATAATGGGTAGATTGAACTCTTAACACAACTAAAATTATTTTATACAACTGAAAGCCCACCAGAAAGGCTGACAGTTAAGAAAAAAAGAAGGGAAGAAAAAACTAAACTAACCTTTGCGCTCCACACCAGTAAGGGTTGAGCAGCAATGCGACTACGGCTTTAAAGCCAAGGCCAGACCAACCTTGGCACTCTTCTCAATGGCCTTGGTGTCCACCTCTGCAGATATGGTGAAGAGGGACTTTGGCCGCCACTCGTGCTGGATGACAGCAGAAGTCTTGCCGTAGTTGTTCACTCGTCCCTTCACCACAGTCAAGGGACTTAACGCGTGCTGGGCGCCAAGAGTGATGGTATTTTGAGTGCTTGAGATGTTATGAACTATCTCAGCGCCAACAGCTGTCAGACGGTTCAGAATATGGTAGTAGGATGCATTCAGGGTCTCACCCTTGTCATTCCTGCACAATTAAATATTATTATATTATTTCAGCTATGCATTTCAAGAGAATCACTGTGCGTGTTAGGCCAATATCTCCCGCCACAGCAAAAGGAAAAGAGGTAAATGGGTGCAAAAAGTGACAGCCACATAATAAAAAGGATAACAGCAACAGAAAGAAAGAAATCCACACTAACAAGGTCAATGCAGCAATCAGGTCTGCATTGGAGAAACTCAATCCAGCATTGCATTTGAGGAAAGTCCCGGTTTTGGTGTCAAAGGAGACATCAGTCCCAGCAGAAACGGTTTTACTTCCTAGCACTCCTGAGAAGTTGACAATAGGATTTGCAGTCAACCCAATGCTTGTGTTTAAGCCCACATAGTCATGCAGATACTGAAGTTCCACCTGTTATTCTCAAAAAAATTGAGACGCCACATAGCAATTTATTCATTTATATGGATTCCAAAAACAAAAAACAAAAAAACAGAACTGTATGGACAAAGGAATATAGTGCCGCATGCATATAATTCCAACCCTAAACAACAAAAGTTAGAAAATGATTCCTCAGCACACATACAAAGCCTCAACCAAGTGCTTACCTTGCCAGACCTTTCATCAGGAACTTTAAAGTTAAAGATCGTCTTCAATCCAGGAGCAAGATCAACGGCAGTGACAATAAATGACAACTGAACAGATGACAAAACTGATTAAATTATTAACCACGTGTCCTATTCTGATAAATTTTATAAACAATATATAATGTTTATATTAATGTAGAATTGTCAGCATATGGACATAAGAGGGAGGGTGACTCATCCACTCCTATTCTCACATAAATAGTCATTCAAATAACATTTAAAATTTGAAAAAAAAATATATGTGATTCAATCAATGCAACTTACAGACATTTGAGCCTAAAAAATACTTACAATTAAAAAAAAAAAACTCTTTACAGATATGATACTTTCATTTCCTGAATTGGAGCATTCCCATCTTACTTCAAATAAAGACAACATCATTCCCTTTCGCAGAAAAGTCGATACAGCGCCCATAAATTTAATCTGATGTCCACTTCAACAGGCTTAGCATTAACGTGGTTCAGTTCAACAAGAACTCATACGATGCAACTTAGAAGCACATGTTGAAATTATGTCATGGATAATGTCAGGCATGATGGAATATTTACAGATGCAATGTCCACACATTTGAAAGGCACATCCAAATCGTCTCCATTTTATTTATAAAATCATTTCTAATAAGAATTGAGAAGGCACGCTTTCATTCAAACAAATTATCAAGCCAAAAAGACCTTAATGAAACATGCAAAAGCAATGTAATAAGGCGCTTGTTATTCAGGGACGGTTGACATCAAAACTACCAGTCTACCACACAGCTCCAGTAAGGGAAATTTACTGGCCCTAAATTCTAGAAGGAAAACATTCCAGCAATTACTCTGTAGGTATGAAAACTATGGTATTCAACAGTTGAAAATTTATAATTATAATTAGGGGACATTAAAAGGGCTTACATTGTTGCTTGTATCAACTTTAACATCAGTTGTTATGTTTTTATGCTTGAATTGGGTATTAACATCAGCTAGAAAGAGGTCACCCTTCTTTGTTCCTGACGACGTGATGGCCTGCAACAAAGAGCAAAGCAAAGATCCACATGCAACGCAACCAACATTAGGCGGATGCAGTAGAATGGGAAGGGAGAAAGCATTTATAAAAAAAAATAGTGAAAAAATGGATCATTAAGTACATGATAGCATATCCGAATATGATCTAAAGACATTCAGATGCAAGTTTCTACAAATTAGAATCCCTTTTCTTTTTTGCTTTTTAACAAATAAATAAACACAAACTCTCGCAACAGATGTAAGTACAGAACCATAACATTGACATGCATTACAATGGAATTCTTTATGGCTATTTAATCATGCACAGTGACATGGCCCCATTGAACAACTACAACCGGGGGCCTAAAATGACCTATGAAATTATGAATCCCAGTTCCCAAATCGATTTAGTTATCAAATCATAGAGTGCTTCGGTCATGATTGATAATACATTAAACAAACAATTCAATATAAAGCCAACAAACAAACATCGTAACATGAATTACTAAATGGAAAAAAAAAAAAACGCCTTTCCAACATCATTACATTTGAAATGTATGATAAAACAGGGCGCATAAACCTCCAAAAACAGCGGAAACATCAACTTCGAAATTATGACCAAAAAAATAATAATCCAGAGACAACAAATATAAATAGCAGTACATCATTACAAATACGCTATGATAAAATATCCATATAACAATACATTTACACTAAAACTTATCAATACATTGTGAACAACAACCGCGCGCGAACAAAGCTCGCATCAAATGAAGCCACGAAATATATCATAGAATTAATTAAATGCACTCACGACGCCGGTGGGGGAGTAGGTGGTGAGCGTGAACTTGTGGTCGCCCTGATAATCCTTGTACAGAAGATCTAACCATAAAACAATCACCATCGACAAAAAAACTAGAATCCAGAAAAACACGAAAACACATGAATCGATCAACACATAGAGAACAGACAGCAATTACCTCTGGCGTTTTTGCCAATGCCAGCGTACAATCCTGGACCTTTGCTCATGATTGAAAATCGAATGGATTGGTGGGCGAGAGAATCGAGAATCGAGAATCGAGAATCAAGAACAACCTAGGTAGCTAGTAGTTTGCGCAGATTTGTAGGGCGGTTCGGATTCGTCGAAGAATGCAGGCCGTTGGATGACGCGGACCAAGTGGACGTCAATCTGTTTTATTTATGTATTCAAATTTCATAAACTTTAATTGCGGATCAGATTTGGAGATTAAAAACAAAAAGTGAAGCGTAAGCGATGTCGCGTCGTGTGTTGTTGAAATTTTAAATTTAATTATTTGCTTGCGGAAACAGGCCAAATTGCGTTTTAGTGATTGGAGGGAAAATAAAGTAAAATGAATATTCTTTCTTCTTTAATTTTCAAATTAAATTTTATTTTTATGCTATGTGCTTGGCTAAAGATGGATTTTGGGTGAAAATAAAATAAGTGAAAAAGAGGTGGAAAAAAATGGGTAGAAAGAAAAGATATGGAATTTTATTTTTATATGGGGTGCTTGGTTGAGGTAGAAAGTTTATGAAAGAGTAATATAATTTTTATTTTTTATTACTTTTATTATGTTATTTTGACACATGACAGCATTTTATTTGATCTTATTTTACTATTAGTTTTTCGTGAGTTTTCCTAGCAAATGAATATGGAAAACGTTTTATGATTTTCAAGGCCATTTTATATGTTTACTGTGCAGACTCCACCTCAACCAAGCAGTAGAAATCGAGTTATCCACTCATTTTCCATACATCAGCTTTTTTTCCATACCTTTTCCGTAGGAACCAAACAGGGTGTTGGTGTGTGCTTGGATTTCGTGATTAATTTTTGTTTGGTTTTTTACTTAATCAAAATCATGGTTTGTCAAAATATATTTGCAAAATAAAATTTTATAATTCAAAATTTGGTTTTTGAGAAAAAACAAATTGTTCCAACCCAAATATGCCAACAAATTTAAACAAAATTAAGTTTTACTATGTAAATTATGGATTATGTTGAAACCAAACAAACATTAGTCATGATAGAGTGTGCGTTTTAAATTTCTGACTTTTACACATTAGTCGTGGTATACAGCTCAAGTAGTATGGTTGTAGGTTATTGTTTATTTTCATTTTTAAAGGCTACAATTTATCATGGATAGTTGGCTATTTTTTAGCATTGTTTATTTGCACTAGTTTAATGAAAACTCAGTTAACTTAAAATGAATGAATAATTTAATTATAACAGTTTATCAATGTCTAACAAGTATATTTTTTATTTTTATCATTACAAATTAAAATAATATATATCTTATACATGTTTTTAGCTCTTTATTTTTAAGATAACATATTTCATTTTATAATATTAAAATCCTACAAAAAATTGTTTTAAAAAAAAATCATAAGTATTAGGCAACACTTAATAAATATTGACTTTAGCCTCATATGTAATTCATAACCAAACTTATTTTAAGATTAATATGATTCATTCTCAAAGTTGCATTCAAATATTAAAACATATAACTATTTTAAAATAGTTTTGTTAGCTATTTATTGACTATAACCACAAACAAAATGGCATACCAAGTTCCAAAGCGCCCATACCATGAAATGTTGGAAAGAAAAATATAGAAATAGTCTTTTGTATACTTTTTCCCAAGTAGGAATTAATAAATATTAAGTTTAATCTATCAATTATTTTGTTATCATATTTAAGTGCAAATGATAACTAAATTTATGCCATGTTTGATACACCGGAAATGAAATAAAAAAAATCAAATAATAAGGGAATTAATGATTCTCATGTGAATGTTATATCTTATACATGGATAAGTTGATTCCCTCTATACCGCAGGTTTATAAATGTTCAATTACATAAAAGATTCTTTCTATCATTTTTACCTTTACCTTTTCTTCTGTACTAAGTAAGCAACCATATAACCCATGTTATTTTCGTTGCCAGAGAGAGGGAGAGATGGGGATAGGAGTTTCGTTGCTAGAGAGAGGTGGATGTGAAAGGAAGGTTTGTTAGAGACATAAAGAGAAATAGGATGGGGGTGTTTCATCGGGGATAGAGAGATAGGACAGGGGGATAAAATTATAATTTTTGGAATAATACTATATTCATATTATTGTATAGCAAATGCATAAAATGTAATAAAAAAATTCATTTAATTTTTCATGATTTAATTTCGACTAATTTCATTTTTGCGTATCAAACAAGCTATTAGTGTGTGTATACATCCTTTATCTCAATTATCATTTAAAGCTTACTATAGCTTAAAAGGGTGAACACATTTTAAAGCCTAGTTGAAACATATGCTCGACACACGTTGTTCCCCCGAAGCTTGAAGTAGGATAACTATAAGGTTTTTTTTTTGTTATTTTAACATTACACTTTGTTAGCACACTTTATTCGCATATATAATTTAATGGTTCATATTTACTATTTGCTTAAAATATTATTTTTTCAAATAAAAGAGTGAAAAATAAAATAAAAGAGAGACATTGAAAATAAAAAAAAGAAATTTGAGAAAATATAATTGTTTGAAGAATAAAGAGAAAATAATAAATATTAATTTTGAATGAGTATTATTCATAATTTATGTTTATAAAATAAATATACTGAAAAGCAATAAATTTATAAAATTTATTAAATTTTCCATTGAAAGTATAAAAAAAGTCGTGTGCTCTAACTATGTTTTTTTTAATCTTAAAATTAATTTTAATTAATGTTCTAGTTCTATATAAATTGATAATGGGCTATTTTGATAATGATGTAATTGCAAAAGAAGTTGTTTTCAAATGTGCTATAAACTTTTTTATGAAAATAAATAATCAATTGGTTGACAATTTAAATGTATTATAATTTTTTTTAAAAAGTGATAATTTTACTCTAAATTGATATCATCAAACCGCGTGAGCCTGCTATACCTCTTTGTTTGGTACGTGTGAACAATTGGTGAAAAACAGAGAGTATGAAAAACAGATAGAATTATATTTTTATGTTATTTGGTAACCGTGGAAAACATATATTAAGGATAGAAAAGTGTAAACTACAGTGACATTTGACATTCAACGGAGACTTATATTGAAAACATATATTGATGTTTTTCTTACCATCAAGCTAATGGAATTATCTGTGAAAAACCAATGGCAACATTGGATACTTTTATGTGCCAACTATAATAATACTCAACTCAACTGATGCTTTTGTTATATATTTTCTGTATCTTTTTCCTCTACTGTTTTTTATTGTTTCACTTTTTTTATTCACAGTAATATAAAATATATTTGTAATGTATTTTCTATATCTTTTCTAGCATTTTCGAACAATATACATGAAAAAATAATTTTATATTCATTTTATCTCCCCTGTTGTTTTTTTCTACCTTTTTTTTTCTACGTGCTCATCGCGCCCTCATAGGTCCAACCCCCCATTTGAAAGGTCAACCCGACCCGTAAGATTATGACTTTCCGGGTCAAGACCAAAATGGAGCTCCCCTGTCGGTCTCCCGCTGGCTGTTGAAAGACGGACAGTGGACTGCGAACGAATCGGAGGTCGCAACACTCGCAATCAGTGGCGGCGTTACCTTATGCTGAGGGCGTAGTTACGTTACGCGTTACCACTTACCACACAGACAGGCAAATTGCAAGTCGTAGCAGCCGTGAGCCGCCCAAGTCGATGTCACGACACAGGCCACCGCCCGCCACCGCCCAACGCTAGCCGGCGACCATCTTCCGCCGCCCGCCAACGCCTTCGTGCGTCGTTTGACTCTTCTCCCAGATCCAGCCCGTCCCAGACCCAGATCCAGCGCCAGCGGCCGGTCAGCGTCTCCCTCTCCAGACCCAGACGCGGTGATTCCGGCAACCATAGCCCGCCACCCACCTGCTGTGTCGCCGTTGCGTGCTATCTGCCCTTGGCGTTGGCCATTCCCGTTCTACTTCTGCTCGTTCAGGTTGGTATCCCTCACAGCTCATTGCCTGCCCTTTTCAATAATTTAAAATATTTCAATAATTTTAAAATGTATAATTTTCTTTTTATAATTGATAATTTGGTGTCGTGGTATACTGCTATTCAATAATTTAAATTGGGTCTTAATTTATTTTTTTTAAAGTATGAATTTCTAGTCTTTAATGTTTGTAGTGAATGTATTATCCATTTATAGTTGTGCAAGTGTTTGATAACATTGGTAATGAAAGCAAGCTATCATGCGATGATATTAAGCTATGAAGATCCGAATGATGATTTTATGAAATTTCATATATTTTTTAGCAGTCTTATATTTAAAGACACTAAAAGACTTTTACAAGTATAATGATATTTTATTAATAATATTATATTTAATTTTTGTAATGAATATTGAACACCCTACAAAATTGTTCTAAAGTCACCCCTGCTCACAATCGGCGTGCATGAAGTATGATTATAGTTTCTTATTCGCATGATTAAATTTTGTATTAGTTTTGATTCATTTTCTCTATTCGTAGTTGCAGTTTTTTTTTTTTGCGAGTGTTTTAGTTCAATCAAGCTTTTCTAGGCCTACTCTGATGAATTCCTCATACTGTTTGTGTAATCACAGTGTATAGACATCGATTACATAATTTTAATGTTTTTTTTTTGAAGAATTAGTTGTGTGTGTGATACATGTTTTGAGGTTTCAAGTTAAGTTAGGGGGAAAAAAGAAGCAAATACGAAATTCGTAGTTGTTGTGTAGTTGATCCGATATGATGGTTGAGGACCTCGGCGTTGAAGCCAAGGAAGCAGCGGTTCGCGAGGTTGCAAAGCTCTTGCCACTGCCCGAACTCTTGGAATCCATTTCATCCGTAAAGGCCGACTACATTGCTCGCCAACAGGTAGCATTTCTATGCACTTTCCTCCTACATTTTTTTTGTAATTCTGCTGGTTTACCTAGGATACAGCATTCTAAAGTTACTGATTGCTAGCCACTTCGGATGTGTCACTTAAATAGCTCCTGAAACAAGCTTAATGGTTCTAGCATTTGTATTGACTCTTGGGAAGACCCTAAAAGAAATGAAGTTGAACCACCTTTTCCTTTCCCCTGCCATTTTGGGTTAGGAAAATGTGAATGTGCTTTTCTATAGAAGAACAATGCATCCCGAGGGGTGAAGCGGGAGAGAACGGATTTCCATTTTGGGGTTTTGAATAAGATGATGTTTTCATTTTCTTTTATTTTATTTTTAAAGTTGAATGAGGATGATAGAATTGAGGGTGTAAGTATTTATTTTACCAATATAAAAAATACTTGGCAACTTAGTTTTCTATAAAAATGATTTCTTACTTTTTCTTGAAAATAATTATCCAAAATGTTTATAAGAAGTTTCATAAATAAATAAATAAAATTTCAAGTCTCTCCCATCCATTCAAAAGTGAAAAAAGTTGGGCTATCATTGTGTAAATAAGGGGGTATTAAGTTAGAGTTTGTTTGGTAATGCTGTCTTTTCCTGTCATGAGTTATAATAATATGTCTCACAAATTGCTTTTATTGGGACCGTATGACTGAAAATTGAAAATAAATATTGAAGCTTTAGGGATGCTTTCAAAGCACTTTTGAAAATAAATAAAAGATAAAAAATAAAAAAGAATAAGCCCAAAACAAAACAATGAAAAAAAACAGCAACTTCATCAAATGATCCCTAGGCTTTTGCTTTCTAATTTTGTTGTTGTGCTTGATTTCAGGCAAATGATGCTCAGCTTAGTACAATGGTGGCAGAGCAGGTATATGCTCATAAAATATATTTTATGTTTTGCCTTTCGTGCTTTTTCCCTGTTATAATCTTTAGATTTCGAGAAACTTAAGGCTGGATAGTTCAACCTCCGATTAATTTATCCTTAAGTGTACTGCAGGTAGAGCAGGCACATGCTGGCTTAGAATCACTATCCTTGTCCCAGAAAACAATCAATCAACTTCGTGAGAACTTCCTTTCCATTGAAAAGTATGTTTTTGAGAAAACATAAGAGAAAGAATGATGACATTTGACACAATGTTTCTGGCTATCACGCAATGCACAGATATGATAACTTGGGGACTAATGCTATTGATTTATCTTCTACATCAGGTTATGTCAAGAATGCCAAACGTTGATTGAAAATCATGATCAAATAAAGCTTCTAAGCAATGCAAGGAATAACTTGAATACAACTTTGAAGGTGCATTACTTATTACTATTGGAGTTGCATGTACTCATGCATTTATTGAACACCTACAACAATGTAAATTCTAGAATGGATCATTGTTTGTTTCTGTTTCCATTGTCTATTGTCTTTTTGTCTCTAGTATAATTATCAGTAAAAACAGTTATTTATTGGACTTGGTGTTGCAAATTCCCAGAAAGGGATTTAGGTGTACGAGTAGACCATGATTCATGATGTCTGAATTCACTGGTCCCTTGTTTACTAAAGTAGACATCAGTAGTTGTATTTTCTATATGCGCATAGCCTTCAGGTTGTTAAGTTTTGAATTCATTTAATATTTATTTTCTGCCATTAAAATTCTCCTTATTTGCCTTGTGTTGGTCGTCTAGCTTGTTAATGTAATTAAAATGCATAGGATGTGGAGGGGATGATGTCAATTTCTGTTGAAGCTGCTGAGGCGCGGGATTCTTTAACCGATGATAAAGAACTTATTAATACTTATGAGGTAAAATTAATCCTTATTGCGATATTATCTTTTAATTATGCATATATGCCTCAAATATTATAGACAGTTTATCAAATTTGTGATCTGTATTCCCTTCCTTTACCTATATTTATTTAGAGATTAACAGCTCTTGATGGGAAGCGGAGGTTTGCATTAGCTGCAGCTGCATCTCATAAAGAAGAGGTTGGCAGATTGAGGTCTGCAGCTTATTTTCAAGTTCTTCGCAATTGGCTTTTAGTTTAAGCTCAGTGTTAGACATGAATTATTATCACTAGTGTAGTAGGTGCTTGTTGTGGTAATGAAGTTTTAATGGCTGACTGTATTTGCTAAGATCAGATGTACATGTTTTATGGAAAACATTCATCTGTAAAACCGTCAAACCGTCCCTGTGTTTTTGAAAATTCGATGACATAGATCTGTGCCATTGGAGTGTAATTTTGTTACCAGCTAGTACAATATCAAAAATGATAATGATTTCATTGAATTTGAACCAAGTTTTATGTTTGGTGCAATATCTATTTATCTATCTATCTATATAGAATTTGTCTTATAAATCATTGCCAAATAGTTTTTAGCTCAAACCCTATATTGTGGTTGTAGTACTTGAATCTTTTCTGTATTTTCAAAAACATTTCAGAGAATATTTTGAAGATGTGGATCGTTCCTGGGAGACATTTGAGAAGACACTATGGACTCATATTTCCAATTTTCTTAAATTATCCAAAGAAAGGTATATTCCTTTAATTTTAGTCTCTTGATGACTACTGCCATTTGTTGTTTACTCTGCACATAACTACTTACTCTTGGTATTACCTATCTTCATAGAAATTCCAGTTTTGGACTGTTAGTCAAGCCCTTGTGCTTATAAGAATTTTATTTTCATGTTCAATGGAAAAAATGTTAATAAATACCTTTTGATCTCAGCTTAAATAATACTAATGTAACTTTTCGTGGGTTTTTTTATGCAGCCTAATTTTAATAATGTTTTTGTCTTGAGCATTTTTGCTTTACCTTGCTATATTGTCATCCATTGAATATTGTCATATAGAAAGCTACATGCAGCTTCAGTAGTTTTCATTTTCCAAATCTCTCTTTTAAAAAATTAACGAAACTTGAAAAATAGAGGTGCTGCATATATGCATGTGTGTACATGCACGTGTTTGCTCGTATTATTTTTAGATTACATATTTTAATGAATATTGTTTGTGTGCATTTTCATGTATATGTCTGTATTTTGTAAATTATAATTTTCTAGGTATCTATATATATTGTCGAATGTGCACTTGCATACTTGCCTTTGTGCTTTTCAATGTGCTTTTTGTTCATTTTTTTCATTATATTCAATTTTGTCAGCAGCCCCACAAACTTTGGTACGGTTCTTTGAGGTATGTTGCTTCTAAAACATTTCCAATTTTGTCCTAATGTATATTCCCATTTGTCCCATAATTATCATTGTTATCATAATCATTTGCCTCTTCTAGTTTTACTTTGCATTTGAAAGTAAAGTGTCCAATCTTCTCCCATCTAAAACATTTTAAAGGCAACTTGCCTTTGGTCATGCTTGAACTTTTATTAAATTTTCTTGTAAAGTATGCTTGGACTTCATCTTCACTTTTATCCTTTGTGTGAGAAATATTGAATTTCTTGTCTCACTTCTCCCTTTCTTTTTTGTACAATGGATGAATATATAGACCACATGATAATCATTGGTCTTATAAAGAATAAATGCCTAAAAATTATGCTTAATAATTACAAGAATTAAATACATCTTGAGAAAAAAGAAAAGATACCATATTCTTTTCATTCTAGGAAATTGGAGAGCAAATTTGACCCTTTGTTTGCTAAATTATTATCGTTAATTACAGACCCTTTGATTATTTTATTAATGTCATCTGTTACAGTTCCTTTGATTGTTCAATTATTATCGTTAGTTACATACCCTTTGATTACTTTATTAATATCATATATTACAGTTCCTTTGATTATTCCATTAATGTCGTTAGTTATAATCTTGGAAGGTGGACTCAGATCCAAACTAACTTTTAACTTTCCCCCTTAAGTTGGTGAATAGTTATTTTTTATTTTCTTGTTGGAGAGGATTTTATAAAACATTGGATTGCTTATTCCTTTAGTGAGGATAACAACGAACCAACTATGGGTAGACACATAAGGTATACAAATCAATCCATTATCCAGCTTCTCGTTAATGAAGTGTCTAACGACTTCAATGTGCTTCGTTCAATCGTGTTGTATTGGATTGTGAGCTATATAGATAGCAGCTTTATTTTCATGGTACAACCTTATTGGACCTTTTCTTTGAATTTTCAAATCATCTAAGATAATTTTTATCCCAAGCAATTCACACAAACCATGATCCATTGTCCGGAATTCTCCTTCTGCATTAGATTAGGCTATTAGATTAGGCATTAAGTTATTAAATTTATAATGAAAAGGGTGTAATATCTAGATGTCGACCTTTTGTCATCAATTGATCCTACATAATTAGCATCTATAGAGGCCTCAATAACCAAACTCCTATTCCGTTTAAATAGGATCCACATTTTTGGAGTCTCTTTAAGATATTGTAATGGATTGCGTAAACTTCCTTTGGGTTATGTATAAGCTTGATGATTTCAAGGTTGCCTTACCGGTTTATCTAAGGAACTATGTTTCTATTGTGATATAAATGTGCCATGCTTAGAATGAGCCACTTTATTCCCAACAAAATACTTCAACCTCTCCGGTATTTTAATGTCGAAATTCTTGGTCAAACGGTTCAAAAATTCCTACTCATTATTATTTCTAGTCACAATTATATCATTGACATATACCAAAAGAGGTATAAGTGTCCCTATAGATGAGCATTTGATAAACCATGCATAGTCCCCTTGACTTTGTTTATATCCATAAGCACACATAACTTTCATAAACTTGTTAAACTCCTAGTGATTATTTAAGACTATATGAGGCCTTTTTCAATCCATACACAATATTAGCACTCAATTTTCCACCATAACCAGGTGGAACTTCCATATAGATTTACTCCTCCAGTTCACCATGCAAAATAGCATTTTCACATCAAATTGATGCAAATTTTACCCATAATTGGCTGCAAGAAACAACAATAATTTGATAATATTCATTTTTGCAATCTGGGCAAAAGTTTTTGAGTAATCAAATGCTTAAGTTTGAGTATAGCCTTTGGCTACTAATCTTGCTTTGTATCTCTCAATTGAACCATTTGCTCTATACTTCATAGTATATTTTCATTTACATCCCACAAGTTTCTTGTTGGGAGCCAATAATACTAGCTTTCAAGTTTTGTTCTTCTCTAGAGAGCTTCCATTTCTATATATATAGCTTGTTTTTATTCCTTTTTAGATAGAGCCTTGGACAAGTTGGTAGGAATAAAAACTGTGTTTAAGATAACCAAGAAGGATCCATGAGAAGATGAGAACTTATTGGCGGATTTATAATGTGAAAAAGGATATAAAAGATGTATAGTGCATTCTCTAGTTTTTTTTTTTTTTTGGGTTGTGGGGGGGGGGGGGGGGAAAGAAAATAGCATGGTCAGAAATATAAATTGGAGCAAGGGAATTAGGAATTGTTACCTCAGGTGCAAAAGTTAAAGATGAATTTTGAACATGTATAGATGCAGGGGCTATCTGCTGTCTCCTCGAAAACAATTTGCCATATTGCTCATTATCAATAGCAAAATCAAGGACAAGAGCTAATTAAGAGGTTGAAAGTGTTGTTTGTTCAGGAATATGTTCAAATGCGAAAGGTGGTATAAATGAAGTTTAGAGAGGCCAAAGGTGTTGTTTGTTCAGGAACTGGTTCAAATGCAGGAGTATGCAAATGTGAGGAGAGGCAATTCATTAAGAAGGAAGGTCTTATCTTTCTCTTCCAAGAGTGAATGAATTCTTCCCATGAAGAAAAGGATTGGTGTAATATAACTCCTTTTCATCAGAAGTAACATTTGAAGAGAAAAGAACTTTGCAAGATGGAGGGTGATAACACTTATATTCCATTTGTGTGAGAAAGTATCCCACAAACATAATTTCAATGCCCATGGATTAAGTTTGTCTCGATTTTGACTATGAATGTGAACAAAAGCAACACATATAAAGATGTGAGGAATAAGATTATTGGTAGTACTTAGATTAGAATAGAAGGTTGTGAGCACCTTAATTAAACTATGAGTTTGCATGATTTTGGAGGGAAGTTGATTTATGAGATGAGTTGCTGTAAGGATAGCTTGCCCCCAAAAGATTTAACTTGATTGTGGAAAGAAGAGCCCTAATAGACTCAAGAAGATGATCATTCTTTCATCCAACAAGACCATTTATGTTGAGGGGTATAAATAAAGGAGGATTCATGTATGATTTTTTCCTTTTAAAAATATAGGGGAGTTTGATCGAAGAAATTCCTAGCATTAGTTGGACCTCAATTTTTTAATACTAATCCCAAATTGATTTTTGATCAAAGAGAAAATTGTTGGGAGAATAGTACTAAAAAATCTAGATAGCACGAGAGCAATCATCAATAAATGAAACAAATTATTGGGCCTAAGAGATATTGGGACCATTAGAGGGTTCATGATATCACTTTTTGAATAGGAGTAAAATAGAATAAAATTTATTATATAGCTGGTTAGAAAGAGACATGTTTGTGTTTGGCAAGCCTCAAGCGCTATACGGAAATCTAATATTTAGAATGTGAGTGAGCCCCTTTCGAGGTAATCCTTTGTCCTGAATGAGCTTATTGGCTTTGGGTTATCTTTAAGGAACCTATTAAATAACAACCCCATTTAGCCTCGGTAAGGCTTTCAGAAACTTACTGAGTAGGGATCCTGATTTAACTTCAAATACTTTGGACTTAGTCTTTGAATATAGCCTATTGATTAATGCTTATTGGGCCTAGACTTGGCCTTGAGACTTTCGAGTACTTTAGGTTATGTTTAGTGTTGTATTGGGTTTTTTGCCTTGAAAAAGTGTCCTGAAATTCTGTACTCAAAATCTCGAGAAAACTGAAAATTTGCTAGATCTAGAGGAGCAAAGTCATGAGGTGAGGCAATCGTCAAACATCCACTACTGCTATAGCCATCATCCTCTCCGCACAAGCTGACAGCCAAACTTGGACTCCTGCTCTGTTGGTAATTGGCCTTCCCTCCAGGACCTGCAAGGCTTGCCGCCCAGGATAAACCACTGTGGGTCCAGAAGAATTGGTCCCCCAGATTCACAAAGACAGTAGTAGCAGAGTAAGAAGAAGCCCTGGCTCTGGCTGGTTTGGTGCCGAAGGCTGCACACATGGCGAAGAGGTAATTTGTCGCACCAATAGAAGTAGTAGTTAGTGCTGGATAGGGAGCAATTGCAGATTCATTGAGACGAAAGCAGGAGACTCAGAGTGCCTAAGGTTGAGAGAGGGGTTGAGAGAGACAAGAGAAGGGGATCCGAAGGACAAAATAAAAATAAAAAAAATGAAAACATCTATTTAGGTGTTTTCATTTTTTGTGATTTGGGTATCACATGTATAGTATTGTATTTAGAGACTAAAAGTGAGAATATGCCAAACAAATAATTTACGGTGTTTCTATGCTTAAACACGGAAATAGGGTGAAAACACCCTCTTCGGCCAAACACTCATTGATTATTGTTCACCTTTCTACTTTGTCTAGCTACTTATTAGTACTGACTTAGCCTTTGGGGCTAGCTTTATTAATTAACGCTACCTGAGCCCTTCACGATTCTAACTTTGATCTTTTGGCTCTTAGCCTCTTGAGTAGCTTATTGATGTTTTTGATTAACATTTTGAATTCTTTGAGTGTGACTTTTAAGATACGAACATTTGTATAAGTTACGAAATAAATTAAGTCTTGATTACTAAGGAGTTTTCAAAAACAGTTGAACATGCCGATGATTAACATTCAGAATTGACCGAAACCAACATCTTTCACTAACCCTATTTCTGACATTGTTATTTACTAACTCTGTCTCAATTGCTTTACATTTTACCATGTTTGTAGAGTAGTATTGGATTTGGCTGGAGAATCAGCACGTCATTCACTAATGTTATCTCTATATTGTCCTCCACCACCATTTCAGCATCGTCAACATTTGTCCTATTTGCGCCACATGCATTCTAATTCAAAGATGCATGCTAACTGCACAGATGCATTGAGGGTTGACAAATCATTACGACTTAAACAAAGCTTGGATTAACAACATTTAATACCAGTTTTTTCCTGACTGCTGGACATCATAGTTTTATGTTCTTTCTTTTTATTTGAAACTTGTTTTATTACTTATACATCAATTGAACTGACTTCCAAAGATTTGAATAAGGATAATATATTCGAGGAAAAGAATGCTGGAACCTGCATAATTCTTCAGGATTGAAGGCACACGCTTTTAAATTGAGTAAATTTACTTGAGTTGAGATATTGTTTAGAAGCTGTTTGTGGACGTGGAGACAATTTAATTTTGAGTTTTGATCTGCTATCTCCCCCAGAGTCGCCTGTGGTATCTGCCCATTACAAAAATGTCCACATTGGACCACATTAACACGACATTAATTGGAAGGGGAAAAACATGAGGGTCTACTTGGGTAAGATAACTGTACAAGCCACGCCAACACCCGTTCAGTGACCCTCCCACCAATCTGATGTCACCATCAACGAGACCTGCACCACTGTGACTCACCTTCTCCGGCCTTTCCATATCTCCAGCCGCTGTATGCTGCCATGATAGTCATCATGCCATTCTCCAAGCTCCAGATCTATTGAAGATCTCCACTCTCGGCTATGACAAATAGCTCTTTTCTGGCCACTGATCTGATCTCCAGCTGTCATTACACCAGGCCATTGTTTTGCTCCAAAGTCCAAACCACACCAGACCATCCCTACATCCCCCGAGCAGCCGCCCCTGCTAACACTCACCAACACCCACCACGACCCAAAACCTGGCACTACTGTTGCTCCAAAGTCCAAACCAACTATTAATCCATGCTGGACTGCTGCACCCCTAGTGACCGTGCCACCATGACTTATCACCACTATCCAATTGGTGAGCAATGCCTCCACACTATCACCACCAGCCACCATTTCTAGGCCTCCACCTCCAATGCCTACAGCAGGCCTTCGATTCACAGTCATGGTATACATTGAGAGAGAGAGATTGGATAGCATAGAGATTTGTTTCCTGGTTAATTTTGTGCTGATGTTTTCTTACATGGACACTTTTTCTTAATGAGGAGATAAAAGATCCCGGCTCTTTAATTTCATCAGAACCGATCCTCTGGAGCATTTTATTAGGATAAATGGTATTCACACTGTTAATATTATGTATTTTACTGACATATTTCGTTATATTGAATGTAGTGATTCCATGTTTAAGTGATACATGCAATAATCTGATCTTCGTTACATTTCTTTCAATTTCTTTCAGGGTGGTTGAAATGCAAGAAATTCTTGATCAGCAGCTTGCTGAAGAGGCGGCTGAAGCAGAGGGTGGTGGGGCCATGGCATCAATTGCTAATCCCCGTAGGACTACCAAGTAGGTTTTGAATTTTATGCATCTTATTAGCCCTTTTCACCATCTTATTGACCTTCCTACTATTTTGCCATCCATACTTGATGTTTGATTAAGGCTTGTTGGTTTGGTTTGGTTTGATACTAATGTTTGATGGAGACTTTGTCAATGCATATTTCACTAGTTCTTCAAAAGTGCATCCCTTAATTCTTATTTGCTTGTGATTTTCTTCTGGATTTCAGAAATTCTACCAATGCAATGGTTTCTTCTAGAAATGTAAAACAACAGAAGTTGAAGGTTCAAGGGAAAGGCTATAAGGATAAGTGTTATGAGCAAATAAGGAAGGCTGTTGAGGGACGGTTTGCCAAGCTTTTGACAGTGGTACATCTTTGCTTGAAAATATCAATATTTTGCTGTATTGTAGTGGAAAATAAAGCTTATGTTTTTTTGTTTTACATCTGATTTATTTGTAATTTGCACACCAGTTAGCTTTTGAGGACCTGAAAGCAGCATTGGAGGAAGCTCGGACGGTACATGGAACTATCTCTGTAGTCCTCAAATTTCTTTTTTTCTTTTTGGTGTGTGTTTTGACATATTCACCCTAAAGGTTTGTAGTTAGGAACTTTAGTTTTTTTTTTAATAAATAAGAAATTTTATTAGAAGAAGAAAGCACACAAGGAGTGCACAGAGAGTATATAGACAAGATCAGGCTTAAAATGAGCACCCATTGGTTATTGACAACATCATATATGAAAGAAAAATGGAATACTCTTGTAGCAAACATTTACTTCCTCAAATGAGGAAAATAAATAAGAAAAAGCTTGACAGCAGGCTGCTCCCGATTATCAAATACTCTCGCATAGTGCCCTTGCCAAATATTTTAAAGAAATCAATGAGGAATAGCTCGCCGAACCACCAATCGCTGCCCCACTTCTCCTAACCAACACGCGAACAGTGCATTAAGAGACAAAGGCATCACCCAATAAAGGCCAAACAAACCCATAATCATGTCCTAGAGCCCCCGAGCATATGGACAGTGCTGCAAATTATCAGTAGTAAGAATTTTGCCATGTATTATTGACTCAGCAAAGAATGCAACTCTAGACGACACTCAGGCCTTTCAAAGACTTTTCCAAGGAAAGCTTCCAAGCTGGGCTGGGGTAAGGATAGAAAAAAAAAACTTGACCTAGTAGTCTTTCTCCCGATTAGGACTCCAACACATCCGATATGAAGTATTTTTTGCAGAGGAAATTGAATACAACATAAAAAAAGAATTTTTTTTTTAATTCCTTGTCCTAAGCAGCCCGAGAAAACATACTCCCACTGTCTTGTGGAACCCCGCATACGCTGAATAGCAGCCACAAAAGCAATAGGAGAACATGCTGGGGAGACTCGCCACATCAAATATCATTTCAAAAGTAAATAGAAGAATCATCTCTCAACTCAAACACCACAAAGCGAGAGAAAGAGTTCCATCACGCATGGATGAATTTCCATAACCCATGCCATGAGGTCCACGAGACTTCAAGGAGGTCCAACGCCCACCAGAAACCTCATACTTCATTGCAATCACCTGTCACCACAAGACCTCTTACTTTACCCCAAACTGTCATAATCATTTCCCAAGAAGAAAAATATTAAATCTACATAATTTTTTGACTGGGAAAGAATGATGCACGCTATATCCCAATTAACCAAATAAATTTTAGGCATGCCCACCTTGGAACTCCAAAGGAAATTCCTTTAGATCCACTCTAGCCGAAAAGCTACGACCACAATAAGAGGGAAGAGAGAGAGGTAGTAGGTCAGCAAATTGAAAAAAGTACTACTAACCAAAGTAAGCCAACTCCCTTGGAGAGGTAAATATGCTTTCACTTGGCCAAAGGACATTCCATCTTTTCAATAATCGGGTTTCAAATAACGGTAGACTTAAATGAAGCCTTCAAAGGAAGACTCAAATACAAGAGGGGCAATTGTGCTGGCACCCTAAAATGTCGACTTCCCACAAATGAGGCACAATACCAAAAGGATTGAAAATCAATTCGTTGAGAATAATCCATGGTTCAAAAAAAAAAAGAGCTGAGGTGCCGCCTTGAGGTGCCGCTTCACCCGCCTTGGCTCTAACTCGAGTGGAGGTTTCGCCTTGTAGCCCGCCTCGGCCGACACTCACCTCATACAGGTGAGGGGTATTGAGATGGCCCGTTTTGCCACCTTAACCCGTATCCAGAATGAGGCATATGTGTGACGAAGACGAAGGCTTGAGCTGTCGACACAAGACAAATGATGAAGATGACCGCACAACAAAGACGATCGCGGCATGATGATCCACCGTTCACGAAGATGATCGCCGACAGTCGATGAAGCCTCACCAATCGATGAAGCTCGAGTCTCGACGTCAACGATCCGCATCCATCAAGTCTTGACATCTCGTTGTTGCTGCTCTCTCTCTCTCCCTTGCCATCGCCGTCTCCGTTGCGGCCGATATCATCGTCATCTCTATTGCTGCCGATATCATCGTCGTTGTTGCTGCCAATATTGCTGTTGCTGCCTTGCCCTGCCCTTCGCTGCTCTCTCTCTCTCCTTTGCAGCGAAGTAATAGAGGAGATGACGACTGCTTCAGATCACAACTTCCTTAACGTTGAAGTCGTCACGGTGAGGTAAGTATATAACTTATTTATATGATTTTTTTTATAAATATGTTAAGTTTATAGAAACGTGAGTTAATATATAAAAATTTATATATTTATTCTAATATATAAATATATTAATTACATATTAAAAAAGATATTAATATAGTAATTTTATTATATATCAAATCATAATTTTTTATTATAAATTCATATAATTTTATATATTAAAAAAATTATAGTCGACGAATAAGACATCTGTCTCGACGTATGACATCAAATTCGTACTGTATTGCGTTTCGTATTTTTGAACCTTGGATTAGTCCTCAACCTCGAAACAGTTACAAACCAAACAAGAATGGATCGCAAGTAGAAAATATGTCGTGGATCTGTCTCGCAGAACACGAAAGTATCATATGCAAAAGGGTGAGAAATAGCAAGTAAGCCCCTTACTCGACAATCCACCGCGAAGCCAGAAAGAAGTCTAACCAACGAAGCTTTTCCCACCGAGCAATTGAAAGTTTCCACAACAATGACAAATAACATAGGAGACAACGAGTTTCCTAGTCCAACTCCCCGGGAACTTGAAAAGAACCCACAAGAACTGCCATTGACAAGAACTGAAAACAGGCTGTGGAGATTAAAAAAAAGATCCATCTCTTCCGCTTAGCTGAGAAGCCATAGTGTTGAAGAACATAAAGAAAAAAACTCCAATAAACATGATCGTTAGCCTTTTCCAAGTCCAACTTGCACAAAACACTCGAAAAAGCTGCTTTGACCTGACTATCAAGGCACTCGTTCGTGATGAGTACCGAACTAAAACTAAAACTTAAGGTAATATTTTTTTTCAATTTTTGCCACTAATACTTTTGCATGTGGTTCCGTCAATATTTGTAGGAGATTGAGAAAACAAGTGTGGAAAGCTTCATCTTGATGGGTCTATATATTGTGAGCACTGCTCACCAAGAGAGGAAAGATTATTAGTTATTAAAGCTGTTTGATTTTCTAACCGAGAGAAAAATGTTCACTTTTTTGTTGCAATAATACAGCTGTAAAATGACAAGAAGTTCTGAAATTATAATTCTACATGGTATACAAGTTTCATCGGGAGGAGTTTATAATGTAATAGAACTTTAAGATGCGTGAAATAACATGTTGCAGTAATGCAAAGGTATCCTAAGTGCTCACACTTGGGGAAGAAGACATCACACGAATATGAAGAGGCTATAATTTTTTATTTTGTTCATTATCCTTTCGAAAACCATTGTGTTTACTTACGCAGAGATCAGCTAAGATGCTAACATCTTAGCAGAAAGCTAAGATGCTTTTTGCTTGCCCCATGTAAATGCTTGTTATTTGAAGTTAAAGGCCAAATGTTTTTGTTCATTTTTACTGGCTTTCTGTTACAATTTTGTAAGCACATCGTCTCCACAAGGTAGCGGTACTATGGGACTTGGTTTTAGGAAATAAACTTGTCTACGTTTGATTCCACTTTGGAGCTGATCCATGGTTTAACTATTGGGACTTGGTTTGGGTTTTCGCGCACTCACTGAGTTGGAATAGCGAGGCCCTATCCTGCACATCCCTCATCATTTGAAAAATAATTAAATAAAGTACTGAATTCAGTTCATAATTCTGATTAATTTCCTTGTTTGGCTTCTAGATTGGAGAAGAACTGGGAGATATATATGATTATGTGGCTCCTTGTTTTCCTCCAAGGTTAGTTTTATTGTTACATGTTATTGTTTCTATTGCCTCCCCCTCCCTGCACGCCCACACACACAGAGACAGATAATAATAAATTAATAATAATAAATACTGTGTGATTAGATTTGATTTTTGGGTAAAACGATTTGTATATCTTTTTCATATAAAAAAATGGTCTTAACTTATAAATTTTTAAATAATTTAGACTTCTAAAAGAGTTGGATTAAGCAGGTTAAATAGCATATAAATTTATACTATTTAAAACTATAATCTAAAAAATGTTCAAAACATTCTACCTCTCGGAAACCCTGGATCTCTTATTCTCAAATTCTCTCCCTATCTCAAATGCAATAGGTGGTGTTTTTGGGCTTTTCATATGTTATCCACTTTTCAGTCTTTCGTGTATTCTTCTCTTTAGATGTGCCAACAATTTTATTTTATTTTTTATTGATAAATTTTGGTAATGATAGAATGAGTAGTCAAAAAAGAAAACAATCTACTTAGACTACTTGGAAACATTGCTAGCAATTGTGATTGTACAAATGCGACACGTGCGGCATGTGCGCGACAACAGGCGATTCAATGGCAATCGCTTCGCAGTGGTCTCTCGTCCTCTACCGCCTTGTCTTCTCGATCGGGCTGTTGCTGCGGCCTCCTTGCGCCTCGTCCAGATCGAGTTCAAATCGTTCAAGGTCAAGGTACTCGGACGCTCGATACGCATTGTTGAACATAGTTGGACGTGGGTCTCCGCCATCTTGGTCTCTTCGGTGAGGGCAGTCGCCCTTCTACTGGGGCATATGCCCAGCCTGCTGGGGTGTGGAAGGGTGTTCCTCAGGTCGGGGATGGGGGTGTCTGCGTTGAAGTTGTCTCTGCGGGTGGCATGGGGGTTGGGGATAGTCTGTTCCCAGGTGCGGGTGGTGCCTTTAGGGGTTGCTGTTCCTCCTTTTAGGAGACAAGGGAGGGTGGTTCTGCTCCTGCAGGAGTGCTGGTGGTGCAAGGGGAGGCACCTTTGGGTGGGGCTACTTTTAGTGCGCAACCTCTGGCAGTTGGCTGGGTTCTGCAACAACATAAGACTATCAGTAAGCTTTTGGGAGTAACCTATGAGGGCTTTGAACCTGCCATCATTGCCTTGTTGCAGGACATTGAAGCATAGCATTTGGCCCGAAAGGCTACTACTGTGCACCCTTGTCATCAAACGAGTGCTGGGTCTAAAGGTGTGCGAGAACTTAAGCGGCTAGCCTTTTCAGTGAATTATGATGCAGGGTCTGTTAGGCCATCCATGGTGGGGATAGTGATTAGCTTGGCGCTTTGGGGGGATTTTGAGTTAGCCCAATGAGTATAGACTTCTTTTTTAGAATGTGCAGAGACTCTACGATCGGTAGAAGTGCCTCCGATGGTTGGTGGGACTTTCACATGGTCTAATGATCGAGTTGCGTCGTCCTTTTTTTGGCTTGATCGGTTTTTAGCTGTCAGTTGATTGGGCTGGGCAGCATGTGCATCTCCGTTCATCGCGGTTGGGTAGATGGGGCTCTGATCATTTTCCGGTTCTCTTGAAGTGTGGTCCGTCTCTGCTGTGCTAATGACTTTTTCGGTTTAAGAACATGTGGCTGCTAGTTGAGGGTTTTGTGTCCCAGGTTCGGCTTTGGTGGGAGTCATACCACGTGGAGGGGGACTGTAAGCTTTGGAACGCCACAGTTTTTGGCCAGGTTAGTGTTCAGAAGCATACTCTGTTGGAAGATTTAAGAGCCCTTGATGAAATGGCTTTGCTCTGGCCCTTGTCGAGGGAGGAGAGGGTTTGTTGGGCTATGTTGGCTTCTTCTCTTGAGCGCATGTTTTTGATGGATAAGATTTCTTGGCAACAGAAATTTCGAGCCCTGTGGCTTCGGGAGGAGGACAAGAACTCCAAGTTCTTTCACTGTATGGCTAACTCTCATCGGACCACTGACTCCATCTGCACTCTCCACATTGATGGCACTCCCTCGATCTGTCAGGAGGCTATTCACGCTCATGTTGTGCAGTTTTATGGATCCCTTTTTCATGCTGTGGCTCGCCCTTGTCCTCTTCTTGATGGGATCTGATTTGATGTCCTTTCGGCGGAGGATGCTACATGGCTTGAGCGTCCCTTCACGGAGGAGGAGGTGGAGTCCGTGGTTCGGGGCTGCAATGGGGATAAGGCTCCTGATTCGGATGGGTTCCCATTGGTATTTTTTCACTGTTGTTAGGATGTCGTGCGAAATGACGTCATGAGCGTGTGTGCAGAGTTTTAGGAGCATTGTAGGTTTGAGCGGAGTTTCAATGTTACTTTTCTCGCCCTCATCCCCAAGCAGCAGGATACGGATGATCTTATAGCTTTTCGGCTTATTAGTTTGGTGGGTAGTGTCTAAAAAATCATGGCCAAGGTACTTGCTAACCGGCTGAAGCCTGTTTTGGGGAAGCTTATTTCACCATCTCAGAGTGCTTTTGTGGTGGGTCGGAAAATTTTGGACTCGATTTTCATTACAAACGAGAATTTTCAGGTTCAAAGCTTGTACTCTCTTGACGCCTGCACGGCCAGGGACATTCTCGTGGCGTAGTGTGTGGAAGGCACGAGTTCCATCTCAAGTTGCCTTTTTTGCTTGGACTGCGGTGCTTGATACTTGCAATGCCGGGTTTTTGTTCTCGTTAGTTGATGTTTTATGTGTAAGGCTTTGGTGGAGTGCGTGGATCATCTATTTTTACATTGTTCATATGTTAGGGAGTTGTGCAACATGATTATGGGCTTGTTCGGCGTTCTTTGGGTGCTAGCTTGGGAGCGTGGGGCGCCATTCGGTGGTGTGAAGAGCTGTCCCTCATTGTCTTCTTTGGTGTATTTAGTGTAAGCGAAATGTCTGAGTTTTTGACAATAGAGAGCATTCACCATCAAAGATCACTCTTTTTTTTTTTTTTTGGGATTGCAGGAATGGCTTTTTGCTTCATAGGTATTCTTTTTGAGCTTGTTGTTGTATGTTCTTTTAGCGCACATTGTTTGTGTGTGTTATTTTTATTTTAATAAATTTTCTTAATTATCAAAAAAAAGTTATATCTATTTCACTCTTTTGGACTTACTTTATCTGAAAATACGTAAATTCATTAATAATCTAGAATCCATGTGAACTTTAACAGAGGTAATTGAGTAAGCCACTGCCACTATTCAGTACTTAGTTTACACTTTGATGAATGATGACGGTATATGCAAATAGATATTCTTTAGAACTATGTAACAATTTAGGAATGGGAGCAGTTGCAGGGTTGGATAATTGCAAATAACTTTGACCTTTCCATTGACTACGGCTTTTTAAACGAAGAGACATTATATTTATTAAACTATAATATTTATTAAATTGAAAAATATTTATCAAACTAATAATCAATAATAGTCCGAGCATTTTTATTGCTTTGCCTAGGCCCCTGGAGTTCAAATTTTAGAGCCTGTTAGCTGTTGTTTTGTGTGCACGCCTGCCTTCAGTTTTTGTGTCCCAGTGTGCATGCCTTATTTAAATTTGGAAGCACATCTTTTGTAAATATCTTGTCCACAGCTAAATTTATTATAGTTCAATGCAGATATGAAATTTTCCAACTCATGGTGAATCTCTACACTGAGAGATTTACTCAAATGCTTAGGCTTCTGAGTGACAGAGCAAATGAATTAACAAACATAGAAATCTTAAAGGTATGCTGTCTACTTTTAAATATCTTTTATAGTATGTCCTTTTCTCTTTCTGTTCTTTTTATGCGCTTGTAGCACATGTACTTTGTTTACAACAATGTCATTATGTAATTGAATTAAGTCAGCAGGTGCCACGTTTGATTCATTTTATTTCTGAAAGCTTAATGTAATCACTTAATTTTGCTAGGCTGTTTTCATAATTATTATTTCTTCTTGTAAGCAGGTCACTGGTTGGGTTGTTGAATATCAAGACAATCTGATTGGGCTTGGTGTTGATGAGTCATTAGCTCAAGTTTGTTCCGAGAGTGGAGCCATGGACCCCCTCATGAATTCATACTTCGAAAGAATGCAAGCCACAACAAGGGTGATATGCCTATTACTTCGTTGAGTTAATTTATTGGTTTCTCATTCACTGTGTATGTGTGTGTGTGTGTGTGTGTTCTCTTTCTTAGTCCCTTCATTTGTTACCTCTTATCCAGAAATGGTTCTTAAATATTCTGGAGGCCGATAAAATACAGCCACCTAAGAAAACAGAGGATGGAAAGCTATATACGCCTGCTGCTGTTGACTTATTTAGGATCCTAGGAGAGCAAGTGCAAATTGTTCGGGAGAATAGCACTGATGTAATGCTATACAGAATTGCTTTAGCTATCATTCAGGCAAGTTCAGTTTAACAGATAGATGCTCATGAAAATTTATTTTGTGGTTAGATTCATGTGTGCTTTAGTTGGCTAAGAGACGCATATGTTTTTTTTTTTTTTTTTTTTTTGAATTTTCAGAAAAAAGCTAAATCTGGAAAAACGTAAGAAAATATATTAGTTGGATGAAGTAAGCCTTCTTAATGTGAGTGAGAATGACATGTTTGAGCTGTTGTCTAGCAGAAATCTGTGATAAGACAAGGTAAGTTATGAAACGAAAAAAATATTGATAGAAACCCCACAAGTTTTCTGTACATAAACCACTACTCTGAAAATTCCAAAAAAAGGTCTGTACAAGGAATATCTGTTCACACAGAATCTGTCCCATTCACCATATCTCCAAATAATAGTTTGAGGGGTCTGCATTAAATGTTTACCCCATATCTCTAGACCTTTCCATGCTGTTGGCTCAACTGAAATTACATTCTTAGTGGGATGGAAACTATGCAGTTGGTGTCTACCATTTTGTTGCACTAAACGTGGAGTGCAGAAATAGACAATTTACTGATTCTGTATCATTTCTGCACAGAAAACATTATTCCTCATTGATCACCCCTATCAGTTTTCTTGTTGAAGTAACTTATTTTTTATTGACAGTCTTATTCCTTAAATTTTAAATACTTGTTTATTTTCCCACAGTTTGTATCTACTACTTTGGCTTCTAGAAGAATTCTTGAAACTGTGTGTTACAACACCTTTATGAGCCTACTGATTCATTGATGATTAACAGGGATGATTATAACTTATCATGTACTAGGAGGTCCATTTCGATATTTTATACAATCTTTTTACCTTCTAAAAAAACATGGAAGATAGTGACTACAGCTGAGAGGGTTCTGGCTGGGAATATTTTATTTTTTATGGTCTAATGGCAATTACTTTTCTTTCCATCATACATGCTCACGATCATTTTAATGCAATTGTATGTTCTTCATGTTTTCCCTCCAAAGATTATTTGATTTTTTCATGCAGTTGACTGCATGGAGACATTGTTCCTCATGATCTCAGTATTTATCAAGTGATTTTCCCTACCTGTCACGTGTACTGTATTTAAGAATATTAAGGATGTCTTTAATTAATTGAAGTGATCAAGTGCACCTCAGCAGGCGGGGGTCTACATCATGCACAAAAAATACGGAATTGAACTTGAGGAATAATTCTATTTCTTGTTTGAAATGTTGTAAC
This sequence comes from Taxillus chinensis, assembly GCA_023512835.1. Classification (NCBI taxonomy): domain Eukaryota; kingdom Viridiplantae; phylum Streptophyta; class Magnoliopsida; order Santalales; family Loranthaceae; genus Taxillus; species Taxillus chinensis. Next base: position 5,033,348 of record CM042092.1, read on the forward strand.
ATACTATTTTGGATAATTATTTGGGTTGTTTCCCCTCCAGTAATAATAATTCCAAGTTTTTTTCATCAATCAGTATTATCTCTTCAAGGTGCAGAAACATGTTCCGACATCACTATCCCCTGATACATACATATATATATATATATACATATATATTTTCTGGAATTAAAACTTTTTTCACCGTTGTAGTAGGCATTTTATGTTATTATGATGCATTTTCTCTATATTTTGTGGCTATACCATGTCATTCTATGCTGTGCAGATCATTTTTGTTTTTGCTAGAAATGGTCATATATTTCCTGTTTAATTTGAAGGCTATGCCATACCATTCTGTGCCTTCATGCACAATGTTTCTTTGCAAGATGGATTATAGGCATATTATGTATTTGATTCAGGTGATGCTTGATTTTCAAGCAGCTGAAAGGCAAAGACTTGAAGAACCTGCATCTGAAGTTGGTCTAGAACCTTTATGTGCTATGGTAATGCTTGTAGCACATTTCTGTGTTAGGTTTTCATGTTAATTGTTGACTTTGTATTGGTTGACATGGTTGTATGCAGATCAACAACAATCTGCGCTGCTATGACCTCGCAATGGAATTAAGTAATAGCACTCTGGAAGCCCTTCCACGTAACTATGCTGACCAGGTTAGTTTCGTTAATATTTTTTCTACTTTCTTTTTTGTGGCAAAAATTATATTCATTGTTCAGTGTGGGCCATTTTACTCTTTTTTGCCTCTTAGACTTGTTGCGATGTATCTCGAGATGTGTAGATGCTAATAAACATTAGCTGGTTGCCTTCTCCCATAATGTTGTTTACAACAGGATCAAGCGTTGGATCATTATTATTGATTAACTAACTGCGTTTCCCCCCTTTTTCAATGATACAGGTTAATTTTGAGGACACATGCAAGGGTTTTCTTGAGGTTGCAAAGGTATATGAAATAATATTCAATCTATATGTTCCTACAAACCTTGTAAAGATGTTTTGCTTTCTCTATATTCGTGATGTTGAATTAGTATCATAAGGGGAGATATGAAAAATATTATTTAAAATATCCTCTTCCTATATTATTAGGATTTTGAGACTTTTTTTTTGGTTTGTTCAGTAGCGACATGCATAATACTAGCTCGCTGTACTTAAAAAAGTTCAATTGTTTTTCAGGAATCATGGTTGATGTGTATGGCTGTGTTGGTTTGGTAGTGCATTATTGCTACATTTTATTTATTTATTTTTTGTGAAATTTGTCACAAATGTTTGAATTTAATTCAATTAGGATATAGGAGTTTGGCTCAACAAACCTTAATGATTTTATATACTTTTCTTTCTTTTGCTACCTCCTTCCATTTAGAAATCAGATGTATATTTGATGTGCTACTAGCAGAATTGTTGTTCAAGGTCTTTTCAGTATTTGGGCATTGTGGAATCCTTTTTGTATGTTAAGGGGTACTATGTTGAGCTGATGCCATTTGTTTATTGATCCTAGGAAGCAGTGCGGGAAACTGTAAACGTCATCTTTGAAGATCCTGGAGTGCAGGATTTACTTGTGAAGCTATATCAGAAAGGTGATTAAATTTTTATCATGGCTCCTCCGAAGTTGGATAGAGCTGACAGTGATTTATCGTCATTTTTCATTTATTCATTAGTAATTGGCTAGGTCACTTTTATCACTTTGTCCTCCTTTCTGCAACATAATATTTTATTGAATTTTAAGATTGCTGTGTTTTATCTTTCAAAAAGTTGGCAAGGTTTTAGATGCAGTTTCAATAACTCCATGAAAATCTGGGCAGATGTTGATATAATCTTGATCTCCTTACCCCAATTCGATTATAAGCTAGTTAGTGTTTGATTAAAACGCCTAACTTGTCACATGGATTCTATCCTGTTTGTACCAATACTGTATTAGTTTTTGAAATTGGTTCATGAATGGGTGGGTTCAAGCCCGGCGGTTGGATAAGGTAAGGTAAGTTCCACCTGCTTGCCGATCATTCCAATACTTTTATTCCTTTAGGTGTTGGTTATACTTTTCATTTTTTAAGTTGTGTTCTCACTAAATCACTAAGTTTATTTATTTAAAAAAAAAACAAACTAAATCTCTAAGTTTAATATGCCTTTTTTGTCATTCCTATCTTTGACAATATTGAAGGATTATATATATAGTAATAGCAGCTCCTTGTTCCCATCCCTTTGTCTTGTAATAGATTTTTAACCTCGGCTTGAATTTATATTCTCTTCCATGTCTTTACGTTGCGAGACAATGATTTTCCTAATTTCTTGTTCATATTACATTGGTTTCAATTATTTTTTTGATATATTGCCATTTTATTTTCATTATATAATGTCACATTTGTATGATCACATGTGCACTTATTGCATTAGTGAATGTTTTTGTCCACATGATAACTTGTCTGGTGTGGGCTGCATGGTTGGGGTTGCTCTGGTTGCCGGTTTGATTATTTATATTTTATTGTAATGTAAAAATGAATAGTATAATATGTAAAAAATAATATTTTTTGAATAACAAGTGTAAAAATTGGGGAAAAAAACATTGAAATAGAATAGCTGGTATGGTATTGTTCTTATCTTAAAATTTTCATATTCAATTTAAATTAATATTGTAAATATTTCAATAAAAATAAAAAAATAATACTCCCTCTGTCTTACAATAATCATCTAATTTCTATTTCTATCATAATTTTATATATTTTGATTTTCCTTAACTTACGACCGATTTATTTTTATTAATGTATTTGATTATTGCGCGCACTTATTTGTTTTCCTTATAAAAAAAGTTTGTTTGTAAGAATTATTTGGATGGCCATATATAAGGATGTCATTCTAGTGTTGTGTTGAATAGTGCAAACAATTGTTTAGATGGCGGTAAATGACCCTTTAGACCTGTGTCTATATGGTTATTAACGAGTGCGTTTAAAATTTTGTAGACCAAAGCTCAAGTCGATCTTTAAGTCATGCTTGAGCTTGTGTTCATTTAGACTCGGCTTAGGCTTGCAAGCTCCCTGCAAACTTGCATGGGCTTGACTTGTCTAAGCTTGTCTAGACTCAATTCCCTGCAAATCAATTCTTGTTCCATGTTTTTGAAAAATGATAATTTTTGTTGAGTTCCTTTTATTTCTCCATGCGATTTAATTTTCCTCTTGTGATCTTATTTCAGAATGGAGTGAAGGGCAAGTCACTGAATACCTTGTAGCGACATTCAGTGATTATTTTACGGATGTGAAGATGTAAGTTTTTTTCTAAATATAGGGGCGTTCATTTAATAGTATATCCTTTGCTTCTGTCCTACAATTAATTTCCAAATCTCAACTTCATGAGAATGCAATTTGTCATGCTAAAATTCTAATGCTAATTATTCTTTTCAAGAGTTCTGACTATGGTACTATAATCTTTGTCATGGATAAGGTACATTGAAGAGAGGTCATTTAGGAGATTCGTTGAAGCTTGCCTGGAAGAAACTGTGGTTGTGTACGTCGATCATCTTCTCACACAGGTATTTATAATTTTTTTCATTGAGTTTAGAATGTGATGTTTATAGTTCAGTGGGTACATGCTGACCAATTTCTCGCTTTGATTTATGCTTTTTTGATTGCTTTAATAACTTTATGTTTGTGATTGTAGAGAAGTTACATTAAGGAAGAGACTATTGAACGGATGAGACTAGATGAAGAGGTTCTCTTGGATTTCTTCAGGGAGTATATAAGCGTATCTGTAAGCGCTGTTTCTTATTTTTTGAATATGGCCATAAACTAATATTTCTTGTATCCTTTTTTCTCTTCTTCCCCTCTTTTTGTTTCTGAAAATTTAGCTGTGTTGGATATTTTCTCAAGGGGTTTCATAGATGTGAAATTTCATACCGGAGATTTTTATCAGTTCCTTTTTGTATATGATTATTTTTTTCTCAAGGGATTTCATAGCCTTCTTGTGACCTGACCTGCAGAAAGTTGAAACCAGAATTAGGATACTGTGTGACTTGAGGGAACTTGCATCTGCTGAAAGCTTGGATACCTTCACGCTCATCTACACAAATATACTTGAACATCAACCTGACTGTCCAGTAAGTACTATTTACCATTTGTATGCTTCCCTAGTGAAATTTTTTTGCTCCTTTTGTTGGGAAAATCAGTCGCTTGTTAGTTAAAAGATTAAAAAAAAATTACATAATTGTGTTCATCTAAAGATCCTGAATTCATCCTTTTTTATTTCTGATTTCTTTTTTTCAGCCTGAGGTTGTTGAGAAACTTGTGAGTCTTCGAGAAGGCATTCCACGGAAAGATGCCAAAGAGGTATGTGGTTTTACTGGAGAGGAAAGATTATATTTGCTTTAGGAGTAAAGAATATATAAAAATCAATATGTTTGATTGGTTCAGGTACTGTTATCCTTTTATTATTTTAAAACATTAATGGCGTTTTCCAAATTTAGGATTTTAAAAATGTTCAGGAATTTGTTGGTGCAGTCACTCCTATGGATGAAGATACTCTTGCTATTTAAAAACATAAATAGGTTTCTCAAATTTAAGGCTCTGCATGTGACACAGATGGAGCAGAAATTCCACATAGGACTTTCAATGCCCTTCGCTATATACAATTGCATTAGTATTATGAGCCGGATTGCTTTCGAAAGGATGATGTCGTGTAAAACTATTTGTATTCTCTTAATGTTTAGTATAGCAAGCTGAAGTATGAAGGCGTGTGTTCACAATGCCTTGTTGATCCAATCCAAATATTCATTCCTTCCACTTATATATCTTTATTGTGTTCTTTTTGACAGGTTGTGCAAGAGTGCAAGGAAATATATGAGAATTCTCTCGTTGATGGAAACCCTCCAAAAACAGGTTTTGTTTTCCCTAGAGTGAAATCGCTTGTGGCATCCAAGGGCTATCTCTGGCGAAAACTCACTTAGTTTAATTCTTCCATTTCGTATGGAGTTGTCCATGGTCCTAATCACGATGCTTCTCCTGTGCCATTACATCAATCCGTTTGCCTTAAAATTTAGGCACCTGGATAATTTTAGGGTGCAGTTGGGTTCACCATGGGATAGAAGTGTATAAGTATTATTGTTAATAATAATATCATTTTTTTCTGGGTATTAGTAATACCTTTGAAAATTGTACTAATTCACTGTACACATTATTAATATTACAATCCAAACAATGCATTACTTTTAAGTCATTGTATTATTGATAAATCCAAAGGGACTCTTGATATTTGACGGATTGTAAAATGTGTTTCAAATAATTTTATATTATTACAATGCACAAAAGTAATTTTGAGTGACAAATTTGAGGCAGAAGCCAGTATGGTTGCACATACTTCCATTAAAATTTTGATTGTTTGGAAATTATTTTAAGGACAACAAAAAATTAGTATTCATGTGACGAGATTCGCATTTCTACTCATATTGCTGCAAGATTAGACCAAATTAAGTAGTGCCTTGGGAGTAAAAATTACATTGGTAAAATGCATTTGATAATATTAGACTTCAATTTGAGGCTTTCGCAATGTAGCCCAGTGGTGAATCATGATGCTATAGATATACATTGTAATTAAGATTATTTTTCTGATTGAAATTAACAAAATAATTATTTAAGATTTCCTCTCGAGTTTATTTTTATTTTAAAGGGTGGTTAGGTAAAGTAATGCATTTTTTGGGAAAAAAAAATAGTAGTTAACATGGCATTTCAAAAATATATAAAACACATCAAAACTTCTCTAAAATAGTCGACGAATTAGATGTTGTCAACAAAATAATGAAACGAAAAGGTAGATTGTACTAAATAAAAAAATAATTTTATGTAATATCGGAATTACATAATTGGCAACTGTAGTGATATGAAATCATATGAAATTATTGGGGAAAATAAAATTATAAAAAAATTATACTTATTCATAACCATTACAAGTTGAGTTGGGATTGGATTCTACCTGACAAGATTCTGCTTCGAATATGCTTAACTCATCGGAAATCCACCTGGACTGTTCGAAGCGGGACAAGTTGAGTTGTTTGGGTATTTTTAACTAAAATTTGTTAAAATTTAAAAAAAAAATGGCAAGACAAGCAAGACCTAATGCTTTGTCAGGACAGGTTAAATACGTCCAAGTTGAGGCAGGCCACGATTTCCATCCCTAATTATAAATAATCAAGACTTTATACTAATATTTCTATGTATTTGATTGGAGCGAAATAAATTGAAAATGCATATATGGAGCAAAATTTTAATGTTATATAACATAAAATGCAATTAAGTCCCACAAATACAAATAGATAATTTTGTAACAGAAATTATGAAAATAATTTCTTTCTTTTACGAAATATGAAAGTTTCGTAGTGAAAGACATAAATTTATGTTTACAAATAAATTTGGATATTTATTCCCAACAAGTTCTAGAAAATCTGGTGCATAAAATATATAGTAAATAAGCAGCTTTGCAACACTCAAATTCAAAAATGTTATAGTCGAAAAGTAATTCTAGATAATTATCAAGTTTGTTAAATTGAATCAAATAAACTATGACATCAATGTTCTTTATTGAGATATGCATTTTCCAACAAATATACAATTGTACGACCTTCAAATTTAAACATATTCCATCAAAACAAGACCAGATGATTCACAACGCAAAAATAACCCAAAAAATAATATTATTTGAAATATAATGCCAAGAGAAACTAAAGCTAATAAAGAAAATTCCAAAGCAAGAAAAATAAAAACACCAGAGAGATTAACTCTGTTCAGTATAAATAATCATACATCCTCGGGCAATGTTGATCACTTCCACATGATCTCTAAATACAACTAGTTGGGCAAGACTGAGATTAATCGATTACTCATACAAAAGATAAAGAAAAAATGATACCTGTGATGATTATACAAAGAATGCTGAAGTTTTGTTTATAGAAGCACTCATCATAGGCTTTTTATAGGCTCTCTACAAAACTCATAAAGGAGCCCAAACATAATGTGATACAAACACAAGATCCCATCTATGATTTTGTGGACCAAGCAAGCTATTTGTTTTGTAATTTAAGCAATTAAAGTTGCAGAAAAATATATGTGAAAAACTCTTCCTTCACTTCCTCTTTTTCCTGCATAATAAATCGTTGTACTTTTTTGCTGTCTTTTTTTCATTTTGCCCTTTTAGAAACAACGGGCCATTATGGATCATATTTGATTGCAGCATGCAATCCATCTGGTAGAGTTGATCATGACCAGCCTGCCACAAGGCCATTCATGGTTGCAGCGTTAATGGGCTCATGGCGAATGGGGCTAGCATCACCATTCATTACATATTTTCTTTTCTTAAACCATCCATTACATCATAAATGCGATACAATCACATTGAACCTGTGCATTCGCAAAATCTACGCATAGCAATAAGATCTCCATCCACTCATGATTAGTGGAATGATACATTTAAGCGACCCTCCACCAATCATGAGTACAGTTATGCTTTAAGCTCAAACTTAGAGCATATTTAACTCGTTAGTTTTTTAAAAAAATTATGCATTTTAACTAAAAACTTTAACACACAAGTTCAATTATTTCTCTCATTCTCTAATGTTTTTGGATGCTTATATGCCATAATAGTTAGTTATATAAAATTATATAGCATTGTTGAATGTTAGATCCCACTCTTCAATTCAGGGCGGTGAGAGAAGAATCAAATTAGAACGGAGTTGTCATTTCGGAGCTTGAGACATTTGCTTGAGGCTCCCTCGACTTTAAGCAAACAAGCTCGAGCAACATTTCAGAAAGACGAGCATAAGGACAAGATGTGTTTGATATCACACAAGTAGTCCACAAGTAGTCTATTATTCTAACTCTCCATTTGAGCATCGAGCAACCCTCCAGTTAAGCCAATCAGACAATCACATGGCAATGCTCGATGCCTCCTCCAACATCTGTGTCGAGTAGCACCCCAGCATGCTTCCGCTCAAATCCAAGTAGCCAACACAAACATTCTTCTTCAGCGACGATGACGGTGTAGCTCTCAATTCTGGGAGATTTTGATTACAATGGCGGGGGAGGATCTGAAGCATCAACCAGTCTTGGTTGTGGGTCAACCTGGCATGCCAGTTGCGCTAGGAGAGGTTGCCTTAATGAGAGGACTCGTTGGCGGGACGGATTTGGTGCGACCTAGAGAGTTGGGGATTGGAAGACGGAGTCTATGGCAAGCGAGAGTTGATTCGATCGGATTCGAAGGAGGTGATGTGGCATATGTGGCGCCACTGTCGTGCGCAAAGTAGTCACAGGAGGACTGTGTATAAATTACTAGGCTTAAAATCTTTTAAATAATTTTTTAAAAAAAGTCATTCTTGCAATCTTACAACAAATTTCGCACACTAGAGGATAATATGACAACACAAGATTGATACTCGTAGTGTGTCATTCAATTATGATAAAACTTAAATATTTAAAAAAATTATAAAAAAAATAAGAAATTTTTAATAAATTCCTAATCCTATATGACTATGCATCCCGACTCCACTTTAACATATATTTTCAGTCTTTGCTTACTAAATAAATTTGCAAACTTCTTGGGACATAGGCTATGCACAGTGTCATTTACCACCCAAAAAAAGAAGATTCTCTCGGAAGGGAAAGAAAATTAAATAAACGTAAATCCCAAGTATACAAATAAGCAATGCCAAAATCATGAAGATATAAATGGCTTTGATCGAGTTGATATTTGCCCTGGCTCCTCTTCGTCGAAAGAGAAGATCAAAATATTTTCAAACTTCAAAGTGTAGGCAGGCCTTGCTTAAACATATAATACAAGCCTTAGGAACGCACTATTACTAAATAAAAATAAAAACTACAATGAAAAATATAAGGGAACTTGCCAATATAGGGAACCCAGCATCCACGGGTAAAGTAACCAACATTCATGAAAGAGGCAATGTTAAGGTTGTAGACTAACTATTCACAAAAGTTATCAGAGAAATTTCACAAACAGAAGCCCAAAAGTGATATCTACGGAAATAAACCTCCAGAAACTGATACATAATTAGCTGCATTAAAATAAAAAAAATCACTATGGTTGTTCCGAATACAAAACTACAAGACACATAAAAGTGAACATGAAACAGATGGCTAGAAGTGCAACATGCATGTTTAATCCATAATACAAGCTGTTATCGAGTTGAACACTCGCTCAACGTCAGAGAAGCCTACCTCAACCCACCTCTTATATAGAAGTATTGTTTTCTGGAATTCAACAAATACAAAACCTTCATTTTGCATCTTCAGAACTGCTTTCTTTTGTTTCTGAAAAGCTTATCTCTTTTCGCATAAAGATAAAATAGGGTGAAGAAACCCATGACAGACATTGAAGCTGACGCCCATGGAAATGGTGGATCCTTAAAACAAACTAGTGATGCCTCTAGTTCCTGGGACGCATGATAAACAAGAGAGTGGAAGGCATAAAGGTCATGATCTGAAGTTCTCAAGAAATACAAAGCCATCTCAAAATCCAAATGTGACAATGCTGAAACAGCTTTGTCTAGCTTGTACTTGAGAAAATTCCACCTCTGAATGAATTCGCCATATCTATTCTGCCTAAGAAGGTACCTATCCCCACCATGTGCGGCTATTGAGTCAAGAACATCAATAGCACTTGTGATGGTGTAATTTAACGATGTCAAAAGAATATTCCTCCGGGCTGCATCTTTCTGTACAAATGACAAGGATGAAATATCTGAAAATGGCCCAAATGGTGTCTGCCCAACACTCCACGTATAATCCACCAAGGTGCCATTATGGCTAGGGTTCCACAACAAGTGGGTCGGGGAAACACCCCACATACTTTGTAATATTGAACCTATGAGTGACCGGTCCAGCTCCCGCGTCTGTGTGAATACATGGCGTCCATTGCAATTATAATCGCTGACAGTCTGAGTATTTTTTGTTCTAACTGCAATGACCATATCCTTGAAGGCAACCGACTGGTGATATCGATCAAGTAACAACAGAGAGTTGTAGTCCAAATCAAAGACATAAACTGGAAGAACCCGGGCAAAATCCTCATCCTCAGGGAACCCAGCTACTTTCCTAAATTCAGCTACAGAATCTAATAATATTTGATGCAACCGCTTCGAATCCAAATACTCACTAACAATCAACGTATAGTTATCAAACAGAAACCTGGACGTGTAGGAGTTGATAGACCGGGAAATTGCAAAGGAACAAATGGGACACTTGGCCAAATTCACACTGTAAGACTTGAAACTCAAAGATTGATCCCCAAGCAACAACCCCCCCTCACCAACCTCGTCCATAAACGTTTTCTCAATAAATTTCCAGTTCAATCCATTGGTATCCTTGTTCTCAGAAGTATGAACATGTATGAATTGAACAGCCAATGAATCCTCAAAAGGCACAGGAATTCTCAAAGAAGGAACGAGAAGAACCTGGTAGGCGCTATACACTAGCGATGCCAAGTCGGCGAGCAACGCCTTTTGGGACTTGGGTCCAACGTGCAATGCAGCCAGAGGGTGAAATTCCCCTCGAGGTAAAACCCCATCGCCGGAGAGCCCCGGGCCGTAGTTGACCGGCCCGGCTCCTAAATCCACCCACAGGTACCTCTCCTTGCCGGTCCACACGGTGCCCATACACTTGGTGACCGCCGAGGAGGACTCGCCGCCGTCGTAGGTGTAGGCATAGGGCTTAGACTGTGCACCCAGATTGAGGAGGTAAATGTACACTCCATGTACGGGTTTCTCCTTCTCGAAGTCTTGTAGGACGATGCGGTCGACAACATCGTAGGGGATGGAGAGAAGCGGGGATCGGAGGCTAGAGGGAGTGGCATCGATCGCGGATTTGAGGGCGTCCGAGAGGCGGGAGGCGAGGAGGGAGGCGGAAACGTCGAGGTGGAGGGAGTGCTTCACGGCGAGGCTGTGCTGGTGGCCGGCGAAGGGGGAGATGACGTGGAAGCGGTCGGAAGAGAGGGCGGCGGAGAGGAAGGAGTGGAGGATGGAGGCGGAGGCGGAGGGGAAAGATCCGACCAGCTTGACGTGTACGAGGACGGAAACGTCGAGGCCGAGGATGGAGGCGATCAGGTCCTGTGTGCCACTTCCGCCGACGCCGACTCCACCGGAGACGGAGGAGAGGGATTTCTTGAGGGAGGAAGGGAGGGAGAGGAAGGAGTCGTTGGTGGCTTGGGGGTCGAGGCGGTACTGTTGGTTGAGGAAGGAGTCGAGGCCGAGGATCGGGGCGGCGCTGGCGGCTGAGAGGAGGGAGGCGATGAAGAAGAAGACGGCAGCGCCGGACATTTTTCTGGTGACCGGTGGAGGTGAGGGGCGGCGTTAGGGTTTGAGTTTGGAGGGAGTGGTGGCGTCGCAGGCTCCGAGGAGGACTGATGATTTCATTTGTTCGCCTGGCTGGCTAGGTGCGAAGTGACCGAGCGAGCTGAGTCAACTCGCGGCTAGTACTAGTCCACCACTGTTAATCTAATATTTTATTGTCTCCCCCATTTTTGTTTTGTTTTGTTTTTTTTTTGGTTTGGGTCTCTTTCTTATCTTTACCTGGGCATATATAACTTTGGGGTTAGGCGAACCAATCACACGAACAGACCCAAACCCTAATCGTTTTTCTCACGTACAATTTACAAACAAACACTGCCACAACACACACTGGTCAGTAGTCAGTCACACTACACATGATGGCTCCACCGAAGCAGAATCATGAATCCCTGTCGGAGGAACCTGATTCAGATGGGGGTGGAGCATCCGATTTCATACTGAAGGCAATCTCACCATCTAAACGCCGCCCTAGTTCAATTCCTGGGGTTAGTGGGCCCAAGAAGAAGAAGAAGAAGAAGGTGGCGGCAGCGGCGGCCGTGGCGGCGGCAGCGACGGAGGCCGATGAACATATTGCTGTTTCCGCCGATGCTGGCAATGTTGGTGTTGGTGTTACTAAAACGAAGAAAAATAAGAGTGCTGTTGTCCAAGTAGTCCAAAAGGGGGTGAATAAGGATGGTGATGAAACTTTGAAGGCGAAGATTTCAGGTGGGGAAATGATTCCTCCTAGTGGAGGAGGAGGGAGAGGCGGCGGCGCTGTTGCGTTGGAGGAGGATGACGCTGGTCAGAGTGGTAGTAGAAAAAGAAACAAGAAAATGAGCAACAGGAGTAACAAGGAAAATAATAAGGAGAAGGCGAAACAGAAGAAGATCAAAGAGAAAAGAAAGGATGAAGAGAAGATATCTGGTGATGAAATGATGATTCCTCCCAATGGGGCCGAGAAGGAGGAGGGAGAGGATAACACTGGTGATAGAAAAGAAAGCAAAAATTCAAAGCGTGCTGAGCCAGCCAGGGAAACTGAGGAGAAGGAGAAGCAGGAGTGTCGTAGTGAAGAAGAGATTCGGGGAAACCTGTCTTCTGCAGAGGATACTAATAATGCTGTCAACATGACTATTGAAGTTGGGAAGGAGAAGGAGAATGAGGAGGACCAGGAGGGGAAGGAGCTGAACTGCGATATGGAAGATTTCTGGTGTCACCATCCAAACCTTAAGGAGTCAATGGAGACGGGCATGTTCGGCCCCATGCCATTGGCTGGTAAATGGCTGAGCTCAAACACTGTTGGAAGAGAAAAGGCCAAGGAGTTGGAGCAGAAATGGATGAGCCTTCAGAAGGCAGAAACTGAGCTTTTTCATGAAAGGATGGTGCTGATTAAGGAAGAAATTGGCGGAGTTTTGAGCACCGTAGCTGACCCTTAGCAGAGCAGCCTTAGCGATTAGCTTAGTTAGCGGTTTGTGGCTTTAACCTTAAAGTAAGTATCATGGGTTCAGCATTTCGTGTGGCTTTCTGGAGGGGTCTTGTATATTTTTCCGATGCCTGTCCATGGTACTACTGCAACTTTTTGGTTCCTTCCCTCCCGGTGGGATAACTGCATCTTCTAGTCAAGCTTTGGTTGGCACCGTTTTTCTCCCTATTATTTGGTGATAATGTGCTGGCTAGGAGAAGATTAAAATGGGGGTGCCATGACCTTGAGAGCAATTAAGAACTATAATCTGCAATGCATTTACTAGTACTACAATGTTATAATACGTGCTGTCTTTCATTTGACATGTGCAAGCTTGGAAGAGGAAATCCTTATTATAGTGTTGTTTTCTTGTAGCCCTCTCCTTGTCATTCACAGATAACCATGTGTATTGAACTGAATTCCTCTTATGTTATCATGTAAAACTGAGTCATCAGGCATTGAGGATCATGCATGTGTGCTACAATGAAAACATGATGGCCCCAGAATTATGAAACTGAAATTTGGAATGATCGTTACAATCTCGTGAATTCACATAACTGGCTTTGTGCAACATGTAAATGCTAGAGACATGTTATTTAGGATTATCACAGTTGACCTTGTAAATATTGTTCTTTAAGGTTCCCTTCATTTCAATCATCTTCTTTGCAATTGCTCCCCTATCCATTATTGATCCTCAAGATAAATAGGCTAAGAGAGGAGAAGTTCATCATCTTAGAGCGACTATTTTGTATGAACCCATGTGCAAGCGTGTCAATGCACCATTGTTCCCATCCAGCTTGGCTACAAGAGACGGGCTTGGTGTCCCAAAGCTCTTCCTAATATCCTATAGGATTGCCACCTAGAATATGTAAATATGGCACTCAAGGGACACGAAAGAAATTCCAAATGAGCATAATAAACCTATGAATGAAATGTTATGGTTTGGAGTCATTGTTAGTTTCATGGAATTATGAGTTAGTAGATTTAGCATTTGGGTAGACATGATGCTCCTAATGAGCATGATGAACCTACAAATAAACAAGTGAAAGGATATGGTCTAAACTCTAAAGTCTGTGGCTCTAAAAACACCTTGTTAGTATATTGGAATAAGTAGTTATTGTGTTTTGGCAGACATGGCAGGACTACTTGAGCATGATAAACCTACAACTGAAAGGTATTGGCTTGGCTCTGCAGCACTAAAAACTGATTGCTAGTTTCTTCAAATTTGTAGATATAGGATTTGGGTGGACACAATAAGGAATTCTTAATGTACTCACTAAATGTACAAATTTGGGTTATTGTTTGGCATTGGTTGGTTGGTCAAGATCGAGTGTCTAATGCAGGAAACACAAAAATGTAACTGTCTAGAAAGGATAGGCACCCAGCAGAAAAAAATAGTGATAATAACAGCCTTCTGTAAGAACATGTGCAAAAGCAGACGACACTATTTAAAGTTTAGAAGTGATAATAGTGATTGACCATACTGAAAAAGAGTTTTAATGGCAATAAATGCTTATGCCAGGTACTCATAATGCAGAAGCAATGATGTCCCTGTCTAACATAAACCTTATTCAGTGCATCTGCTGGAGAGCTTTGCACTGATACTGTAATTTTGGTGTGACTTTCTGGAGGGGTCTTTTTTATTTTGTCAATACCTGTCTAGGGTACTACTGCAACTTTTTGACTCCTCTCCCATTGGGATAGCTGTATTTTCCAGTCATGCTTTGATTGACTCTGTTTTCGTCCCTATCTTTTGGTAATAATGTGCTTGGTGGAAGAAGATTAAAATGGGTGCCATGACCTTGAAAGCAATTAAGAACTATAATCTACAATGCATTTACCTGCAGTTCAATGTAATATTACATTATTACTTGCTCTCTTTAGTTTTGCATGTGTAATCTTGGAAGAGTAAATCCTTATTAGTAGTATTGTTTTCCTGTAGCCTTCCCCTTGTCTTTTACAGATAACCATGTGTAAGATATTCTACATTGAATTGAATTCCTCTCATGCTTTCACGTAAAATTTAGTCAGAAGGCATTGAGGATGATGCATGCGTGCCACAATGTACTTGATAGCCCTGAATTATGAAACTAAAATTCAGAAGGATCATTATAACCTCGTTGGTTCACATAATTGGTTTTGTGCAAAGAGACATGTTATTTAAGATTTACCACAGATGACCTTTTAAATATTTTTTTTGAAGATCCCCTTCATTTGAATCATCTTCTCTGCAATTGCTCCCCCATCTATTATCTTTGAGTTCTTTTTCGTTGGAACCCAGTGCGGACAGCTGGTGCATTTTGTGGCTTGGGAATTGGGATTGGTTGCGGCATTGGATGGGGACTTGAGTGTGGCCCTCAGGTGGTCGGTTATGTTGGAGCTAGCTGTGGTGTTGGATTCAGTGTTGGAATAGGCTCGCTTTGGCATTGGCCTTCCTGCGAATTGCCTTTGAAGTTCCTTACAACAGTAAATCTCTTGCTGATTTTAATTTTTATAGTTTGACCAATATCTATATGTTGGCTTTAGTACATTATTATTTATTAATGCTAACCTAGATTCGTTACATGTTTTAGAGATAGTAGTTTGGAATGTCTAAATTGATTTGTCACATCTTTTGCCAACTTTAATAGCAACAAGAAGCGATACATGGATCTTGCATGATTTGGTCGTTGTCTTTCTATGAGAAATATTGGGGAAAATGGTTGGAATAACATAACACCCTGCATCTCTAGTTTACATAGAGAAGCTTCTAGGAATTTATCTAGGTTTGAGCAGAAGCATGTGTTGGATGTTAGGTCATATAATCGATTTCATTTATTGGAATTAAGGTTTGATTTGATTTAAATTGGCTCTTCTTCTTCTTTTTTCATCAAAATATTTTTTAAAAATCACTATTTTATCTTTAAATTAGATGTTCGAAAAATAACGGTTATACAACTATGTGTGCTCCTCCTGGTTCCCGGGTTTCCCTTCATTCAACTTTTGTATGGGGTAAAATTTTGCCTAGCATAACGGATCTGGGCACTGTTAGCCTTAACTGAGTTATGTGACTTGAATATTCTCATACCTGTACATGTTTACTGAAGTTGCATGACAGCCTTAACATTTCCAGATTGCTGTTGTCTCCAATTTTGCGTTGTTTTCATTAGGGTAGTTATGAAAACAGATATTCTATACGTAGGAAGAATTATTACAAGATCGGACGGCTTTTGTATGGTTTCTATATCAAGAAGTACCTTATGCTTCCCCTGCATCCCGGGGTTGTAAAAGCTGTATGCATTTTTTTTCCCAGTGTTTAAACTGCAATAAAAAAAAAAGTTAAGATTTTGACAGTGTACCTTATGCTTTCATCGACTCCTTGATCTTTAAGTTGCCCAAAATATTTTCAAATTTCTTCGCCCTCTAGTATAGGAAGAATGCTTGGAAATCTGGAATTGGAATACATATTGAATATAAGATTTTTTTTTTTTAAGTGCCTACAACTGATTTGATATCATAGGTTATTGTATCAAAGTGCTTCGGGCTATAATTTAGTCCATCAATCCAGAATTTCACCAGAGACCAGTGACAGGCACTTTTGGGCGGCGAAAGCGAGTCAAGTAATCAGTGCAATAAACAGCACGACGTTTTGTTGTGTTTTTTGTTTGTTTGTTTTTCCCTGCTTTTTAATTAATGCTTAATGCGTGCTTATACTTTTTATTTTCGTATCAATGCGTCAGCTCAAGCGAAATTATTTCCGGATCAATTAAAATTTAACATATAAAGCAAATTAATGCTTATTTCGGACACTGGACATGCCTGGAAGGCAATATATACGTGGCGAAGTTAGAGCCCTGTAAATTTGTGGGTGTCAAAATCGGTTTATGGGTGTTTCTAAAAATAGTAAGGGCATATTTGGTTGTACTGCACTTCTATTACACTGCATGGTATTGCAGAATTGGACTTTACAGGGATCTTAGATAAAACTATTCTCTGCGACTCCACCGGAAAGGTTTTTGAACATGAAACGTACAAAAAGAAACTCTGGAATCAGACACTTTCGTTTAATTATTCAATACAATATTTGGTATATAAAAATTAAAAAAAAAAACTTAATCATCGCCATAATTTCACAAATTTTCAAGATTGGGCCATTCTCAGCAAACTCCCAATAATTGAACCCGAAGGAAATCAATTTACACAAGAACATCATTTTGAAGTTGTTTCTGGAACCTGGAAAAGTGACTAAAATATGAAGACAACACTATCGTGCACTCTTGACTTCTGATTTTGAGCCACACATTCTGATATCCACATCAGGTTCCTAATCTCCTGCTCTCTCAATCTCATGTACGCAAAGAACACGGCGTAATGAAACTACAAATCATAGATGAAAACAGGTTATTAGCTACCAAAACTAGACGCGTATAGCTGCCAAAATAGAATGAGATCAGTTTAAGAAATACAAACCTGCTGTTCAAATGTCAAGCAGAGCCTCTTGACCTCCTCTTCATAGAATGCCTTGTCAAGCATCTGACTCTCCCCAAAGGATAATTTAGCAAAAATTGATTGATATGGAGGATATTTTTCAATTACACCGCGAACCTATAACGATAATCAATGGAGAACTAAGAACAGGTGGTCATTTAGAAAAAAAAAAACAATTAACCTTCAATGTAAAATGAAATTTGCTCATAAAACTAGAATAAACACGCAAGGTCACAATTGTGCCCCATATATTTTCGAATATGTTAATCATTTCATCCTTACGAAGTACATTACCTCAAACTAAATATAAGGTCACGTTTGGTACGTGAGAAAAGAAAGGAAAAGAATGAAATTTCATTCCTCTCCTATGTTTGGTACACATATGGAAAAGGAATAAACCATTCCTCCCATGGAATGTTACACCTCCAACTAGAGGTATATTGATTCCTCTCATGTCCGAAATTTACAAAGATTTCCTTACTCAAGATGACCTTTTATCTTTTTTACCCTTTTATTTTTTTTTCCCTACGCTCAAACGGCCATCTGTCTTCCTCACACACCCTGCTAGCCGCCTTTGCCGTCCCGCACCTCTCTCTCCCTGTTAGCCACCCCCAAGCAGCTCTCTGTCCACCTCTGCCGTCTCACACCTCTCTCCCCGCTAGCCACCCCCCAAGCAGCTCTCTGTCCACCTTTGTCGTCCCGCAACTCTCTCCCCCCACTAGTTGCCGCCGCCTCTGGCAGAGTTCCTCTACGCCTACCAAATCCGCCTATATCTGCAGCTCCTCAATTAGGAAAGCGACTTTAGCTTCACCTTTCGTGTGGGGCTACACCTTCGCTTGCTCCATCGTAGCCGTCGTGGGGCTACATCCATATCTGGAGGAAGAATGGCCCAGGCATGCCTAGACAGACTTTTCCCATCGTCTCAAGAGAGGGTGAGGCTGGTTAACCATTCATGTCGGAGGTGTGTTCATCGACATATGTAATAAATTGTTTCTAAAATATATTTGTAAAACTAAAGTAGTAAAAATGGTGGTCGGAGGTGAGTTGGGTGGCTGCAGGGCGTAGGAGAAAAAAATAAAAGTTTTATTTAATAAATTTTAATAATGGAGAGAATATTTTAGTAATTTAATTAATATATTATTCTGTATATCGATTGTATACTAAACAAGGTAATGAACATTCCATTCCGATTCCCACGTTAATTACATTCTCATGTTGATTCTATTCCTTACATTTTGATTCTCGCATACCAAACATGCTATAAGGATTCAGGACTTCAAAAAAAAAAAATAGAAGCTCCCAAAATTGTTGAGAGTAAGCACAATCAAAATGCCAAAGTGGCATCCAATGCAAGCAAATATTATGTTTAGCTCTTGAAAGAACTGAGCTTGTAACACCTGATGTCCCTATGTACCGGATTATTATATACTAAGAATGGCCCTTGGGCCTTACAAGGTCCATCTAAGGAAATTGCATCCCATTCTCCCTTCACAAGTGTCAGTTTTGGAGTGGATGTTGGAAAAAAAACTTACAAATGGAAAACTCAGGAAGAGCAAAAGTGCATACCATTCTCCCTTCACACTCATTTTAAAGTTCGCAAAAGTGCATACCATTCTCCCTTCACACTCATTTTAAAGTTCTAATATAATTTCAGACATACCTGTTCAATGTCTTCACACACAGCTAGCTCTTCGTGGCCATAGGGATACCTTGTCATCACAGCACACAAGCACAGAAGTATTAGAAACCTTTTGAGTCCCTTGAGATCATTTATACAAATTCAGAGACCAAGAAGTACTTGCACAAAAAAAAAACTTACAACAACCCAAAACTGGAGTACAATTTCCTACGATCATCTCGAGTAAGTTCAGTACCAATACTATACAAAAGTAAACCACAAGTCAGCTGAAAGTAATTGCCAAAAATTACCATAAACATGAATAAAATGTAGAAAAGGTCTACATTAACACCTATTTATGGATATATTAACAGCTCTTCGGTCGGCCTCGAAGGCAAGGAGGTCAGACATAATCACTGCAGTAGCGCCACCAAGTTTCTATTGATTGAAAATACATAGTACTCAATCAGCAAAGGATCACTCAAAGAGAATATCTTAACTAATGAACGATAAAGATTCACCTGGCAAAACCTGTAGAAGTCCTCCAGGTATGCCTTGTAAAGTGTGTTCCTCATAATTTCTATGTTCATGTCATCCAAGTCCTACGAGAAAAGTGCAAAACATGATTACAAAATCAAAAAGTAAGTGCATATACAAGCTCATCAAATAATTTTCATCAATAGTTGGGTCTGATATTCTCGAGATAAAAAAGGGAATTGATTCTCTTTTTTGAAAAAAATTGCAATACAAAATCAAGATACTTATGACATTAATAGTTTTAGAAAACTCAAGTACATTTAAAGGAACAATGTAACCTCTTCAAAGAAATGACCGACAAAAAAATCCCTTAACATCTGTTTGTCCTTGTGTAAACACACCCACATTAAAACACAGAAGTAACATAAAATTTAAGCTTTAGCCTAAGAAGGGATCCATCTACTATTATACCATGCACAAAAAGGGGTCAAGTAGAGAGGAGAGCTTTACTGTTTATACCTCAGATGTAATGCACTCAGAGAAGTAAGGGGCTAATGGTGTGTCAACAAGAACCAACCTATAAAGCTCCCTCATGTTTTGGGCAACTGCCAGGGTAGCAATGCTGAGAAATAGAAAATGAACAAGATGAAAAGGGTCTAACGAATATTCAAAGGATCTTAGGAATAGCAAATGGTCATCAAAATTTGACCTGTCAAACATGCCCAAAGGATGGCACTTCTCTAATAATTCTTGAACATCTCTTTCATGCAAGGTTCCAGTAACAATAAGCACCACGTTGTCTATCATGTGACCATATCTGGATGAAACAAAAGAAAATTTAGGTTCACCATAGTAGACATCAATACTTCCTCCAGGCTGCAATGTCAAATAAATTCAATGCTAACGTGTTACCACACAAAATTTTAAAACAGATGGATGCAGATTGTAGTGATACAACGTTGCCCAAAACCACACAATTGCTTGGATGCCGGGATATTAAAGAAAAAAATATGCAATGATTCTAGACACAATCGAGGAAGCCTAAGCATGATGTCCCTCCAAACATACATTCTAAATCATTCATAATTTCTTTAATAAAACTAATATCTGCAATATACAGGCATCCAAAGAGTTTTAAAAAGGCCAACAATAGCATAATGTAACATGTTCAACAGATATTTTTGGCTCAAAAGAAACACAATTCTGTTCAAAAAATAGAACGGACACGAGAAGAGACATCTAGAACAAGAAAAGCATTTGTTGTTGAGAAGAAAATAAGTTCACATACGTGATATACTCCAAAAATGTTGACAGTGGTTCTGTAGCCTGGCATAACATATGTTTATACTCATCAACCAATTTTAAAGTGCATTTCTCCACAATTGTAGTTGCATGAAGTGGGGAAGGTTCTGCAAGGAAGCATTGTAATGATTCATATGCATAATTAGTATATTTGAGACTAAAAACTGAAATAAAATATTGTGTTTAAAATAAAACACATGAGACAGCAACGCTATATACTAAATTAAGTTTATTCGTACAATCTAAAATAAAAGTCCGTCTGTGTACAGACAGTTTGTCTGGTACCAAGCCCAGATAAAAGTAGAGGGTTGCAGTACATTGTAAAACTCTTGTCACATCTTTATGAATATGGACAGGCTGCACTGTGCAGATCATTTCCCGGTGGTTTTGGATTGTGGTTTATCGGGATTGTGTCCGGCGTCCTTTTTGTTTTGAGTTTATGTGGTTCAAAGTGGAAGGGTTTGTGGACCTGATTCAGAATTGGTGGGAGTCTTTCCATGTGGAGGGTCCTCCTAGTTATGTGTTTGCTTCCAAGCTGAAAATGTTAAAGGGTGATCTGAAAGTGTGGAATGCCATGGCCTTTGGGCATGTGTCTGTGCAGGTGGAGACTCTTATTGCGAGGCTGTGAGAGATGGATGTTATTGCAGAGACTAGGTCTCTTTCAGTGGAGGAGAAGTGACGAAAAGGTTTGATGTCTTCTGATCTGGAAAATCTTCTCTTGATGGATGAAATCTCTTGGCGGGGCTCTCTGACTCAAAAAGAGGGATAAGAATTCTAAGTTTTTTCATTACATGGCCAATTCTCATCGGAACACTAATATTATTAGCAGTAGCAGCTTGGTCATTGAAGGTGTCTCTTCAACGTGTTCGGATGCAATCCGGAATCACGCTGTCTTTTTCTATAAGTCTCTCCTCAAGGAAGAGCACTTATGTTGCCCTTTTCTAGATGGGGTTCGTTTTGATGCTATCTATGGAGCTGAGGCAGGGTGGCTGGATCGTTCTTTTGAGGAACAGGAGATTGAGTTGGCAGTAAAGATTTGTGAAGGGAATAAAGCCCCAGGCCTAACAGCTTCCCTTTGGCTTTCTATCAACATTGCTGGAGTTTTGTGAAGCATGATGTCTTTGCGGTTTGTCAGGAGTTTCATGACCACTTTCTTTGAGTGAAGCATAAATGTTACCTTCATATCCCTTATTCCAAATAAGTCTGTGGCCGCAGATCTTAAGGAATTTCCATGTCAAATGGAATTTCCTCCTTTACTTGCTCGGGAGGTGTAGGTTTTCAGAGAAATGGAGGCAATGGATTTCGTTCTCTCTTCTTCTCGATTCTCCATTCTGGTTAATAGCAGCATGTGGGGTTTCTTCCCGAATTCCATAGGGCTTCGGCAAGGGAATCCTCTATCCCCCTTTTTTATCTTTAATTAATTTATTGTTTAGTTTTCTTTTCTTTTCTTTTCTTATATTAATGTAATTAAATTAAATACCTCTACATTGTTTTTTTTCTTTCTAGACGAATTAAATGTTAAGTTAAAATTTTCATTAAGCAATTAGTTCTTTAATTACCTTTGTAACTCTCATGAAAGCTATAAATAGGCTACTATATCTATTGTAATAACATTACTTTACTAAATAAATTCAAACTTTCCTTAAACTTTTGCTCAATTTTATTAAAGTCCCTTTGATGAGAGATAGGTATTTCTTAATCAATCAATCGTATATTGACTAATCGATCACCACGTCATATCAAAGAATAATGCAATTAAATCAGCTATAATTAAAAAAAATAAAAATATATCACTCAAAACAAAGGTTGTAAAAGAGGAGAAACAGTTTATGACAATTATACATGAACAACCTTCCTCTCAAAAGTCAAAATTGGTTGTTGCGAAGGGGGAAAGGAACAGCCTGCCTTCTACGCTAGAACAAAGGAGAGGAAAACTTAAAATGTCAACAGAAGTGAGAGTTGCAATGCAATGCAAGCAAATAGGAACGATTTGCTACCTCTGAAACATGTTGCTGATAGGAGAGATGGGGCTGACAACTACATTTTGAGGGAGCACCAACTGTCAAATCTAATGTGTTGTTAGGTCTAATGTGTTGACCGCGTGAATTTGGGCATCCATATGCTATTGTGGGTTTTGTTCTCTTTCTTTTCCTTTGTTTATTTCTTTATACACATCTCATTTTTTCTTAAAAAAGTAAAAATAGTCAATCTAGTCATTGATAGTAGAAGTGATCGTTGGTCGGTTTGAGCGGGTTATATCACTTTGCTTAACTGAATTTTCGATTTTCAGTCGGATTAATAAAATTGCTTAACTCACCCAAATTGGTTTATTCAGTTTTCGATTTATTCAGTTTTTGATCGGTTGGTTTGTCGAGTAAAATCGGATTAACAGTTTTCCTACTCAACCCTGACATCACCAATTTCTCACCTTAAATTCACAACATTAACAAAAATTAAAATACATAATCTAATATCTAATCTCAATAAACCAAATCAAATAAATTATCGTCATCAAAAACACATTTGGATTAAAACTAGAAAGTCCGCAATCAATAAACTTTCTCTTTTAATTTATAAAATTTTTATATTTCTTATTGTGTCAGAAAAAATTTATCGTCCAAAAGTGTTCGTCGGTCGGCTTGAATAGATTGCACTATTTATCTAATCGATTTATTCGATTTTCGGTCGGTCAATTTAATGGATTAAATCGTTTGTCGGTTTTTCTGCTCATCCCTAATTGATAGGGATCAAAACACCATCTAGATGGTCAAAAAAGAAGCCTCTAGAAAGTCTTGGGAGGAAGAAAATAGAAGTATCCCCTTTATGACTTGAACGAGAACTATTTAATTGTTTTCCTTCTAAACATCTGTGTAGCCATCTTTTACAACACTTCTTTAAGTTCGGATGCAAGTTATACGAAGGGATGTTTTACGATTGGATGAGAGTAACAATTATCCCATGTAATATAATTTTTTTATTCCATATAATAATAAGTTAATTCTTATTTAACTAAAATTGTATGCGTTGTTTGGTCGCACCCATTTTCAAAAAAGCGAATGCCACCGATTTTGAAAACAAAAAATGGTAATTGGTACATAATACTTAAACGAAAATTTAAATGACAACTTTAATTCTCTGCAATACAACCATGTGTTTTTGAGAACACTTGTAAGGTGTTTTTGAATATTGAAATCAAATCCAATTATTTTCTCTCTCATCTTACATCTCTCCTTCTCATCCACCAACCTCGAAGACAAAGTCTAGCTATTCTTTGATAACAACGCTTCCTCCACCACTGCTTCCACAACATCCTCTACCATTAATGTCGCCGCTGCCTCCACCATTGATCCAAGCAAATAAGAGACCACCATCTGAACCTAGAGAGATGGTTTGAAAAAAGTAGTGGTGGTGTGTGGGGATGAACTCAGAAAGCGTACAATGAAGTGTGAAACATCGGGGACTAGTGTGTGTTAGGTTGGGTTTCATGGTGACCTTCCACCATAATGTCGCGAAAATGGAAAAAGAAAAGGCAAAGAATACGAATGGAAAGGTAAAAAAGGAAAGGCATTCGATTCTTTTATGCTTCCTTTGATTCTTGTATATCTCGTCAAAGATGAGGAAGATGGGTTTCTTTGGCAGCGCACTAATGGGCGACATAGAGTGCATATAAATAAACTTAATTATATATAATTAAGTTTTAAAACAAAATCTAGGCACATAACACTTTTTTCAAAATTTTCAATTCAAATCAGGTTTTAAATTTCAACTTGAATACAAAAATAAATCATGAAATTAAAACAAAAAAATTGAATCTAATTTGTCATTTGAAATCAACTAAATTTTGAAGATTGCACTAGTCAGATTTGAATGCTAAATTTTAAGATTGTTTGGTAATAAAATTAAAAAGACAATATTTTACAAAATTATCCTTGTAAAAAAATTTAAAAATAAAATGTATAATCATTATTTCCTTTTTCCTCTCATGCCAATACCAAACCTCCGATCTTAGATATACCAAAGAAGGGGGCATATTACAGCTAGCACAAAGTTAATAAAGCATACTACTCATCCAAACAAATCAAAATTGAAACACACTATGGCATCCACATATGTGGCCCAAAGCTCCCCTTTAACTGTCTGGAGACAACTAACATTGCCCTTAAACACTCTTATTATCAATTCACACAAAGAGGACAAAAAATTAAAACAACAATCCCTAAATTAACTTGTATACATTTAAGATTATCAACAGCTTGCTACAAGGCTGAAGAAAAGGCATGTGAAGACTATAAATTTTGACTCTTTAATGACTGCTAAACTTGATTGGAGTATTGAGTGGATGACTGATGAGGAATATGATCTCACATGAGCAAATGTTGATTTGGGAGTTAGTGCATATGAATGACTTAGGGGCTAAAATTTACTGAGGATAGTTAATACTTAATAGGGAATCAACAAGTAGGCAGTATGAGCGTGGTAGTAGGAGAGTTCTTATTGTTGGGGCATCATCAAATGTAAGAAAAGAATTGGAGGAAGATGCCCCTGTTGATGATGTTATGCAAGTTGACGATGACTTTGGTGAAATACCCACTACTCATTGTGATAACAATAACACAAGTACTACTGACTACTGAGCTTCTTGAAGATTATGGTTAATTTGATTTATTACTATTTTGATGTTGTGCAATCGTGTTGCAATGTTGCAGTATTAATGGTCTAATAATGCTACTTTAACTTTCCATGTCTATGATATTTTCCTTATAACTTTGCTTCTTCATGCATTAATAATATGAAGTTATGTACTATTTGTAATATTTATTTGGAGTTCAATTTTTTTTAATTTAAATTATATTAAGCTTAGGCTTTCGTTGTTTTGTGAGCACTTTATCACTACGGCATCCAAGCTCCCTCCGACCATGGCTTCAATGCGTTTAAAACTAAGGTGGCGCTGCAGCACATACTTCATGATTTACATGGATTAGTAGGGTCGTGTCCCATGCAACCAACCCAGGATTAGGGGACCCATAGGCACAATCAATGTATATGAGTAAAATACAGCTCAAAATGAACTGGAAAGCTTTTTCCAAGTGCAAAAAAAATTGATTTCTCATTTTCTAGGGACCCAAATCCCAATTAAACATTAACTTCTATTCCTGAACCTACCTAAAATTATCCTAACAAGCAAGATCACAAAAAACCAATAATTATGAATATATACGCCAAACACGAAAATTAACCTATGTTGGTGAACCTACCCTCAATGATCGCAACCCGCCAGATCACAATTCACAAACATTCAATGCCTATAAATTTATGCATCAAACATGGAAAATTAAACCACGAACGTCAAAAACAAATCTCCTGCCAACGATATAGAAATAAAATTGTGGACTAACCATTCTGGAGATAAGGACCGTACTCCGTGGCGGAAAGGTGCATTTTGATGTCGTCCAGGGTCTCGCACTGACACAGATTGTTGTAATCCGAGGCCTTCAACAGTCCGGATCTGTAACCTCGGACAATTGCCTCGAGGTACCCTCCATGAACATTGAAATTCAATGCTTCGAACCCGTACATGATGAAAAAACGAACAAGTCTAATCTCGAATTTGAGAGATTGAAAGAGGGAGCGAAGAATAGAGATAGACCCAAACCCTAGCGAGGATCAGAGAGAGAGAGAGAGAGAGAGGGGAAGGGGGGGAGGGGATCGACACCTCTGGTATGGGTCGATCGCAGAGGTTCGATCTGTTTCGTTCACTGATTTTGTGAAATGGGGGCTGGGCATTTTCATTTTTATTTATTTTATTGACTCTTCCCGTTGGATTTGGGCCTTGTATGGGCTCAATGATTGGGACAGTTTGATCGGCCGGCATTCGACACAGAATGTGTTACCTTTGTTGAGTTTCTTTGAGTCCAGGCCCAGTTCTCTTTTCTCTCAACTGACCCCAAAAATGTTTTAGAATGATATTTGCAAATCGAATTTTGGTAATATAATATTATTAAAATAATATTACAAAATTATATATGTTCTCCCCGCTAAATATGCCACCATGCCATCTGGATAATCTATTAGAGCTGCAACTAGTAGTATTTAGTATTACTCTTTAACAAAATATATCCTATCGAAATATTTTGTATACTTCAAAACATTTTCAAAATTATCTAGATTGAAAATTACATTAAATCTAAGTATATTTATAGATTATTAATTCATTATATAATTTTGTATTGTGGCATTCATACATAGTATTAAGCCTCTTGAAAAAATTTGAAATACTAAATCCAACATTGTAAAGTAAAAAATTACTAGCTTCGTGTAATTTTCATATTATTTTCATCGGGTTGACTATATTTTTTTATTCCATTAGTGTGCACTAGGGTTATTTAGGCCCAATTCGACCGATAGAAAAAATTCAACTTTTCATTCTTTTCATATTATAGTCACTAACTTGATTATATTTTTCTCATCCGGTTTTGCATTAGTTTATTTAGGACCCACCCCCCCTAATTGGAAAAAAATTAACTTTTCATTCTTTTCATATGTAATTCAAACCCCATTATAAAATTTAGGTGTCGGGTATCAGGTTTAATAACATATATAGTGTTTGGTAAGTACATTTCAAATTAAAATTTGTGTAAAAAATACGATTGAGTCTCAAATAAGAAAAACTATTAAGTACACCAAATTTAAATAATGGTTCAAATTTCAATTTGAAATTTGTGTCATGACTATTTTTTAAATAAATTTTAATTATTTTATGTTTTCAAATTCGAACTCTTTTTATCCAAATTTTTAATTCATTTTCTATTCTTTATTTTATTATTTATGCCATCTTATTTTCTCTCTCATTGTTGTGTGGCCCGATATTAAAAAAAATACATTTTTAAGAGTAATGGTTTAAATCATAAAACCAACCAAACACAAATTATTTTTATTTATTTATTTTCCAAAATTATAATTCAATTTGAAACTTGTTAGAAAATTATGTTACACGCTGGAAGAAAGATGAGAAGTCAAAAAACTTATATGATGAAGCAGTTTTAAATTGTAATAGCGCATTTTAAAATCGTACAGAATAATGTGGCGAGCTTAAAGTAAGCAATATTGTAACATGATAGCGAACCTACACCTTGGCTCGATTCTAACACAACTCTAATAGCATAAAAACCATGAAATCAAAACACAAAAATATAAACATGTACTAAACGCCCTCAAACATTTTTATCCTACATTAATGGAAAACAATCACATTGGATTATTATAATGATTATTACATTCGTGGTGTTTGAATTGTATTAGTTTAGTTGAGCTTGGGTTGTAAGCTTACTTTTATGTGTTATCTTTGTTATTGTCAGCGAGCAAGGATCTCCATGCACTTTAAACCATTGGTTTTTGTTATTGAAGTTGTCATTGATGCCGTGGAGACCATTGGCTTTATATTCAATCACTTGTGATAGTTTTTACAAGTGGAGTCATTAAGGATCTAGTTATGGACAAGGCCTTTCTTACAAAGTAAGTTTATTTATAGTAACAACAGCAGTGGTTGAGGAATATTGAATTTGAGTGATTCTTTGAAATCATCGTGAATTTGTTATGTAGTAATAAATGCAAAGAGGTGATTGGGAATGGTGTGCATTTATTCGTGGGCATGACTGTTTTTGGTTTACTTGAACAAACTTTGTCTCTAATTTGAAGTTGTTTATATTGATTTAGGACATGAGAGGTTTTTGAAAATAAATTAGAAAATGTAAATTTAACCCAAAATAATTTAAAATGTATTAAAGATGTTCCTAGTTACTAAACTAAATATAAATATAACTAATAGTATTAAAATTGCTATTAGTATCGTATAGTATTTCTGTTTAATTTTTTCTGATAAATATATATTATTTTTTAAAATATAATTATTTTAAAAAAATTATGAGTTCACATAAATTTTTATTACTTATAAATACCTTTAAATTCATCAAATTTATTATTTTTAAAATTAATTTTATTTTTAAAATTAATCATCATATCAAACAAACCCATAAATTCCAAATAAATCTATACTTTTATCCTGCTTTGCTTTTTTCTCCTGGACATTGATGTAGAATTCGGCCTGTACACGGCCTTCAAGATGAAATAATTTGGTTGGCACAACGCAACGTGGGGAAAAGTATCTATTTTATTCCCCGACAACTCTCCTACACCTCCATTTCTGCAACGACAAGACATTGGAAGGGTAACCGGCAGAGGAACGAACATAATTGACGTGGACATCGCGTCAAGCGAGTCAAGCGACGACGCACAGGGTGTCAAGGTCCTGTGGCAACAATTGAAGAGGATGTGTATGATACAATGTACAACGCGGGTTGTGTTTCACGTGATTCTTTTGCTACGTAACCTCAACGAAAACAATAATTTACTACACGCAGCTAATGCAAAACGAGGATTCCAAGTGCGCGGAACCGATAGGTTAGTGATGCTCTTTAAAGCAAGCATTGGGACATATGTTGCGGGTGTTGCGTAGAGCCTATCATGCTGTCAGGCAAAACTAACTTCAATAAACAAAAAAAAAAAAATACGTTGTCAATCAAAGCACCAATCCTAGAACCTTAAAAATGACTCGATTCCTGCCATTTTGTCCTCCTGATTATATCTAATAAAGTTTTGGTGATAAGCACTTTCATTATAATTGGGCGGCTGAAGTAAAAGTCAACCTTTCTTACCTCATGACAAAAAAAACCATTGGTGAGCTGGGGTGGGATAAGTTTTGGGTACGAATTGCCTGAGAATTTATTTACGGGTTCTAGACAAAAGGGATTCCTGTATCTCAGCATTTGGTTGAATTAAGCATAAACTAACTTAGACACCTGAATTATTTAAATAAAGATTTAGGTAACAGTTTTTTATTATAATTTTAAAAATCTGTATTAAAACCTTTAAGACCATGCTAAGCCGGGAGTTTATCTACGTATTATATAATATTTTCTACTTTGAATTTGCCATATCAGCCGGTATTATTTCATAACCCAACAAAATGTTTTTTAAGTCTACTTCACTATATATATATCTCACTGGTTTTCCTGTAGCTTTCTTTGATATGAGACAATATTTCAAAAATCATTTCTTTTGTCACACATTGAATTACATTATAGACTGAAGACAAACCCGTTAGAATTACACATTGAATTACCCGTTAAAAATCATTTCTTTTGTCACACATTGAATTACATTGAATTTCAATGAATTACATTGAATTACATATTGCAAAGTTGCCACCTTGTGATACCATCTCCCTCAATCCACATATATAAATTGAGATCATACCCGTTAGATAACCCAATGACAAGAGTTGTATTCGGATCCAATATCACTATACATCACGGGACACATCGCTTGATTACATTACGATAATAAAACTTTCGATGTTATGGAATACTTTTTTAAGAACAATCAGACTCTAATACTATTTGTTAAGATCGTACAATACATATGTCCACTTGTTATAACATTGTTCATTTTTAACTTATCACATCGACTCACATGACTGTATAATGTATTGAAACACTTTTTGAGTGTGCTACCAACGTATAAGCCTCTCTTGGCACCCTTGCTTTCTCCGATATGAGACAATATTCTAACAATCTTTCTCTTTATCACATATTCAACTATATCAAAGGTGATAAGTGATTTTTACACACAAACATCGTAAACGAACGACATAGCTGTAGCTAGCCAATGAGCATGGATCGATCTCACATGGACAAAGGGTTAAAGATCCTTATTCCCTTCACGAGCCTAATGTCTAAACCAATAGAAGAATTGATTTTAATTTTAAAGCTAAAAACGAATTTAATTAATAAAACAAAGTAAGCTAACATTCACAATTTTAATTTAAAGTGAAATCATTTATTGCCAATAAAATTAATTGATATCTATATATATATATTGTTAACAAAACCCCACCTACTTTTGCACGAATGACGAATTATCTGATTTTTTAATAAATAAAATTATTAGCCTTGCTACGAAGAAATAAATTAAATCCCGCAAGCCCGTGAGCTACTTAAACTTTTGTGCACAAGTCTAAGCCTCTCTTTATAGATCAAACAATATAGAATTACTTTTTAGTTTTTTTTAAACAGCTAAACAATTATTTTAAGTTGATTTAGCAGAATGCAATAGAAAAATTCAGAAGATGAGATTAAGAAACACATGAAACAATAATAATAATAATAATCTTGATAAAAATAAACAATTTGCATGGGTGACCCTGCGACCTTCGACTCTCAACCTTCGATCCTATGACCTTCGACCCTCAACCTTTGACCCTGGCTCTCAAAACGCGCTAACACTCCAAGCAGCACTATTCATCGTCGTTCCAACTTGTTCTTCGTTTGCAATTGGCCCAACGACTCTCAGACACCCGCAAACCCATTCTCGTACATAATAAACCACAATTTATACCATATAACGCGCCCTAAACGCCCATAATCACATAACCCGACATAATCGCAATTATAAACACACACACACACACACACACACACACACACATATATATATATTCAGTTCTAAATCTAAGCATAGGTTTCTAAGGTCAATTTCTCAATCCACATAAAAACACAGTCTATGAAAACCCCTAGATCCCAGAATTACATCTACACAACTGCATAGCAATTTTCAAACACAGATTACATATCTAAATCCCAATTACAACCCCAAAGTTGGGTTTCCCCCAAAATCAAGGGTTCATGCTAAAACTCACGGTTTATATCCAAATCACATAGGCTCAAGAACAGAAACGAAACAGAAGGTTAAGAACACCTATCAGGTAAAGATTCACAAAGGATTCAACCCAAAAGCCAAGCTCCAAGCTCCAAATCCAAGCTGTTTCTCTTTCTCTCTCTCTCTCTCTCTCTCTCTCTCTCTCTCTCTCTCTCTCTCAACTCTTCACGCTCTCTCCAATTGAACGCAAATGACCTATTTTCTATCTCTTTCTCTTTCTCCTCTATTTATACTTTCATCTTAATTCTTTAACACAACCAAAATCCTTCAGGGGCCCAAATTCCAAATTGGGCCCAACTACAGCCCAATACCAAAATGGTATCTGCACTAACAAATAACGACTATCTCCTGATATTAACTTAACTACAGGTCTCTACAATAAGAACTCCTATGGTTTTCCTTTCCTTCAACATTCCTACGAAGCTATTACTAGGGGTGGGCAACGGATACTCGCCCCTGCTACCTTGCCTGCTATCTGCTCCGCCCTCGCTATGCGGGGCAAGTTACCCCGCCCAGGCAAGAGCGGGGTGTGGTTTTTAAACTTGACACCCCGCCCCAGGCGGGGATGGGGAGCAGTAATAGGTAGTGGGGTACCCCGTCCTGCTCTCGTCCCGCCTAATTTTAATAATGTTTATTTATAATTTTATAATATTTTAAATATTATTATTTAACTATTATTTATGATTTTTAATATTTTTGAATGATATTTATTATTATAAAATTAAATCATTTTTGATAATTTTTTGGTTAAAAATGATGTAAAAATTTGATTTAAGCCAAAATTATTGATATGAACAAATAAAAAAAATGATAACAAGATGCAGGCAGATGAAACCTCATTCACAGACACATTAAAGAATAATATATCCTGTCTCGCGTACATATGGAACGAGATACAATCTTAAAATTAAATCTACCGCCTAAGCGAGGACAGGAGGCGATAATAGGTTGATTCCGCCTTGATAGGACCCGAATTACTCCTATCAATTGTTTCGTGGAGCCTCTAAAAGGCAAGGTTGTCTTAAGAGAAAGATCAATAAAAGCGGTAGCGAGGAAGCGGGCGGATGAAGCCTCCCCCCACTAACCCCGCCATCGACGGGGTACCCCGCCCCGCCTACACATGGGACGGAGTACGATTTTAAAATTTTATTACCCGCCTAGGCGGGTGCGGGGTATGGTAATAGGTAGACCCCGCTTGCTATAGCGGGTAAGCCCCCTAACTATTACAATATCATTTCTTTTCAACCAGAAAAACTCGATAATGCAAATATCTTGCTCCTATTCTCACTCTGTGTGTTCTTTTCGTCATGCAACAACACCTTTAAATAGGCAGAAAAAAAGATAAAATAGCACAAAAACTAATGATAACTCTGATTCGGCCGCTGCTCTGGTAGTCATGGAGTTATAGTCGTAATACTATACGGCCGTGGCAGCAAAAACCTGCTAGGAAGGGCCGGTGACCACATATCTATGCAACCATGATTGGGAAAATATATAATGCTCTGGGCAGCAGCACACCTCTTTTATGGCCACAATTGGTAAAACTTGTGTTAATGCACAAGCCGGCAGCCGCATCTCTTTCGGCCACGACTGGGAATACCTATGCCATTGCAAAGACCGCTGACCACATCTTTTTTTACCACGACAACTTCATTTTTATTTTTTCCAACGCTGCCCGCATTCTTCATTCTGTTTTTTTGTCATTGTTTGGCTCCAATTCGGTCCAAAAACTCTAAAAAACTTATAAGATCACGCAAAACATTCCAAAACATAAAAGAATAGCGATATAACATAACAATAATACATTTTACATCAAAAACATACCAAAATAGAGGGAAATGAGGGTAAATACATATATAAAATAAACTCATCAACAGGCTGGAGACACACTAATGAAATTGAGTTGCCACCATATGAGACCACTCTCCCTCAATCCACATTCACGAATTAAGATCATACCTGTTTGATAACCAAGTGTCGAGGGTTGTGTCCTAATCCCATACTGTCACAATGTCACATAATGCAAGACACATCACTTTGCTATACTATGTCGAAAAGATTTTTGATATTATAAAATATTTTTTCGGGGATAATTAACTTTTAATACTACTTGTTAGGACCGTGTCAATGTATAAGTTTACCTCTATATTATGATATTGTCTGCTTTGAACTCATCATATTAGCTTACACAACTTTATAGTGTGTTAAAACTTTTTATGAGTCTGCTTCATAATATATTTATAAGCCTTCTTGGCTATTATGATTTATTAGATGTGGGACAATATTTCAACAAGAGCATTAACATTAGATTAAGTATATAAAAATATATAATTTAATGAATATATGACAAATATAACTATATTGGACTCACAAATAGATAAAATTTATAATTATGAATTATAGTAAATTTATGAGATTTTTAAAATTTGAAGAATTATTTTTTATTCATTAAATTCTTATTTTAATTTTTTTATTTTCTCTCTTTAATTTCAATTTCTCTTTCCTCACTTTTCCCTTTCTTTTCCTATTTTTTATATCATATTATTATTGTAATGTATTCATTTGCATAATTTTAAGTTTTATTATTGACAAACAAAACTATTTTGTTTTAGATGATTATCCTCAGCTCAATTTATTGAGATAAATTTAACTCAGGGATGATGAAATATCATATATATTTTCTATTTCTTGATTAGTTTTTTATGTAACAAGTTTGGTATTAGATTAATGGCAAAAATAATTCAAGGATTAGTTATTATAATGTTTCTTCGTGCAAAAAGTGAAACATTGTTACATCATTCGATGTTCACACATTACGGATGATGAGTCGAGATTAAAGAAATGCTATTATGAGTGCATAATGACAATTATGTTTAAAACCGGGTTTATATTTATAAATAAATAAATAAATTATGATTTAGCATTGCCTTTTAGTAACCTATGAAAAGGCTCCATTGGAACGAAGTCACATATAACAAGCAGTGGGAGACCAGTTGGAAACCAATCCTAAGACTGAAAACACCGCATTTGAACAGGACCAAATCATACTTAACAAAAAGTTGATGGGTGAAATCAGCATCCAATGCTTGACTTCTTTTCTTGGCAATGAAAACATACATGGAAAATGAAATATATAACATTAATTCTGTCCATTGAATACTATTCTCTTTCAATACTTAAGTCGATTATAATATGTTGGATGTGTCATCAATATTTTCTGTGGAGGTCTCAAGCACGTAATTGTCTAATACAATGTATTTTCTCAAGTATTCGACTCTAATAAATATATATATATATATATATATATATATATATATATTTATAGGTTTTGAGTAATAGTTATAGTTAAGAGAAATATAACATATATTTTTATTATTTAAATAAACCACACAGCAATACCTTTTTATTGTCATTAAATTAATATTAATTTTTAAAAAATCATATCAATCCAACACTAATAATATATTTATGAATAAACTTTTCCATTAATTAATTTTGCTAAACTCATAACCTAATAACTATGTCTGCCTTCAAGATTATTTGCACGCAAATAATTATAATCTAAATAATGAAGAAGAAGAAAAAAAGTTGCCACACAATTACTTGATTTGACTTTATACTTACTTCACACTGGGAGAAAAGATTTCACTAAAAATGAAAGAATAGTACAAGAGTATGTCTATGCTAATATCTTACAAAACCTTAGCAAACATTTATATATATATATATATATATATATGTGTGTGTGTGTGTGTGTGTGTGTGTGTGTGACTTGTTAACAATAAACCCTAATGCACTATATATAAAAGTCTAGTTCAATACGATGTTCATGTGAAAATCTATCGTCCGACAATAGTATCTGTCACTAATCATGTATGCTGCCTTGGCCATGCCATTATACAAAGTCATATCCAATGCTATTAATACATTTTTCAAATCACGTACTCAATGTGTGTTGAATGACGTAATCTTTGACTGTGGCAGTGTAAGTAGCTAATATTTTATGCATTTTTTTTTGCGTCATTCGTTTTTGGATATATATATATATATATGTATGCGAGGTCATCATCTTATTATGAAAATATTTAATTTGGACCATCAGATTAAAATTTAACGATACAAATTAAACTTTTATTAAACTGCATCAGATTCACTGTAGTAGAGCTACAATTAAATAAAAGTTTAATCTGAATCGTTGTTTGTAAGATTTAACGATCCATATTAAAATTTTTATGATAAGAAATTGATCTCACGTTTTCATTATAGCAAAATTACATATATATATATATATATATTTTGTATTGATCATTCATGACATATAAAATCAACATATTTGTCTCTCGTCAACAAATCCTTTCAATAGGTTTATATAAGAAAAACCAAAAATTTGCTTGAACTATAACCTAATTTGAATTTTGATTTAGAAATGAGATGTGAATATTAAAATGTTCCACGTTAGAAAAGTTACCAACTAAATAAATCATAATATACAGTCAAGAGTAGTTTCTTGTACAACTAATTGGTTTTAAGATGTTGATAACTAAATTTAAATATAATATCAAAGTATAGGTTATATTTTACACTCATAAAATCAAATTGTGAAAAGTATATTTTTTAATATTTCTCTTTATTTGTGATTTTCAATCATATATATTATTCATGCAGACATATATATTAAAATGTATCACATTAAAAAAGTTATCATGTACATTGGATCTAATTAAATTATAATATAGATTCAAGCTCTCTTACAATAATTAGTTTTAGGAAGGTACCCTTAATTCTAACAGTAAAATCAGTTGAATTGTCATTTATTTGAACGATTCAAAATCTAAACTAAGGATCTCCATCGAAACAATTTAATTCGAATTTTATTTTGCCAAACCTTACTGTAAATGTAAAAATAAATTTAAACATGGGATAACTTTAAATATTAGAAACAGTGAAGGAAAAAAAAGAAAAAAGAAAAAGTCTCCCCATATTGTTGGGAGGGGATAGATATTTGAAATCCGCTTTTGAGCCGCCCACTGGAACATTTTCAGGTCCAGGTTTGGCACCTGGTTTTGCCAAAATCCTCCAACATAGCAGCGGCCTTGCTCTGTCAACAACCGCTAGACGCTTGTTATATATATAGCCCTCCCAGACCACCCCACCTTTACCAACACAACAGGGATGCAGTTTTTCCCATCTCTGTCTTCCTCACCTTTTCTCTATCAGCATCAGGCGTCAGAACCAATATGCAGTAGCAGACCCATGTAGCGCCTTGCTTATTCTATTCTCAAGTTCCGTACATACCCATATCGATTTTGCATTTATAGTGTTGTTTCTGATACGACTAGAGTCCATTTTATTGCATACCCCCATCGAATTTAGGAATTTGGCTTTCAAAATTTGCTATTCTGTGGAGCTTTGGTTTCTGGGCCGGGAGTTTCGTTTGTTGGTTTTTGTATTCCTGAATACATAATTCTACAATTTCCTGGAGTTTCTTGTTTTTGGGGCTGTCATGGGGACGCATAAGAATTCATGTGATCGAAAGGGTAAGGATTTAAGTGAATTGCAAAGCAACGGCAGGTCGAAGAAGAACCGACGTAGGAGCAGCAGACCAACACCGCTTCAAACGTTGTTTGAAACATGCGAGGAAGTGTTTGCCTTCGGCGGGGTTGACCAGGTCCCGCCTCCCGCTTATGTCGAGAGGCTGCGGCAGGTTTTGGGTATGTCACATTGCTGTCCTATGTTTGGACACACACACACACACACACACACACACACACACACACACACACACACACACACACACGTATTTGTATATCTTTTCTTCAAACTTACATTCTTGGTTTCCTAGATATTTGGGAAGCATTTTTGTCATTGCTCTGATTCAGGGTATGCTTTTGATATAAAACTCTGTTTGTTAGAGGCTACTCAATCATGAAGGTTGCAGTATAATTCAATCTGAACGAATCCATGTTTGTCAACCTCAATGGAAATTCCGCAGTTGGTATCTCTGCGGTTGAGGATAAAAATGCATATTGCTACAAATATATATATATAATAGTTTTCTAAGGCTATCATTCAATCAGTCGGTATTTCTTATCTTTACTGAGAAGGCAAGCTCCATAACAATATCAAATCTCGCCTATAATCTGTAAACGCGTGGTGTTTGATCTCCGCTGTTTTCCTCTGTTGCTCCTCATATGGAGGGCGCAATTAAACTTTTTTCCTTTGTTGATTGGTAAATTTAAGTAATATATAATGTAGTAGTAATGTTTGGGAGAAAGCGAGTGATCATCATTGGGTTTCAAGTCCTAGTTTTGTTTTTTAGTGTTAGCCTATGTACTTTATAAGCATGCAAAAAATCACAAGCGCACGCGCACTCACATGGCCAGACGTTTGCTCTGTATAGGCCCGTACGAATAATAGCATGCCTGTTTCAT
Organism: Taxillus chinensis; assembly: GCA_023512835.1. Lineage (NCBI taxonomy): Eukaryota > Viridiplantae > Streptophyta > Magnoliopsida > Santalales > Loranthaceae > Taxillus > Taxillus chinensis. Next base: position 5,071,169 of record CM042092.1, read on the forward strand.
TGACTTCCGTCTATTGTTGTGCCCGTGAGCTTAATTACTGTTGTTGCTTCGTTTTGTGCAGATAACCTAAGTGTATCCGATGTTGGCCTCAGTCCACATATGCCTTACTCTGAGCCATTTGTAGCAGGGCAGACCCCAGTGATAAAGTACCGGCATTTCTACGAGGGCGAGCGATTTTCGGTATGTCGAGGCCTTGAACAAGCGTTGTAAATTGCAGGAGAAAATAAAATTTCTCTGAGAAGAATATTTTATTTTTGTACTTTTTTTTTTAATTTCAAAAATTGATGAATTGGTGTAGTTTGGGATCTTCTACTTGCCACCCTCTGGAGTCATTCCGCTTCATAATCATCCAGGGATGACGGTTTTCAGCAAGTTGCTACTGGGAAAAATGCACATCAAATCATATGACTGGGCAACTGATCCCCCTACCCACAGCACTTCTGCAGAACTCAACATACCAAACGGTAATTAGAATATATATATCAGAATTCTTGTTTTGTACAGACTATAATATGGAAGATGTAGAAAACAGGAAATGTTAATTAATTAACATTTTCCTTAAAAATCCAAGGAGAAGTTGAATAGTGTATCCTTGTGTGGACCTAAACTTTGATGGTCCTGCCTGAAGTTTGTTTATGTTTCTTTTTTAGAACAGCATACTAGAACTAGATATGACTGACACTCTGTGTACTTTTATATTTGTTTGCCTATTGCTTCTGTTTAATGTCATGATCTCCATCTTCTGTTATGTCTTTTCCTCAAATATTGCAGTGGAGTCATCCTCGGTTAGGCTGGCCAAGGTTGAAGTGGATTCTTATTTCACGGCCCCCTGCAGAACCGTCATCCTGTACCCTTCTGCTGGGGGAAACATGCACCGTTTTACAGCTCTCACGGCCTGTGCCGTGTTGGACGTGGTGGGTCCACCCTACTCGGACCCTGATGGACGGCACTGCCAGTATTACCTTGACTTCCCCATTGCCAATGGTTCAGGTAGCGAGCGAGTCAACTTCCAAACTTTTCGTATATGAAAATTAATAAATTAATATTGTACCGTTGCGCAGAGTTCGATCTAGGAGAGTGAGCACCCAAAAAAAAAAAGAAAGAAAAAAGAAAAAACAAGAGTTGACATAAGACATTTCTAGCTAGGTTCCTACTTTTATGCTATATTCAAGGCTTCGGTCAATATTTCTTAGGGGACCAACATTTTTTCCTCGATCCATATATCATTCACCCACCCCTTGGGCCGAGACAGTGAATATAACCATTTGTTTTAATTAGTTGTATTATATTATCCAAAAATAGAATTATATTGTAATACAAGCAAGCTTTGACGCTAACACCCTCTCTATCCACCGTATGAATTTTGACTCTTTCAGGGGACGAGGAATCAGTGCTGGATGGTGAAAGTGAGCGGTACGCGTGGCTTCAGGAGACCGACAAGCCAGAGGGCCTCACTGTTGAACCCTTTTAGGAGCAGAGTACATAGGCCCGGAGATTGTGGAGGACTGATGTGTTCAGCTTCTCCGTTCGTGTTGGGGTCACTGTTTTGCAGCCCGAGAAATCATATAGGGGAAGCTTTTATGTTTTTTTTTTCCATTACCTTGGTCGCACGTGAGATGTGTGCTCAACACCCACCCCCATCTCTCCGTCAGTTTGTGTGTGTGTGTGCGCGTGCGTGTGTATACAACATACCAGAAGGGTGCAAAAACAAGAGGAAGAAGAACAAGTGCTTGTAAGTGCAGCCCGGAAAAATCAGACCGTAGTATGGATATAAAATGTTCAAGATGGGCATTCATATATATCTATCTATATATAGCATTGTTTTCCAAATTAATGTTCTAAAGTTTGTCCCCGTGTTCGTTGTACATAACCATCATATATATATAGCATTGTTTTCCAAATTAATGTTCTAAAGTTTGTCCCTGTGTTCGTTGTACATAACCATCATATATATGCTATTTCGGTTATCCAACTAGTCGGCCAACCGACGTACCGCACCCCAGAATCAAACTCCTGGCGATAAAACTCACAAGCCGAGCAATCCTTATTAGTTCGTTCACCCACTCGTGTGTGTATAAGACTCGAAAATAAATCACCAAGCTTGCGTTCAAATCTACATCTCCCACACCTCAGCCAGTCAGCCGGTCTACCTGAGGGGCTACAGATTAAGATGTCATTTTTATTCTTCCATGGAGGAGAGAAGGAGATTTGCATTACCTTGCACGTCAGATATTACAACGGTTATGTAAAGATAAATTTTACATGTTAGGTTTTGTATCTTTGTTGAAATATAAGTAATAAATTCACCGAGCAACTAGGATTACCTTATAAATTAACATAAAAGAATACATACGCACACATATACGTAGAAAATAATAGTCATATAAAGGTCTAGATTAAAGAGCAGAAGAAAGAATACCTTGTCACGATAAGCAAGTCTCCACCTCCCAAATCCACCAAGAAATTCCAATAGCATGAAATCAATTCGAAATTACAAAGAAAAACATAAATTAGGGCTTAACTCTTTGAAAAATAGCCAAAAGAGTGTCCAAAGATTACACAGAGCTTTCAAAATATCCCATGTGAGCATCTCTAATAGTCTTAACTAAAACAAAAGTTAAAGTCAAATTTAACTTAAAATTTATAAATTTTTCTCTAATGATGCAGCTATAATATAAGTTGTATTTAGTTTCAGTAAAAATTTAAGATAAATTTAACTAAAATTATAATTTTAACTAATGTTGTCACATTATTTTTTTATCCTAAAATTTTAACTTTTCTTTTATGCCAAATATATAACATTAAAGAGAAGAGAGAGTATGTAAATTAAGAAAAATTAATTTAAGCAATTAAAATTAGTTAAAACTATTAAATTTTTTTAACTAAAGGTATATCTAACAAGCTAAATATAAATTTAGTTAAAAGTTTTTTATTTAATACTATTCGAGATGTTTTAAAAGCATTAGTAGTGAACTAATTAAAATTTTTAATATGTTTAAATTATACTTGAAATTTATATTTTGACTATAGGCATTTAAAATTTTAAACTTTAAAGCATGACTAGTTAATGAAGCAAAATCCATATAAGGCAAGATTTTCCAAGAAGTTAACCAGAGAGAGAGAGAGCTTGGAAGACTACATGTACATTTCTTAAAATTTTATTACTTTTTTTGATAGTTTTCCAGTGTACTAATACTATTATCTTGCCGTATGTTATCTCGTCATCTCTTGCATTAAGCCAATAACCAAAAATGGACGCATATAGGAGCCTTGAATCGTTGATTACGAATGGGCCTCTTGATGACTTCAGATTCAAAACTTAATTATGTTTTCAAAAGCAGCGCTAGCGATAAATTGTTTTCCGAATAAAATATTATTTTATTAATTTAAATAAAATATTAATTTCCAAAAAAAATAAAGTTGAACTATTTTATATTTTAAAATTTAAATTATATTTCTGTTTGGATTTAATTAAGTTTTTTCAATTTTTTATTTTTATTGTCTGATCGATTGATCGATTGTATTGTATATTTTTTGTTAATTTTTATAAAAGTCAACTTTAAAAAAAATACTCTTTAAATATATTTAATTTTCTATCAAATAAAATTTATTTTAAAAGTTTAGAATTCAAACTACAATTTCAATAAATATTTAAATCATAAAAATGAAAACACGTTTATATTGCAACCCTATGGGCAAAGTGGCGGAGGCAGAAGGGGGTGGCAAGAGCAACTTAAAAAAAATGATGAAGTATATAATAATGATACGAGTTATAAAAGTCTTGTTCTCATGCAATATTATCATTTCTTATAACGGTACAATGACACAAGTACTTAATATATATCATTGATGTATATAAAACATATATGAGATGTCATTATAAATATTATTTTTTTCGACATAATGTAATATATTATTTTTATTGTCTAAATATATTTGATATCATCGTTATATTAAGTACTTGATAATATATTTGAAAATCTATTTAGTATTACTAATTATTGTTATATCTAATAGTTTATGATTAAAGTATATTTTTAAGTAGTTATTATCTAAAAGTTTTCCTTCGTATGGTATTTTTCTCCCTATTACAGGCCAGGTATGTCTCAAAGGATAAGATGTTAAAATTATATATATAACTTTAAATTTTTTATTCATAAATGAGTTATTATAATATTAGAAAATTCTTTTTAAAACAATAGAGAATTGTAGCTTTATATTAGCGTGACACTAATATATAATTGTTAATATAAAATCTCATCGTAAGTGTGAAGTAACAAATTATATTATCGTAGTTATTTAATATTGAGTTATATATTAATGGATCTATATTAATGTTTCAATCTAGTATTGTTAATTGTAGTTTGGTATAAGAGCTTTTAAATACGAGTTATAATAATTTTAATAATTTATATTTTGGCATCTCAACCGGAATTTCTTAGGTCCGTCCTTTCTATGGGTTTTAGTAAATACTATTAATCAGTTTAAAATTAAATTTTACATACACCAACTGCCTTTAACTTAGGAAAAATATTGGATTTGAATTTTAGAAAAACCTACATTTGAAGTGATGTAGCAATTGTACCAACCCTTGTCAACCTAGGCTCGAAGCGATCAACGTACTAAGGTACGTTCCAGAGCCTTTCTTAGCCTGAAGCTCCATTAGTTTGCCGTTAGCCCCCTATAGAGCAACCTTGTTGGGTGATATCCCAACCCATCTCTAAATCTAGGATAAATATTCAGTGTTGTTGGGAAGTTGGATTGGATCTCTTTCTACTACTTATATTCTCTTTCTAGCCTCATACGTGTTTAAACCCTCAATTCCACTAACTATTTTCCTTTTATAGTCTCTTACATGCTTAGAACCTAGCTGCTTTTGAGAATTAATAGAAATTTGGCCATTTCAAGCAACAAAGGAGATCTTTCAATTAGCAATAAGGTATTATATCATACTAATGTCAATATATTTTGTTTGTGAATCACTTTGATAATAATTGTTATTCACATCTTGTTTTCCTGGCCCCTACAAAGCTTCATGCGCTTGTGGAGTATGCAACAACTAAAATAGCTAAAAAAGCAGTATGTTGACATACATAATTTTACATTCAGGCCAGGCTACCCTAATTTATTATATTTTTTTACTGGGATTTAATGATTTATTAGACTGAGAAGTTAAATGACGAAAAGAATTGGAGAAAGGGCCTTCGAGTTAGGGTACTGCATAGGCACACGGTAACCCCATTGAAAAATGAGCCTATGCTTTTTGCTACCTTCTATTTTGTACTTTCACTTGACTCAAAATATGTTACAATTTAGGAGGTAATTTACTACAATATATTTCTCATTGAATTAATACAATTATATAAACATTCATTCCTATGGCGTTATAGCTAAGGCACCTAATATTAATTTTATATTTAAAGGATATGCACAGCTCACGATCGACTCATGCGGGTATTACACTTCCAGACCGTATCTAGACTCATACCAACACTCCCCCTCAAGTTGATGCATATAGATTCCTCATGCACAACTTGTCAAGTGAGTTGTAGAATTCTTTCCTTGATCTTGTTTAAGTAAGTGTATCTAGCTGGTTGATCTTCAGACTTCACGAACGGGAAGCAAATTATTTTTTTCTTCCAAATTTTCATTTAGAAAATATCAATCTACTTCCACATGCTTGGTTTGATAATGTTGCACATGATCATGAGCTATTGCGATAGCTGACTTATTAGAACAAAAGAGCTCCATTTCGAGGTAGGAGTAAATCCAAGTTCGGTAAGAAGTCTCCGAATCCATAGTAGTTCACACAATCCTCGAGCCATCCCACGAATTCAGCTTCAACACTGGAAAGTGCCATGACCTTTTGTTTCTTACTCCTCCAAGTGACTAGGTTGCCACCGACAAACATAAAATACCTCGAGGTAGATATTCGTCCGAGATGCTTCCGGCCCGGTCCGCATTTGTATAGCCTTTAATTTCCAAATGACCATTATTTGAGAATAATAGCCCCTTTCCAGGTGACATCTTCAAGTATCGTAGTACCCGTTTTATAGCATCCATGTGATCTCCACTAGGATTATGCATGAATTGACTGATTACGCTCACAAGATATGCAATGTATGGACGAGTATTTGAAAGCTATATTAGTTTTCCAACCAACTTTTTGTATCTTCCTTTGTTTTGTTGGGTATTCTCCTGAGTCTATGATTTTAGACAATTGGTGTATCTTCTGGTTTGCATTTTAACATGCTTACCTATGCTAATATATCTAGTACAAACTTTCATTGGGAAAGAAATATTCCTTCCCTAGACTGGGCAACTTCAATTCCCAAAAAATATTTGAGTCCTCCCGATTCTTCATTTCAAAGTCGCTAGCTAGTTCTTTATGTAGTTTTGATATTTCTTCTTTGTCATCCCCTCGTGATAAGCATGTCATCCACATAGACTATTAACGAGTTACCTTCTTGCCATTATGTTTTATAAATAATGTATGATATGAGTTGCTTTGTGTGAACCCATATTTCTCCTTGTAAGGATCCGTATATGTGTTAGCATAACTTATAATTTATATTTGATGTTAAGAAATTTATTTTGAGAATGTGGCCATTAATACAATCGTTTTAACTATATTTGGGCCTAATTTGAGGTCCGAAGCCTTCAGGGGTTATTTAGTAATTTTTGGGAGTTAAATTGAGGGTTAATAAATGAAAAATAAAATTTAGGAGGGCTTTTTGGAAATTATTAAAGAGGAGGACGAATTTTAATTAAAAATAGAGTTTAGGGGTTTTATTATTTATTATAACTTTGTTTTAAGAAACCCTAGCCGTCGGAGGAGAGTTCTTAGTGTTCTTCGCGTTCTTCATCGTTCTTCGCCGATTCTAGACCGTTCCTGCAAGTTTAATCCCTACGGAAGGCAAGAGGTAGGTGATTCTTGATTCCTCGTTATTCTATTGCACGAACACAAACCGTTAGAATATATATATATATATATATATATATATATATACATACATACATAAACGTTTGGATATGTATGTATTTATATAAATATATTCATTTACGTGTATATACATACGTCTCGTGCGATTGTTGCAGTGCGACGTGATTCGACCGGTTCTGAATCCTTGGATGAGCCATCGACCTGTTATCCCTTTTATCATATTCTAATTAGTTATTATTAATTTCTACCCGTACCAGGCCGGTTGCCCTGGTTTCTTCCGTGCGGCAAGAATAAGACACCAGTGTCAAAATGACTTGGTTAGCGTCTCCATGACGGGGGGTGGCGGCTTATACGTTCTTGCATCCACAATCCACTCGATCCAATGCGGGACAAAGGTTTTGTTTTATTTTATTAAATTTTCTCTTAATCAAAAAAAGGGAGGCATATTTACATGCGTGGTTTCGTGGCGGTGAAAGAAAAGGGGCATCTTTTGTTAGTGTCAGGTTTTTAAAAAAAATGGAGGCTTGATTGATTATGGGAATTAAGTCGTGCATGTCAATAGTTAGTATATGTGGGTAATAAATTCGTGCATTAAATCCGTGCATTATTATGAAGTCATGCATGGTATTATATATGTGTGTTTTGATAATTATAAAGATATATAGATAAATTTAATTTAATTTGATTTAGTAGTAAAAATAACATATTCATTGATATCATTCCAATAGCAAGGTCAAACAAGAATTATGATATTGTTAGTTTAATAATGAAAATAGTGCTTAGGTTTGATATTATAGTTTAATAATATGAAGTATTACTTGAAACTTAATATTATTAATTTATCATCTAAAATATTGTCGGAGGCTTGACATTAATAGTTTGATATTAGAAACATTGTTTGTGGCTTGATATTTATAGTCGACACTAGAAATATTATTTATAGTTCAATGTTAGAAATTTGGCATTTAAATGTTACTTGTACGTAGCTTAATATTACTTAATTGATATTTAAGGTGTTGGATGTTTGATGAATATTTATATATGTATGTATATCTATATATATTATTTGTGGTTAGTTCCGGATTGATGAATTAAATATTTTGTAAGGCTGTTGTATTGAATTTTAATTGTTGGAATATTCAATTTATTGATTATATGTGGAATTTGTGGTGGAGTTGGTTGGGTTAACCCAGCAGTCGCACATAAGGCTGGCAAGAGGCCGCAGGTCCCCTATGTGGCTGGTTAACCGAGGTCCCATATGTGGTAGGTTGTCGTTAGGGACACCACAGGTCTCACATATGGCTATCCTGGTAATGATTGGGATCCTTGGAGCCTGGATGTGGGAATCTCCTAGATGGTTGGATTGTTTGGTGTGTATCCTTAATGAATGAAATGTAATGTGTGTGATATTATATTTTGTGATTGAATGTAAGCTTATTGTGATAAAGTAGGACACTACACTAAGACAAGCATATTCCGATCATGTAGACTTAGGAATTCATGTTATAGGATAGTGAGAAGATGGATATCACCTACCTGGGCATTTGTGTTCACTCCTACTTTGTTGACATGTTTCAGGTATCAACTCATTCACTAGAGGCTGATCTGAAGCTAATTTTTGTTTGTTTTAAATTCCGTAATAACTTGGTTTATGGATTCTATAAAACATGATTGATTTTATTATTTCTTATTCCGGACTTGGGTCCGTGATGATTGTATTGAACCTTTTGGTGGAACTTATTTGTGAGTGATTTTGGGTCCTGAACATTTATGAGAATTAATTGCATTGTCATGTTTTTTTTTAAATAAATTTTGAATTTAATTCATCGGAGTATACAATTCTACCCCTGTTGTAGTATTGTACAAGAATGGATCGACCACTAACCCCTCGACCCCTGGGTGGGCGTGGGAAAGTCACGTTCCTGGTTCGTAATTTTTAGAATTTGGGGGCGTGACATCTGCATTGCCATCTTAAATCACCCAAACCATGCTTGTGGTGATTGTTTCAAGCCATATAAAGCCCGTTGTAATTTGCACACGATTTTAGCATTTGTGGCGGTAGTGTATTCTGGAGGAAGGTCCATGTAAACTTCTTCTTCGATTTCTCCGTGTAAGAATGCATTTTTTATATCGGACCGATGCAATGGCCAATCAAAGTTAATTGTAAGGGATAACAAAATTCTTACAAAGTCTTGAGTTTTGCTACTAGTGAGAAAGTTTCTTGGTAGTTTACTCCATATATTTGTGTATATCCTTTTGTTACCAATTGTGCTTTGTATCTTTCTATTGAACTATCTGCTTTGTGTTTGACGGTGAATACCCATTTGCATCCCTCTGCCCTCTTTCCTTCAGGTAATGGAACTAATGTCCATGTGTCATTTTTTAGTAATGCATCTATCTCTTCTCTTATTGCCTTTGTCTATTTTGGACTAGATAAAGCTTCTTGAATTCCATATGGGATTTGAACCGAGGAAAGTACATGCACAAATCCCTTAAGAGGTTCAAATAAATGTCTAGCTAACATGTAGTTGGCAATAGAATATCTTGATGTTCGACCGTTATCATCGGGGGGAATATCGCTTTTGTGGCTTGCCACGATTTGTCCTGAAAGGTAATTCATATCCAATAGAGGGATTCAAGTTGTTATTATCTAAAGATACATCAAGTGTGTGTACCTCGAAATATTCTTAGGAGAAGAGCGTATGGGTACTCTAGAAAGGGAGGGACTCATGATGTTAGGAGCTATATCACATTCACGTTCTTGATCGGTATGTGAGTTTATCCCCCCCTAAGTGGGGTTCGTGTTCTTCCTCATATGGTATAGATTCTTCATGTGGTCTAGATTCTTTCTCTTCCTCATGTGGTCCGTCACATGGATCAATATTACTATTTGTCCAATTGAAGTACATCCAATTTTGTTCTTTTTTATCAGATGGCTCCCCTTGAAGAACAAAATTGGGAACAGAGAAGAATGATTCAGATTCCAAGAAGGTGACATCCATGGTGACATAGAGGCATCTTGTAGAGGGATCATAACAGCGGTAACCCTTCTGATGTGTGGCGTACCCTAAGAAAAGGCACCATCGGGCACATAAGTCAAGTTTAGTTCGTTGATGCTTATGGAGGTGAACATAAGCTACACACCCAAAGACGCAAGGAGGAAGCATGAGAGTTGTGGGCAGTAAGACATGGATGCCAAGGTTTGAAGAGGGGTTTGGAATTGTAATGCTTTGGAGGGAAGGCTGTTAGGAAGATGGACAACAGGTGGATACAACATTGGGCCAATATCGAGTGGGCACATGATGTCCATGAAGTAAGGCTCGGGCAGTCTCAATAATGGATCAATTCTTCCATTCAACCACACCATTTTGTTGTGACGTGCATGGATAGGATGTCTTATGAATGAGCCCATGGTTCATGAGATAGGTACATAAACGTTGATGAATAAATTCACCACCATTGTCGAGTGAAGAACTTGGAGTTTGACCGCGAACCGAGCTCGGATCATGGTATGAAATGATTGAAAATGGGAGAATGCCTCGTCTTTGGTTTTCATCAAGTATAACCAAGTCATCCAGGTATGATCATCAACAAATATAACAAACCAACGAACTTCCGAGGCAACGAAACTAGGGAAGGCCCCCAGGACATCGAGTGAACAAGTGAAAATGGAACACTCCTTTTATTGGAACTTGGCAAATAGGAAGTACGTTGACTTTTTGCTCTAATGAAAGTAGAGCATTTTAATTCGAGACCATCATGTTATGAAAAAGATCTGGAAGTACACATTTCATGTAATCGAAATTGGGATGACCGAGTCGTTGGTGCCACAATTGGATTTTCCATTCTTGTCATTCACCCTGAACATGGAAAACATGACCTGTGCCGACATCATCAATGTAATAGAGAGCCCCCTTTTAGTACCATGCCCGATTATCTCCTTGGTGAGAATATCCTGGAGAAGACAAAAATGAGAGTAAATTAGGACAACACAATTTAGTTCTTCCGTAACTTGATCGACAGATAGTTGTTTATGTGATAAGGATAGAATAAGCAAGATATAAGATAATTGGAGAGAAGAAGATAATGACACAGTACTCCCCGGTGACCGAGGAAATGACTCCATTAGCATTTTTAACACAAGTGTGGCATGGTGTAGATCTCATAATAAAATCAATATCATCAAAGGTCATATAATTAGTGGCGCCAGAGTTAAAAAGCCAATCCTTACACTTGTCATTGTTGGAGGAGGTGGCAAAGGTCGACCCAATTTTACCTATGGCAGATCTTGAATCCTCAACTGGTTTGTCCTGAGGTATCAATGAAAGATGAGGTGTTATTGACATAATAATTGAAGTGCCGTTATTTGGCTCGGTACTTCCAGGAGGATTTTTTCTTTTTTTCCTGCAATTCAAACCACCAATCGAATGTCCATTTTTTTTGAAACGAGTGGTACTAGTATGATTTGATCTCTCATAGTGGGAGCATGTAGAAGACGCATTGGAGTGTCGGGTTTTAGAGGGATGTAGGTTTTTAGTCATGCGTTGACCCAGAGTTGTGTGCAAGGAGAGATTTCGTTGGCTGTAATCGCAGCCCCTTAGTAGCCAGGGGCTGCGCCGAGGTGGTGTGGGATTACCTGGTGCTCATGATAGCTTGCCGAAGAGCCTCCTGATGAACCAGGTGCATAGGCTTGCTCGATGGAAGGAAAGGGACGCATTTGGAGCACATCGGTTTATACGTGATCAAGCCGATCGTCGATGTCACGCCCCCGAATTCCAGGGAACCCGGAACCGGGTACATGACTTCCCCTTGCCCGCACCCGAAAGGTCAAGGGGTTGGTGACTAGCACCAATAGAGACTACACCGCGGGTCTTGTCTCAAATATGCAACCCTGTACGATCATACATCAAGGGTAATCCTGTACTTTCCCATATATCATCATGCATACAAAGAGTCAAACAATCATACAGGACATCACATCATACAGTATGCAAATACAAGCGTCCACGGACCCATGTCCGGGATATCACATAAAACAATACGAATATAATCGTATCATACATCGAGTAGTGGGCGTCCTCCTGGAAGAAAGTCCTCCACTAGTCTCGGGTCACACCCGAAAAGGGTAAGCAACAAGTAGGGGTGAGCGACAAGCTCAGTAGGTGACCCTAACACTCCACATCATGCAACACATATAAGTCTATACTATATGCTCGGTGTACTCGTGCACCGTGTAGTGTGCACAATCATCAGGACTCGACTGCAACAAACATCGGGACAACTTGTCCACGATCCTCCATGGGATCCCAGCTCAGGGCACTCGGCCCTAGCTCCACGAGCTCAACGGCTCAACTCAGGCCTTAGCTTGTCCACGGCGCAATATGCCCGGCCACGGTCGCCACACGGGCCGCCATCGGTGCATATGCTTGCCACGTCAACCACATAGCACCATCGGTGCATCACGGTGAGAACCCAAACAAGTCACGGAGTCCATGCCCCAATACCTCACATCAACATACTAACATTAGTATGGCATGTCATTCTCAACATTTCCTTTAGAATTGTAGCCGGTCTTCACAAGTCAATCCTCAACCCTTGATTTATGAAGGAAGTACCCAAAGCATTTATTTTCTTGAAATTAAAAGTCCCCAGGCATTGGGTTCCCTTATCATAAATAAGATAATCTGATTTTTGGGGATTTTTCTTAGATGTCTAACCCCACTTTCCAAAAATTCACCACTACGAACTTTTGAGTTTTTCCGAGAATTTACACTAAAACCCAATTTTCACATTTTGAAATAGTGGGAATTAATTTTTCTAGTATTTTTCTTTGAATCCAAATGGGGGGTATTTCGTTATTTACATTGTAACTTAAGTAATGTGGAGAGGCATAATGGTTTACAATGTAAATGTCCAGTCGGTGCGGTCAGATCGTCATGAACACTTGTTTCACTCCTACGGATTTGATGCTCCGGATCGATGCTACGGATCATCTGTTTCATCGCTACGGATTTGATTACTCGGACTACTGATCCGGACTAACTACTCCCGGACTAACTCCTCCGGACTAACTACTCCAGGACTACTGATCCGGACTAACTCCTCCGGACTATTGATCCGGACTAACTCCTCCTGGACTAACTACTCCGGACTAACTCCTCCGGACTAACTACTCCGGACTCGATCCGGACTAACTCCTCCAGGACTATTGATCCGGACTAACTAAGTTGTTGACTCCATAGCTGCGACTCCATAGCTGCCGATCACGAAGCGGCTTGACTCCATAGGCTGCGACTACGGCCTGCGACTCCATGTCCTTGACTCCATAGTCTTGATGGTCCGTCGACTCTAAAACTCGCCCAGGGCACTGTTCATCATCGTTTTTGGCTCGTTCTTCGTCTGGGAGCAACCCAGTGACCCCCAGACGCTCATAAACATCTGTTTTACGCAATAAACTGCAATATTTACCTCAAAACGCGTCCTAAACGCCTCTAATTCGCACAATAACAGCAAAAATACACACAAATCATATATTCATCTAGATCTACATCTAGACTTCCATGGTTGACTTCTCAACCCTCATAAAATACACACTCATACATCCACAGATCACATATTCAGAGATAGGATCGAAATAAGGCAGTTAAGGACACCTACCTGGAAGATTATTTGCAATCCACGAGCTCCAATCGCCCCAAAATCGCCAAGAAAGCTCTACGCTCTTCACCTTCTCTCTCTCTCTCTCTCTCTCTCTCTCTCTCTCTCTCTCTTGCTCAAACATGCACGTACCAATAATTGGCAATTAAAGATATAAGGCAGTTCTTAATTATATATATACCGTTGCCAATAATTGGCCTCCCAGCAATAATTGACCCGAACGCAATAAGACCTCCCGAGGTCACGAACTCCAAATTGAGTCAAATTACTGTCAAAACGCTCGAAATAACGAGCACAACATTGTTCAGATATTATCACACTCAAATGACTGCTCAAACGCAAAGTCAACCAATAAACCCCAAAAAGTCAACAATCGGGTCAAATGGGGCCCCGACTCGGAATCGGGCCCAAGTACCGTCAAAATGCTCACATCGACGGCTACACTACCGTCCAGGATAGTTACATTCCCATAGAATGACTATCTCTCAAAACTACCCAAATACGAGTCTTTACGGTCGAGCCCATCAAGGAACGTGTAAACTCGGTCTTCCTAGATAGGCGAATTGTAGTCTTGAATATCAACAAAGCATTCCATCGGATTTGGCCGCTGAAAGTCAATCTCTCACCAAAGACCTTGCAGATCGGTGTAGAATTTCTCGAGGGAGTTGCGGATTGTTTCAAACGAGCAACACGTCAGCTGAAGTTTATAGACTTGAGAGGTATCACTCCCATCAAAGAACGTTATAGCAATTGCATGCCAAACTACTTTAATAGTGGGAAACCGAATGAAAAGTATTGGATCCATAGAGTTAATGAGCCACCCTTTAACGATGGCATTATCAGTGCTCCATTTTTGAAAGGATGGATCTGTCGTTGGTGGTGGTGGATAGTCTCTGTTGATAAATCCCAATTTGTCTTTGCCAGAGATATACATCTAGACAACTTGGGACCAAAGGCCATAATTGGAACTATCCAATTTGATACCAATTGCACTGTGTGATTCTTAGTGGAATGAGTCGAGTTTTTTTTTTTTTTTACGAGCTTTTGTCATTTGATCGGTGAAATTGGAAAGGATGGAGGCAGATGAGTCTGGGTTATCACCAAATTTGGTGATAGGGCTAGCCATAGCAGAGAGAATTTAGGAGATAACAAATTGTCTAAACGGGTTTAAACAAGCAGGGGCAGGGATTGAAAAATTGGCTCTGATACCATGTAACAATTTAGGAGGTAATTTATTGCAATATATTTCTCATTGATTTAATACAATTATATAGACATTCATTCCTATGGCGTTATAGATAATGCGCCTAATATTAATTTTACATTTAAAGTATATATACAACTCACACTACAACTCATATGAGTATTACACTTCCAGACCGTATCTGCGACTCATGCCAATAGAATATATCTCACAACTTTTGTTGATGAAATTGTTCATCCAAAGTTTTTCGAATGAAAACGAACCCCATGAATCATCGAAGAGTCCACCTGCCCTTATAACACTACCTTGGCCACCGATGGCAATGTAAGTGTCCACCCCTTTTGTCAATGTTGCGTGTGGGGGGAAAACTATGGATGTTATATATAATAGTAAAGAGCAACTTCAACTCGGTCTTTATTATCTATATGTAAAGAATAAAATTATAAATTTATACTACAACAGGCTCTTCATATGACTCTCTACATCCGGAAAATGGTACAGTAAATTTTCACATTTGAAGAGTCATTGTTCATTATTCCCATTTTATTTTATTATTTTTAAAGATTCTTTTTTTTTTCTCCTCTTGCTCCCATCTCCATTCTTTCCACCTTTTGTGATCACCGCCTCCACAACAATCCTCCTCCTCCACCATTTCGCCTCTGCAGCAATAGCGAAGAAGCAGCAGCACCATCGCGGCCACCGCCTGGAGATCCATGATGAGGAAGACAGAGAGGGAAGGGGGATGTGGGGGCGTAAATGGACTGGAAGATGAAACAACGGCAAGCGACGCAAAGCTGGATGGTGATGATGGGGTTGTCGTCGTGGGGGTTGGGGTGGTGAGCGAGGTGGTCGGGGCCGTAAGGGAGGTATGATTCTCTCTTACCTCTGCCCTCTCCGATTTGCAGCCTCCGCTAAGGGAGAGGGATGATGAGGAGGCCCGATTCTCGTGCGTCGCCGTCAAGGGGGGGAGGAAACGGTGGTGGCGCGATGTCAATCGTAGAGTTTGGCCAGATTTGCATAAAAATATTATTTTAATATAAATACATATAAAATAGAGAATGTTGTTGGAATTAAACTTAAAATTACTCTTCACATGTGAATTTTTCTTTAGATGTAAATATAAAATACAAACAAGTCTTGGAGTTCCTCTTATAACTTGATTGTCGATTATACATTGTGATAAGGGATCACCTATTCCTACATTTGATGGTCCTATCACTAGGGTAAGGAGATCCAACGAGAATTGGACAAAGTGATACCCTTCTTTTTTGTCCAAGGAGCCTTCCATGTTAGCGACCTTCTTTGAGCCATTTATCAACGATCCGCCCATCAAGTCTATGGTGACCATTGCAGTTTGTGACGACCCCATAAAGTGATTGAACAAATTGTTATTTTTCTTGTGTGTTTTAAGATAATTTATTTATTTTAATTTATTTTAATATTTCTATTATTAGAAAAGTGGGGTCAACTTTAGGCCTATAAAAAACCCTCCTTAGCATGTATTGGAGGCGGACATTCTTTGCTTGGGAATTGAGAATTGTTTTATCTTTTTTTTTTTTGGTCTCGTAAATAAATAAAATACATAAATGAAACTTGGAATATCGAAATAAGAAATTGATGTCTAATCACGGATTGGACTCTCGATTTTGAGGAGTGATTATAACCGCTACAAATTGAATCACCCTGATTTCTAGGAGCAGTTATAACATCCTGTAAATTAAATCTCCTTGATTTTAGGAGCAGTTATAATAACTATAAATTGAATATTTTCAAAATTAGCGTTTAAAGTTGAGAATATATGTGGGAAACACCTAATTTGTAGGGCACAATTAACATTCGGTCTTGGAAGTCAACCTGGTTGGTTTTTGCAAGGGGTGGACGTTTTTTTGTTTTTTTGTTTTTCTAAATGGTAAAGGCTAGGAATGGTGGTTGGCGTTTAAAGAAGGCTAGCACAAATGTTTGACGGTGGTTCAAGATGATATAGGTGAGGCAAGGTGTTCCAATCTCCAAAAACCACAAACAATCCAAGCAAAGCACAATAATAGACAATTGAAATTACTCAAAACATATATGATTCGATGCAAACAAAGAAAATTCAGACTGAAATGAAAAGACTCCAAATAAATAAAATAAAGGTGGCCAATGAGGTGAACTTGGCTCGATACAAATTTGATGTGGTGTTGAGCCACACAAACTGTTGATCTAGACACTAAATCTTGACACAACTCAAACAGAAAGACAACAATGGAGGTTAACTCTAAAAAATAAAAATAAAAACAAAAACAAAAGGAATAGCAAGTAGAACCAAATCAAATAATGGAACAACCGTTGTTCTATGAATCAAGAACCGACCAACTGATGAAGAGACCCCACTGATTACAACCTTACACATTGGACATGGTAGCCAAGCACAAGGAGGAGGCTTATGGAGGCTTGAGTACACCAATTTCCAAGGAGACCGACACAATCAAGATCAACTAAGCAAGATCAATCAATAATGTACTCTCCTCTCAAAAAGCTTTCTTTTAATAGAAAAGATAAAACAATTCTCAATTCCCAAGAAAAGAATGTCTGCCTCCAATACATGCTAAGGAGGGTTTTTTATAGGCCTAAAGTTGATGCCACTTTCTTAATAATAGAAATATTAAAAAAAATCAAAATAAAGAAATTATCTTAAAACACACAAAAGAAATAGCAATTTGTTCAATCACTTTATGGGGTTGTCACAAGCCGCAATGGTCACCATAGACTGGATGGGCAGATCGTTGATAAATGGCTCGGAGAAGGCCGTTAACATGGAAGGCTCTTTGGACAAAAACAAAGGGTATCACTTTGTCTAATTCTTGTTGGATCTCCTTACCCCTTGCCCTAGTGATAGTACCTTCAAATGCAGGAATAGGTAATCCTTTATCACATTGAGTTTACTTGTAGATACTTTTTTCGTTTACAAAAAGTCCTAAGACTTGTCTTGCACCGTCTTGTAGGCGGAGGAAAATTCAGGGAAGAAAGGATGGGGTCGTGGGTGAGAAAAGTCTAGAGGACATGGCCATAGTCACAATTGGCGACGCCTCTTGCCTGACTCCACGGTTGTGCAACTTCACCTCCATTCAAAATGAAGCATCTAACAAGCAAGTTTCAAAAGGACCTAGAATGCCAGGATAGAACTAAGGGTTTTGCCATCGACCGAGGGAAACCAGGAATGAGTACTCCAACTCAAACTGTTTGAATTCTCAGGGTTTTGGGTGGTGTACCTCACGCTCAAAACAAGTTAGGTTGCTTCAAAATGTCTGTTTCTATGTTCACTAGAAAGTAAGGAAGTAAGTTGATTTATTTGTCAATAATTTTTGTGATGATTGCTTTGTTATATAATTTGTGATTTGATCAATAATTTGTAATGTATAATATCGTATAAAGGAGGTTTTCTCATGCAATCTGTTGTTCATGGGGTGGAGTGGTGGACTGAGTTTTTTCTGTTCTAGACAAACGCCAAAAAATTGGCATTGAATTCTGCAACTAATTGACAGAAAGTTTAATAAAATTCCTCTTTATCTAATTCCTCAAGCCCTCACCATAAGCTTAAAATTGTGCCATGCAGGATTCTCATATAATGGCTACATATAATACATCTTATATTTTTTAGGTAATTTTGACTGCAATATAATGAAAATACAAAAAAACTTCATTCGATCAAAATATTGTTAATCCGATTAGAAGAAAAAGTTTGCTAAAATATTACGTATATTTTAATAGACCAAAATTTAGTTCTATCCAATCGAACAGTATTCATTTAATTATATTGAATTTCACTCAATTAGATTTAAAGGTTCCTCAAAATACTGCATAGATTTTATTGAAATAAAAATTAGCTTCATCCAGTAAAAAATATTATTCACTCACTCAACATTATTTAACTGATTGAACTGTTCATATAGTTTGAGAAGAAATTTACCCTAAAACAACTTCTAAATGAACAATTTTTAACAATTGCTTCTTAAATCACATTTTAAGGGAATGAAAGGAAGAGCTGAGGTGGTAGATGTGAGTGTGAAGAGATACTTTAGTCTTTTAATTGTTATATTAAATTATTTATTTTTAACAAAAGTTTATGATGCATGTATTTATCTTCATCTCTCTCTCTATATATATTAGAATGTGAATTTGATTATACATCCAGAATTAAAATATTATTTATGTAACACCTATTCACTGGTAGTGCTTTATGCCCATGGGTTGAACGGATAAAATCCTTTTGTACCACTTGATTTCAACAAGAAAGTAGCTAGCAGCGTCTTGTTTGTCTATATTTACCCTCTTTCTCAGTATAATTTAAGGTCTGTTCTGTTTGACCCGGAATAATTGCTTAGAAAGACAAAAGTAATAATATAAAAAAAATCGTGATTTATAAATCTAACTACTATGGCGGATTTGATTAACAGTATTTTTCATATTTCCTAATGTTTGTTACATCATGAAAAATTAGGACGACAATAATACATATCCAACCATCTATTGAGTATTGAGTTTGAAAGGCCAATTAAAAAACGGGCCCAAAAAGCATGAGCCCTGAAACAACATCACGATTCATGTCATGTACCGAGTTTAGCTATCATCTCCTCCACGATCCTCAGCATGGACCCCGCTACCTTGAGTTCCCCCAGAGGCGCCGATCACTTCCATCACACCCTCCACCATCTCTCTGCTCTTCGCTTCCCTCCTCCTCCTCCTCCCCCTCTTCTCTCGATCCTCCTCATCTGAATCGAAGTCCCTCAAAACCACCAGAAGCTCTCCCGCAACCGCCCTCCCCCTGGACGTCCCTTCCACGCCCAGCCGCATCACCCCTGGCACCGCCCCTTCCCTCAGCACCTCCCTCCCCCACCTCCCAACGCTGCTCCGGCACATCGCCAGCAGAATCTCCGCCGCCGATTCCTTGCATGCCGACGTCCCTTCCTCCACCGCCGCCACCAGCTCCCTCACCGCGCCTCTGCACTCCTCCTCCTTCCCTAGCGCCGACTCCGGCGACGGTGACACAACTCGCTCGAGCAGCGACACTGCCTTCTCGGCCAGATCGGAGGACCTGTCGGCGCCGGAGATAAGCAGGATGAGGGATCGTACGGCGCCTCGGGAGAGGAGGAGGGGGACGACGCCGTCGCAAGTGGAGAGGTTGTGGAGGGCGGAAATGGCGTCGAGCTTGGCTCGCAGGGTTACGGAGTCGAGGGTCAGTGCTCCGACGAGAAGGTGCACGGCGCCGGAGGAAGCTATTTCGGGCTTGTTGGCGGCGCAGGAGGAGAGGACCAGCAGAGCCGCGACGGCGAGGTCGATTAGACCTCCGTCTTTGCATTTGAACAGGTTCAGTAGCAGGGGAACTGCCCCTGACCGCACTATTCTTATTTTATTTCTGTAAATTTGGAAGAATTAATTCAGATTAATTATGTCTGACAAAACAAAAATTAAATTATGACCGCACTATCCTCATTTAAATTAACAACTTAATTAATTTGAAGTACAAACTCACTTATAAGTTCTACGGCATTTGCGAAGAACATACGTAGAAAATTTTATATATATATATATACACACATATGCATGTATGTATGTGGATGGAGGAATTACGTACGAACCGTTCGCTGCGGAAGGCGAGGCTGAGGAGGGCGAAAAGAGAAGCTTCAATGGCGCGAGGGTTTCGAGAGTAGAGCATAGAGAGCAGAGGATCGATAACGCCCCTCTCCGCCAGCTTCTGCCTCTGCGCTTTCGACAGCTTTGTACTCAAATCCATGGCCGCTTGAATCTGAACTTCTGAATTCCCACACGTCAATCCCTTTAACACGGCTCCCTCCACTGATTTTACTCTCTCCCCTTCTCCGTCTTGGTCTCTGCTGCCTCTATCAATGAAGCAACTTCGCAACTGCATTATCATTCTTCTTTTAATTAGATTGATCCAACCAAGCTATTCGATTTCTCTGTCGTGCCAAATAATTTTAGTGTTTCTTTTCTTCTTCTTACGCTGTTTCTTTTGTTTCGTTTTTGGGTTCAGTGGCTAAACTAATATATACATGTGCGTTGTATGTATAGAATGTCAGGAGGCTCGTCGGCGCCTGCTTTATTTAAGTGCTTTAAATTATACAATTCCAAATTCAAATGCACGCGTCGTACATTGCATTTAATTGCCTATACTTCCGTGTGTGTGATCTAAGTATTGGGTGCGAACGATGGAGCGCGAGAGACATATTGGCTTCACATTTTTAAAAATTCCTTTTCTAACTAATAACTTACATAATGTGAGTAATTAATATGGCTTTGATCATCATGAGGATACTGTGTTTTTAATAACGAAATGTTGAATTGATCGGTTCGTGAGTTTCATCATAATTGAAGTATTTGGCTTGGTGCATGGGCGCTTGTACACCATACACACACATACATATATACATGCAGGATATTGTAATTTTGGATATTAATGCAATCAACAATTAGTTTTCATGTTTTAATTCCCATGTCCTAAAACCGATTAATCATATGTAACTTTTATTTATTTATTGTATTAGTATTTCTAAGGTAACAAAAATATTTTAAAAAAATGGGTTCAGTGCATTTAATTAGGCTGTTACAAGATGTGTGTGTAAATTTTTTAAATGGACATTGATCACTTTAAAGTTTGTCATTAAATTTACATGTAATTTATGGACTTTAATTTTTTATTTTATTGAATTAATGTATTTTTATAATATTTTTTCATATTTTAGTTATTTAAGATTTTTAATTACTTT
The DNA here is from genome assembly GCA_023512835.1 of Taxillus chinensis. Classification (NCBI taxonomy): domain Eukaryota; kingdom Viridiplantae; phylum Streptophyta; class Magnoliopsida; order Santalales; family Loranthaceae; genus Taxillus; species Taxillus chinensis. Next base: position 5,092,737 of record CM042092.1, read on the forward strand.
TATAGATTTAATATTAATTTTGATGGTTTTTAATGTCAATTTAATTATTTTAATTTTAATATTAATTCTGTGAGTAATTTTGTTATATGATTGAAAATTATTTGATGATGTTATGAGAATTTAACCTCTTAATTTTTGGCTTTGTGCTTAATTTTTATTATCTATTTTAATTTGATGTTGGATTAGGTTGACCGATTGCATTTAGCTATATACACTACTTCTTAATGTTAACCACAATTTTCAAAAGTGCAAGAAAGAGGAAAAAATAGTTTGGGCATTACGTAAGGAAACAAAATAGAAATAAAAATTAATGAAGTGGGGGTCACATGTTAATATAATGCTAGGGAGGAAAAACAGACAATTAGTTTTCCTATAAAAAAGGGCATGCGACATGAAGATGAAGGGTGGATGTGGTTTCGTATATGGTTCATGCACAGGGCTGTTCGACAATTCACGCCCAACACAAGATCGGCCAGACAATTCCCACATCAGGCAGGGGTAAAGCAGAGTGTTACAAATAACATTCAGTCAGGACCTTCGGCGTAACACTGTAGGACTATTAATATATTCTATGAATTAAATTTTATAAGTCTTCCGGTTAATGAATGATTTAGGTTAGTCCTACGTTATACTTAGTTTAATTTTTTTGAAATATGTGTGTGACAATGCTCTATTTCAAACACCTAAACAAATCTTTGGAGCTCCTTTTTATATGACTGTTACAAGTTGTCTTTCTTAATTAACATGTTGTCCTACTTGATAAGGCAGATAGTACTTAGATTGCATTCATAATTGTACTATTCCATAACTATTGTGACAAGCTTTTAAAATATTTCAAAACCAAATGTTGGAGACAATGTTCAAATAGCTAACTATCTACTTCGACATGACACATCATTCTTTCAAGATATCGAGTGTTGTGTTGAGATACATAATAGAGCACAAAATAGAGTTACTTTAGTTTTAGATATCAAATAGTATTACATACCGAAGTATCCAATCACACTAGTATAGGCAGAGAGGCTTTAGTTCGAGATATATTACTCTGAGACTCGAACTCTCTTCCTTAAAGCTTTTAGTCACAAATTTGTCTGCCTTGAAGCTTCTTTATTGGAGTTATTTACCTTAAAGCTTTTTGTCTTGAAGTTGTCTGTTGTAAAGTTTTTTGTTTTGAAATTGTTAACCTTGAAGCTTCTATATCAAAGTTATTTGCCCTGAAACATTCAACCTTTCAACCTTTGAAGTGTTTCTTCAAGTCAAATTGGTAATACTTCAACCTTTAACTCACTAAGCCTTTGAGTCTTCAAGTCTTTGAGTTACTGACCCTTTGAGTGTAAGATTTTGACCTCTAACTCAAAGATGTAGCGCAATCTATCCAACTCCATCTACAGGTTCACTTGAGAAAGATCATCTCACGAAGTTATTAGAAGATGCACAATGTCTTTACAGATGACGTTTTACATGCCACTGTATTCATCGCGAGTTGACAACAAATACAACAAAATAGGCTCATTGGGATTAACTTTACATTTTAAAACATAAATTAGTTCGAAATAGTTTTTTGAAATGATGTTTGGTATGATAGTATTATTTTTGAAAATATTATTGTTTTTAAAAAATAATATGCTCAATGAATTTTAAACTATTTATTAGTGGTGAAAGTTCATTTAAGTCCATAATTTTTAAAAACAAGTTTGTTTTCAAAAATAATTCAGGTATACTAAATGGGACAAATTCACATGTTTTGAAAACTAAAAACAATAAAAGATTATTTATATTTCAGAGGACCCTTAAAATGAAAACGTTCTTTAGTCATTTTTAGTTTTTTATTTTGTATATCCAAAAATAACTATAACATCTTTAAAATAGTTTTAAATTCAAATGAGTTTACTATTTTTAAAAACAATTATCAAATTATATTATACCAAAAGTAGCCTTAATTCCATCGACAAAATTTTACAGAACATACCACGACTTATTTTGCAAAATAATGTACCGAACATGTTAATGTTGAGTTATATAGTAGGATTTAACTTGTTTTAGTTTTCAAAAACAAATTCAGTTTGAAATAGCACAACAAACAAATATAATATGTATCCGTGCGTTTGATACGATGCAAATCTCAATTTTTTTTTAAAATGATGAGTTCAGTGTGTGTTTATCCTAATTTAACACGTATAACTATTTTTTAAAACTATTTTTGTTTTTAAATTTAAATTAAAGATTTAAATATTTTTATTTATTATATTACTTGAATTCACCATTTTTTAAATACATACATTTTTAAAACATACTTTCTATTTAATAAAAATATTTTTAAATTATAATTCAATTCACCAACAAATAATATTCGTGTCCAAAAATAGGCAAGCACCATAGAGTAGTTATAGGTATAACCTGGCATTGCAAAGATCTTTGCGTCCCCGCCGACGTGGAGTAAGCCACCTTAATATTTTTTTCCATGATTCGGCGCGCTTCCAAATCATCGCTCGATCCCATACTCGAGGTGTGCTCGAGGCTCGCCTCGAGTATGGACTCCAGTATATCTGCTCGAGGCATGCTTGAACCGCTGCTCAAGGCGAGACGCGAGCAGATATGCTTGAGCCTCTGCTTGGGGCTTGCTCAAGCTTGAGGCTCGAGCATACGCTCTCGAGCATATCTGCTCGAGCCTCTACTCGAGGGTGTCTGAGCCTCGAGCGGCGTCGAGTAGGGGCACGAGCAGGCATTGATTATCTCTCTTATGCTCAGATCTATGGGTTTTTGGGTTTCGTCGACTGTAATTTCTGACGAAAACTTTAAACGGCCATAACTTTGCGTACATTGGTTCGATTTAGGCCCATTTTTTTGATTTGTAGGTATCAACGAGAGTTACGGCACTAAAAACCATTAGGGGATTTTTTCGCTTTCGGATTTCCTAAAAAAAGCCCTTTTATCGCTTTCAAAACTCGATTTTATGCTATATTTCTTTTTTTTCTCATCCAGGATTCACGGCTCGAGGCTCATTCCTCCCTCTCTTACTCTATTTCTCTCTATCTCATATTTGGTGTGCTGCGCATTAAATTTTAAGTATTTTTATTGACATGACAATTACCACGTCAGTCGATTGCGTGGTCAGAATGCGGTTGCAAATAACTTTTTTCAGCACTGTTTATCTTGACGTGTCAAACAAGGATTGGTTGCGGATAATATTTCCACACCGTTCCGTGAGTGTCTCAATAAAATTTTATTAGTGGTATGGGATAGAGACGGACACTAGTCACACCACGAGACATCGAAAAAGCTGGTGCAGCTGCGATTCGGATCTCACTGCGAAAGGCCGGAGGCCCGCGTACGACTTTAAGCCCGTCCACGTGGTCCATATGAAATGCATATCCCAGAATCCAAACAGCCAAAACCAATTGCGCCAATCGCGGAAATCGCAAAACCGCTCGCTTCCATAGCCTCACTGCTCTCCATCACTACGCGCTCGTTTGTGGTTCCGGCATTTCTTCACACCTCGCCCTGGTCACAATCTCTACCGCCGCTTCTTCCGTTTCGTGTTGTTTCTAGTTGGTGTTCTTCAATTCTAGAGGCCAATGATTGTTCTTCTCCAATGGCGGCATCATCCTGGCTTCGAATCGAGTCCCTCCGTCGCCGTTTTTGATGCTTTGACCTTCTGTTTGTGATTGGCTTCTTCCTCTTCGTCTTGCTTGTTCGTCGTTTCTTCGAGTTTTCGTTTGATTTCAGAGGTTAGTAATAGTTTTCGAGTCAATGGTGGCCCCAATGCGGCAGAGAATCGAGTTTTTTACTATTTTTGATGCTTTGATCTTCATTGCATGACTGATTTCGTCTTCGATTTTCCTGCATGTCGTTTATTCGTGTTCTTATTTGATTCTAGAGGTCAGTGGTAGTTATGCTTCAATGGCTGCATCGTTCTGTCCTCGAACCGAGTTTCTTGATGTTGTTTTTGATGTTTTGATCTTCAGACTTCAATTCGTAAAATATTTCATTTTCGTCTTGTTTGTGTGGCGTTTCTTCATGCTTTCATTTGATCTTAGAGGTCGGTGTTGTTATGCATCAATGGCGGTATCGTACTGCCTGCGAATCGACTTTCTTCGCGACGTTTCTGCTTCTTTGACCTTCAATTTGTTATTGGTTTCGGTTCTGTCCTGTCTGTGCATCGCTTCTTCGTGAGCTTGTTATTTGTGTGAATTTAATAGCTGTTTGTTCTGCTTCAGCGGCGGCAGATTTTCATCTGTGTTTTCGATGTTATGATCTTGAATTTGAGCAGTGAAGGGGATCTCAGTCTCTAAAGCGCTTCTAGCGGGAGGTGAAAGCAATCAGTTACGCTCAGGAGAGAGGAAGAGGAGGTGGTACGAACTAGAAAAGAGGCGAGATGGCGGTGGATGAAGGAAATTTAGCTAAAAAAGATAAGGATTGGGGTCTGTGTGATGGAAAAGAAGGTGAAATGCGGCTCCGAGGTTCTCTTCTTGTTTCTTTCTCGGTTACATAATCCTCCAAAAACAGAGCAGACTTAGGACATATGTGAGTGCTTGTTCTCTGTTTCTATCTTTTATGACAGATACTTTCATTTTCGTGTATAGGTTTTATCGGCACCAATGGAACAGATTCTTGACAGGCTACAGACCTTTGGTGAATTTGAGGTTTGAACTGTTAGCTACTAAATATTCATGTGTGATTTAATGTCAAGGTTTGGATCAGGTCTACTATAGGGGTCACTTAAATAAAACACTATATATTGTAGTTATACATAATTTAAAAAGAGAGATGTATCATTTTGTTTGTGCAGATTGCAATATCTGAGTGTGCGTGGGTGTTATTTTTATTTTTAATTCCTGTGTTGGAATTTTTTTTTAAAATTTTTATTTTTATTTTGTTTGTGCAGATTAAAATTTTTGGAGATAAGGTTATACTTGAAGATCCAGTTGAAAGGTAGATTTCATAAAATTTCCCCTTACTGAATTTGTGTTTGATTATATTTTACACGACTTGCTTGTCATGGGAAGTGGTCATAGGCTCATAAGTGATTGTTTGACATAAGATATTCTTCGTGCGTCATTTGGAAGTTTAGCTATTTCAAACTGATTGTTGCTGCTTGATGATTTTGGCATTGATTTTTTTGGTTGATATTTTGTCATATAAATTTATAGTGTAGCCATTGATCATTTCTGCACTCACATGTAGACAATACCTGTGATAGTAATAGTATAGCTTAACATGGAATAAATCTTAATAAAGTTGGTGATTCTATATTTGTAGATTTGATTCTCAATAATTTAAGATTTTGCTGATTCTGTTTAAGCATATTTAGTGATAGATGGGCACAACATTTAGGCTATCTCACTTTATTTGACATGCAAAATATTGGCCCTATTTACATGATCATTCAGCTGGTTCGGTGGATTTGATGCTGGAATTCACTTAACTGTTTGATGATTCGTTATATTATGGTTTTTTTCTGAATTTGAATTTCAGTGAATTTGGTTATAACCGAAATCATTTTATTTGTGAAATATTATTACTTTCAGAAAAATAAAGAATCCAAGAGAGTAAATAATAAACTTGATGTCTAACATTATGTTACAGATGGCGATAGGCCTAGTTTGGGAATGCTTTTGAAAGGCTGCTTCAGCTTATAAAATAAATAGACTTAGAAAAAAGTGTTTGGTAAACTTAAAAAAAAGTACTTATAAAAAAAGTTTCTGCTTCTTAAAAAGAAGTACTAATAAAGAGTCGAACAAAATGAAAATTGCAATAAGTGGAAAATTTTATTTTCACATAAATATTTATTGTAAATATATCATTATATTAGAACTAATAAGAACTTCAGTCGGTTAACTTTAGATATTACAATGATAACTGAAGCAGTTGAATATTTTAATTAATAAAATCATTCAACCGAACAAGATTGGTTCGGTGTTGCCAAATTGAACTCAGTTGTCACCAAATAGTTTTCACTCACATTTAGTCTCACTTTACTTGTCATGTAAAATAATGGTCTGTAGTGTTTTTATACTATTGGAAGTCTCAAACAAGAAATTCATAGAATGTGCGTGGAGTAGATGTTACAGAGTTCTTCAGAAGATGTGTCATGTATGTAGTAAACTGTTATAAATGCATCACTTGCATTAACAAGTTCAACATTGGTTTATCATGTGTACATCTAGAACTAATGAAGTGATGTTCATTTTTCCCCTTTTAGAATGCTAATGTGGTTCTGTGAGGTCCTCTATCAGGGGCACCAACATTTTTGTATATTTGGGCTGTTTTCAAAGTCAAAATTTCTGGCATGCATGCTATTATCTGAAATAAAAGCTTATTCTGATCATGGTACGGAGTTACATTAGTCCCACAATGGAAATGTTTCTCCCATATGTTAATTGCATCCTTAACATGTTATTTTTTTAATATACTTGGAAATTTTAATTTGACCTTAATTTCTGACACCTAAATAAATCATTATGTCAATCATGACACTTCTAACAATTTTTAGGCTTGACTGCAAGACAATGGATTGTTATAATGGAACCATGGACATAATTGCTTACTAGAGGTTGGCAAATAAAATCCTCTGTATTTTTATATGCATTCTGGTGTCCAAAGAATGTCTCTGTATTCTAATGTATGAGCTGAGTTTGTGAAGTCGTGAAGGGTGTCTTGGTTTCGATGAGGCATTTACTAGATCAAATTCTTCCATGAACGTGAAGGAATTGCCTTTACTAATATTGGAGAATTTATCTACGATAAACATGTGTGCAGAAAATTTAAACATCTCCTTACCAATGTTGGTAAGATTAAATGAGGCATAGGCAGAAAATGTATTAATAAAATTTGTTGATAGACTGCTCATAATCTGTCATATTATATTTCAGTTCAATTGCAAAGTCTTATTTGAGTTGTGTACGTGCAAATTCCCTAGGTTGTTTTCTGGGTAATTTGGAGAGAATGAAATGCAGGGTGTTTGGGAACTCAAAAAGTGGTGTTTGATTTGTGAAGGGGGGGCTGTGAGCTTTACTGCTAGATGTTGCTGTGTATTGGAATATTTTTTGCATGGATGAGAGTTTGACTTTTTCTTTTTTCTTCTTTCATGTGTTGCGCATCTCCTTGTCACCTCCTTGGTGGTTTAATTAAATTTCTCTTTATTTGTATATTTTTTTTCAGTTCATGAGTAAAATTATTGCTGAATTTTAACTTATTTTTAAAATTATGATTATGATGTTAGTTATTGTTTTTAACCTTTTATACTTGTTTTACAATGTGAAAATGAAATTTGTTCTTTGAGAGAACTAATTAATGAAATTTATTCTGACTTTCAGCTGGCCAATATGTGATTGCTTTGTTGCCTTTTATTCCTCTGGTTATCCTCTTGAGAAAGCTGAGGCATATGCTGCATTGAGAAAGTAAGGTGCTTGCAAACTAATTATGTTTATTGAGGAAAAATCTGATTTCTCTTGTTTTGTTGATAGTATACATGTGCATGCGTGTAAGCTTGAGAAAGTTTTTGTATAGTGCGTGGAGCTGTCTTTTGTAATAAATTAGATAAATGCTGCTTTCTGATATTGTTTTCCCTATGCAAATTAGGCCTTTTCTGATAAATGAATTAGAGTTACAGCACCTTCTTCATGACCGAAGGAAGGTATATGAGGTAACCATTTTAAACCTTCATATTGATGTGGCTCATGAGGTTTTCGTTCTAAGAATTTATGCATAGATCTCATTATTCAAATTTTCTAGTTGAAAGAACTTAGTAGTTTTAAATATTTGATTCCACTATTTTTATCAACGATTTCATTACCTATTTGTGGAGGATTACTGGGATTTATAGTTATCTCTACAGGATGATCTCATTAGTTTTCTAATCAGGCATTTAGTTGGATAAGCAACTATGGATTTTTGTTCTAGTTGATAATAGCATCTCTTGTTACCCTCAATTGATAAATTGTAAAAGAAAATGGCATTTGAGCTTTGCTAAAAAGAAACTGCCTTAAGGCACTGCTTTGCAAAATGAATCTCTCTGTTTTTTTTTTTTTTTTTTTGCAAAATCCTTGATCCAATAATAATCTTTCTAAACTTATGAAGAAAACTTTCTGAAGTTTTTTTCAATGTTCTATTTGACAGAAAGGATTTAAAAGAGGAAATCAGTCGTGGGAGGTTTTTTTGTTGGATGGGGTGATAGTGTAATTGTGTAGTTGGTAACTGCTCTATTTTCAAGATTTTTGTTTGTTACAGAGAAATTAAAACCAAAACACCATGTCTCTTAGTTCTTAGTATAATTTTCTTGTTAATTTGGAAAGTGGGTAGGATACTCGTGTGCAGTAGTGACACAAACTATTTTCTCATTTTCTTCCTTGTAATCTCCATTCCGGAGATCATCCTGGGGTTAGACATGATGAACTGATTACCAGTTGCTTCACAATGTTTATGTAGGGCTCTTTCAAGTGTGAACATAAATTAACTCCTGATTCCTTAGAATAGTCATAAACTTTTTTTTATAAGTAAGACAAATTTTATTAGATGAAAATAGTATAAAAACTTAAATCATGTTTTGAATTATTCATGCTAACCATGATGTTGATTCTCTCCTATGATGCACCGATACGTGATTTCGCCCAACTTACTAGTGTCGCAGACACGTTTGACACTGATATGCTCTCGACACATGATCGATTCGTCTGTGACACGTTGGTCAATGAGTTCCGACTTTTTCTTGTTTTGACGTGTTCCGACATGAGGTCTAACATGTTCCCATGCGAGCCGATACATTTTTTTAAAATAAGATAAGTACCTTGCGTAAGAGGCCCTTCGACTTCGTCACTTGTCCAAGAGGTCTAGCAGCACCAATCGAACTAGGAAAGAAGAAACCCATGCCGGCAGTCAGCTTGCTTGAGTCGCCCCCAGCTCCCTGCCTGCTAGAGCTTGTCGCCTCGCGTCATCGTCATCAACATCAAACATTGTCCCAGCGTCTGTCTTTGACTCTGCTGCCTGGCTGCTCCACACAGTTTGTTCGTCAACAATCGTGTGAGTTTGTGAGACCGTGAGACTGTGAGTGATTTATTTTGGCTTGTACTTATAGTTTAATTTATTATTTTGCTTATTTGACTTTGTTGCCATATGCTGTATGATGGATGTGTATCGTGGTGTCATACTGTCTTATCAACTGTCATAATAAGTCTGTTGTGATAAATGTTGTGCCACATTATTGTCATATGTTGATGGATATGTACTGCATAGCCAAATGCTATTGATTAATTAATAAATTATATATATATAATTTAATAGTAATATATTATATAATGGAGATTATGATTTTTAAGGATAATATTAATGATAAATGATGATGAGTATGATTTTTATTCTCCATTAATAATTAACGAATGATGTTTGTTAATTATGTTTTTTTACATTTAATTGTTGAAATTTGAGACTATAATATTTATTTTATATTTTTAATCAATAATTATGTGTTTGATTATAAATTTAATTATGTTTTATTTATTAAAAATATATATTAATTAACGTATTGGGAATGTGTCAAAATATTGATACTTAGAAAAATTACGTATCACGTATCATATCGCGTGTCGCGTGTCATGTGTCCGTGCAACATAAATTTTCCCTACGTTGGTATTAATTTCTAGAGACTAATGCAATGCACTTTTTTCTTCTAGCGTCTTGAAATGTTTGGAATTCCTGTTCCACGGTATGCCCTTGTAAATAGGGAAGTACCATATGAAGAACTTGATTATTTTACCGAGGAAGAAGATTTTGTTGAGGTTCATGGGAATCGTTTTTGGAAGCCATTTGTAGAGAAGCCAGTGCATGGTGAGTTCCTGTTATTGTATGAATGTATTTTTCCTTTGCATTTTTTTTTTATTTTTTTAAAGTCTTGGCTCAATAACTCAGTATTTGTATGGCTTAATGTGGAATGCTTCCTGGTTTTCCTCTAGTTGAATGAGCCTTGTGGTAAGGAGCGAGGGTAAAAACTAAGACATGCCACGATGTGTTGCTTCATAGCATTCATAATCTTTTGACATGAAACATTAGTTATATTCAAATGCTGCAAGTTTGGAATGCAAATTAGTAATAGATCAAACACAGGGAGTGCAACCGATGGAATCTGCCTGACACCTATTGACATGAAATGAAATGTTGTGAGTTTTTTTTCTCTTGCATTTCTTTAATTGTAATTTTTCTCTCAAAAACGAGTTCTGTATTTATTTAGCCATATGAGGGGAGTATTTTATTTTTGGTATCATTTGGGAACACAAGGTATCTACTATTTACACATACTGATGGCTAAGTTTTTCCCTTGGTTGACTTAATACTTACGTAATTTGTGTGTGCCTGCTATTCACGGGGGCTTGGCTCCCTTGTCATTGGGTCAGGTGGTCACCAACTTCTCGTGACCTTCAAGGACTGTACTTGCATAAATGTTATGGTTCATTTTTTTATACGTCTAATTTTCATCTAAGATCTGGAAATTTACTCATCATCCCATTTTTTTTTTGTGTATGGTGCAACCCAATCCCCATATTCTGGATTTTAATTCCATTTTTTTGTAATTAATTATTATTTTTAAATGAAATAAGATGAAACTTAACAAATTCTAGACATTGATTACTCAATGTTATTCCATTATATTTGTTTTTGTCCCTAATGCTGCTTCCTGGTGTCATAATTTTTTCAATTTATATTACTTGCTATAGGTGTTTTTGTCCATGATTTTTTGCTAGTATGGTGGTCTGAGAGAAAGATGGAGAGACTTACCCAAGGAAAAAGAAGTTGGAGAGACATAGAGAGAAAGGAAGAGGATGGAGTGGAAATAATTGTTTTAAATTTGAAAATTTTTAAAATTCTTTTGACCTTTTTTCTCCTTCTCTATTATATCTACTCTAATTAATATCTTTTACAAGTTAAAAAATCCCTAATAAATATCTTCCCAGAAGCCCAAAAAAAAGCGTAAAAATTATAATTGAAGGTATAATATTTATTTATTGGTAAATCTAATTTACTCTCCATTTAAATTTATTTAATATGAAACTTCAAATTTCATTTTGATTCATAAAATCATATAATTGACTAAATTTTCACGATTTTGTGAAGGGGATGACCATAGCATTATGATATATTACCCTAGCTCAGCTGGTGGGGGAATGAAAGCCTTGTTTAGAAAGGTAAGACCATAAGAGCACTAAATGTGCACCTTATTTTATTATGCATTCATTGTTTGTTGTTAGTTTTAGTTTTTTCCTGCACTTGTTTAGTTTTTGGATTTTTTAGATTTATGAGGGTTTCTTTTTCTATTTTTCTGGTTAGGTAGTTCATCTTCTATGACACTTAAATATGATGCATTTTAGAGTGTTTTTTTCTTCTAATATTTTAAATTCTTAATTTGTACATCAATAATTAATATGGCAAATGGCGGACATTACCATAATGGTAGAGTCACTGTCTCATGACCTTCAAATTCTAGTCGCAGATAGGCCTATTGTAATTAATTGTGAGGGAATTCATACCGGCTTATGTGGCTTGATTCCTGCTCGAACCTTGGCACTTGTGGGAGCATTGTGTATCGGATTTATCCTTTTTTAGTAATTAATAGGGCAATTTGCATTGTTAAAATATGTTTAGTTCTTCTATCACTTTTAATACTTTAGTTATGTAAACTTATTGTATAATTTTTTTTGGGTGGTGCTTTAATTTACTTTAGGTTGGTAACCGGTCAAGTGAATTTCATCCAGAGGTTAGAAGAGTGAGACGTGAAGGTTCTTATATATATGAAGAATTTATGCCAACGGGCGGAACTGATGTCAAGGTTATTAATTTCTTACATTTTCTAGCTAGTCGTGGTATTTTTAAATTAAGTATCACTAAAGTATGCGGCGCATTAATTTTTCTAAGCAACCTGCTTTCTTGAAATGCATTTTTTATGGTTGCAAATGCTTATTATCCGGGACAGATGAAGTTCTGGTTGAGCAACATGTAAATTTAATAAATCTTGTAATTGTTCATTTAATATATCACTTTTCTGATTCAAAAAATTCTATCTATTATTTTTTGGATTATTTATATCTAATCCTAGTATTTGATTGTGTCATGGGGCTGAACAACAATATCTACTTGATGTAGTAATGCATACTTCATGCGGGTACTCTATGGATGTGGGAAAGTCTTGATCATGCTATATGCTTTATCAGGCTTGGCTTTTAATAAACAAACCTAGTCATTATTCATGGATTATAATTTTTTTTAAAATTGCAAGGCTAAATCAATTAATTTATCACACCCCCCAAAAAAAACAGCAAGAGAGAAGGAAATAATTTGGTTGTTTTAGGTGGATCCGTTTCTTGGATTTGGATTTCAATTGGACTGCTCATAAATGAGTGCACATAATAAAACCACCCTATATATATATATATATTTATACATCCTTTCTACATCAATCCTCTGAAATAAGAAATTTGAATTCAATTCCATAAGAGGAAGAAGCAAAGTTCAATCAATATGTTCTTTTGATATTAGATATTTTGGTGTATTCTACAATTGCTCAAGGAGGCTCTTGGCATGGGGTTTTCATTGACATGTAATTTTTTCCCTTCTTACCATGCAGTATTGTTTTTTCGTTTTGTTTTATTATTGTTTTCATTATAATCTCTATCTCAGTCTTCTTTTAAATTACTCTTATATTCCTTGTAATTGTTTTTTGGGACTTGGGAACCTTGTCGGATGTCTGTAGGTGTACACAGTAGGCCCTGAATATGCACATGCTGAGGCAAGGAAATCTCCTGTTGTTGATGGTGTTGTAATGAGAAATCCAGATGGCAAAGAAGTAGGTTTTCTATTCCAATTAAGCCTATCTTATTTGTTTGTTTGGTTCTTACAAATTATTATTATTTTTTATTGGGAAAAAATATTTTACAAGTTATTATTAATTCCACAGGTGAGGTATCCTGTACTCTTGACTCCTACAGAAAAGCAAATGGCAAGGGAAGTTTGCATTGCATTCCGGCAAGCAGTAAGTCCTTGAAAGAATATTGAATCAATGAACATTTATCTTCCTTTTGTACTATTGTTATTATAAGATTTTCTTCTCTATGGACGTTAAACAAGCACCTAGAGGTGCCAACTGTTATTGGATTCATCAGTATTTACATTTTTACTTGCGCTTCTATTACTGTGCTTATCCCTTTCTTTGCTCCTGTATCCTTGACAACGTTTGTGTTTAGTGGAGCTGGAGTTTTACAGGGTTCAGGGCAGCAGCCCGAGCCAAATTTTTGGGATACCATTTTTGTTGATGTAAAGCCCTAGTTAGGGTTAATCTAAATTTAGGGTTTGAGATGGCCACATCATTGTGAAGGTGCTGTAGAGTGTGTACTCTCATTGATTCACAGTAGATTTCTGAGTCCTCCCAAGGGTTTTCCACATTAATCCTTGTGTTCTTTTTTTTATGTCTTTTTCATAACAGATCAATCTTTCTCATCGCTTTGTCTACTGATCAGTATTTTTGGGATTGTTTATTGCGGTTCTTAACTAAAAATTGGTTTGTGGCTCAAGTTTTCTGTGCATTCTTGAATGGAAAATATATTACAAAAGGACATGATTTTATTTTGTCACAAGAAATTAAAATTTGTTTGATGTTAAAATTCGGGATCCAGTTACATATTAGTTGTGTTTTTTCCAGGTCTGTGGGTTTGATCTCCTGCGCTGTGAGGGACGCTCATATGTCTGTGATGTGAATGGATGGAGTTTTGTGAAAAATTCTTACAAGTAACTGTACTCTCACTTGGTTTTGTTGATCACTGTCATTTTTTCATATCTTAGATTAAATGATGGAAGTCGGTAGACAATATAAACCATTGTATTGGGAGTGACCTCTTTACTTATTCAACCTTATTTTGTTATATTATCCATTTGATACATATATTGAATCTACAGCTTAACAGCTCCCGCATGCTTTTATGTCAGCGCTCATGCATATAGAATCATTGATTAATTTACTAAGATTTCTTTTTCCTCCATCCTCACTTTGCTGTCAGTTTCCTTTGCTGAGAAAGTAAACAATGTCTTCCCTGACACAGGTATTATGATGATGCTGCATGTGTTTTGCGAAAATTGTTTTTAGATGCCAAAGCCCCTCATCTTTCTTCAGCAATTCCCCCCAACTTTGCCATGGAAGGTCAATGAATCAGTTCAACCCGAGGGACTAACTCGTCAAGGAAGTGGAATAATTGGAAGGTTTGGACAGGCGGAGGAACTAAGATGCGTGATTGCAGTCATTCGGCAGTAAGATCTATTTATTTATTTCTTGACTTCATTTATTTTCATTCTAGGTGTTATTTGGATGCAGAACCAGCTTCCAACTCAGAAATAAATGTCATTAAACTCTCAAAAGCCTTACCACATAGGCCCCTTTTAAGCTAGAACAACATGGAGAATTAAGAATTGGAAATCCGTGTAATGTACAAGTAACAAACATCATAGGGCGGAAGTTGTTCTCTAATTCTGCATCTTACACAAAAATAAGAGAAAAGAAGAAACTTTATCTGAGAGCTGCAATCCGATTTCTTTGTAGATCTGGAAAAATGAACATGATAATAACCTTAGAAGAATTTTTTTTTTATAAGTAATAAAATTACATTAAGAGAAAAGAAAAAATACAACAAAAGGGTAGAGGATAGTCATACCAAAAAAAAGAGAAGAGTTTATAGAAATATTACAATAAGACCACAAGAACCCAATAAGAAAAATAACAACATGAAACAATCCGCCTACGGGAGGAACGCAAGATCTCCTAAGAGGCAGGCCAACCGACTATCTGACCCGTGAAGTCCGAGAACTTCTGGCATCATAATTAATGGAAGAGGCAAGCTGTTTAAGCTCCCACACACTTTTAGACCCTAAACTAGTATCCTTTCGAGCTGGATGATGAGCTTCGATCTCCCGTAACAAATCAGAAGTAGCAAGTTTACAACCCTTGTAACTTACTCCTAATATAGAGCCAATGGCTTTGTAAGAACAGAGCCATTTCGGTTCGGCCTCGGCCGGCCAATCGGAAACACACACAGGAGAACAAGGCTCCCCACATAGAGCATCATCAAGCGGACCAATAACAAACAACGGCTGAACAGCCAAGCCGCCCAGCGGATTCTCCCCATGAAGCGCCTCAAGCGCACTCGCAAAATGAGAGGCAGAAGGCTGATCATCCTCGAAGTCCCACTCACCCAGATCCCAAAAGGAGGCAGGAGAGCCCTCCACGTGATCAATAAACGACCCAAACAAAATAGAGGCCCAGGGAGGAGAGGCTGACAAAGCCGGCCAAGGACTAATAGTCTGCGGACAGGGAAAAAAATCTCCAGCCGAAGAGGAAGGGTCGGCCGTGACAACGCCGGTCGGAGGAGGCCTAGCAGGGGCCGTCGAAGCAGCCTGAGGCGCAATCGCGGGAGCGCAAGTGGGAAGGAGTAGTGGCAAGCTTCGATCCTCAGCGGGAGTCCTGGATATCGGGGACGACGGTGGAACAGAGCAGGAGGGAGAAGGTGCAGGGGGGAGGGACGACTGCGGGACAGAGCAGGAAGGAGATGGTGCACGGGGGAGGGGCGGCAGGTGGTTTCCAGCGGAGGGAGGGGATGAAACAGGTGGGTTGGGTTTGGGGGGGGGGAGGGAAAGGGTGAGAGTTCGGGTGGGCCGGAGGATAATAGAGGGCTAGGATGGGGAAGAAAACGGAGGTTGGGCTCGGGTGAGGGGGAAAGGGGTGCGAGCTTAGGGTAAGAGAAAGAAAGAGAAGGGGATGGGCTTGGGCTGGAAGGATGGGCTAGTGAGGGGGGAAGGGGAGTTTAGGCCTGGCAAAGTGGGCTAGGGGGATAGGAATTAGAGGGGGTGGCGGGGTGGGCTGGGGAGAGAGGAAGGCGAGAGGTGTTGGGGGGATACGCCCACGTGGCACATCCGGATAGAAGGGGGGACTACCGAGATCGGAGTCTTTGAGAAGGTCGCCGGTTGTGGGAGCAGCGCCCTCCAGCGGGGAGATCGAAGGGGGGACTACCGAGGTCAGAGGTGCAACCGGCAGACTCCACAAAATCGGGGAGGAAAGTGCCGACCAGATGGCCGAAGAGGCGGCGACTGAGGGCGCTAGAAGGACGACTTTGACCGAGGGTGTTGGGAGGACTTTGACCGAATGGGCCGGGATGACATCAATTGAGGGATGCCAATGCCGACGAGGTAGTGGAGCAACAAACGGGGGAGGCGCCGGCATGGCAGGAGCAGCCGGTGACCCCTCGGGCCATACGAGCAAAGACCAAGACCGGCAAACAGTGGTAAGATACATCTTGCAAAAATCCGGCCGATGAACCTATCCAAACGGAGGAGGGAGGAGGCGACCGCAAATCCAGCTCAACACAAAAGCACGCCTCGCTGGGGTGAGCAAGGGAAGAAGTGGACAAATCCATGGCCAAAAGTGTACCAAAAAAGGTGGAGAAGATTAGGATGGAAAAATTGTAAAGGGAGGTGGGGGAGAGTGATCCAAATAGGGGTGAAAAACTCACCATTTCTAAGATCATCTCCGGCCACCCACCAAAAGATCCGGTAAGGAAAAGAAAGAATGAAGCATGTTGGCTTAGAAAAAAGGCGGAGCAAATCCGTCTCCAAATCAAAGCGAACCATGAGGGTGTTGGAGTCCAAGAGGCCGACAACAAAATTGCCAGAAAAATGTTCAGCATCCAAATATTGGCGAAGCTTGTGCAGTCATGGCCGGCCGGAACTAAACTTTAACATGGCGGTGAAGGAAAAGTCGCGAGTGGATCGAGCGATTCGAGCAAGATCCTGCTCGGAGAAGATAATAGCTAGAACACCATCTTTGACACCAAAATAAGGAGAGGACTTGGTGGTAGCATACTCTTTGACAGAACAGTAACGCGAGGTGAGGCTGTTGTCGAAAGGGCCGCCGGAAGACGGGGCCATCCCTTCAGCCGCTGGGGGGAGAACCCGGCGCTCTCTCACTCTCTCTCTCTCTAGTAACCTTAGAAGAACTAAACCAAACGAGGGCTAGAAGATCAATTTTCTTCCATAGAACCTCAACTGAAACAGATTTGTCATTGCAGACATTACTATTCTGCTCCAACCAAATGACCCCCAAAATTGTAGTACGTTTTAATATCCTGATGAACAAAGAAATGATTGATATCTTAATAAACAGAAATGCAATAAAATTAATACATCAGATATCCTGGAGTTTTCTTTTTAAATTAAAAGAATCCGTTTTTAGTCCTTGCTTAGTTTTGATCAATAATTTTTATTGGCAGTGGTGATAGAACTCCTAAGCAGAAGGTGAAATTGAAGGTGACTGAGGAGAAACTCTTAAATTTGATGCTGAAGTACAATGGCGGGAGACCTAGAACAGAGGCAATTTTATTTTTACTTGTTAATTGATCTTTTGAATCACAAATACTATAATCCTATCGACTCCTGATTGGAAAATAGTGTCCTTACTGTTCTCTCTGTGTGTTTGCACGCACATGCAGACAAAACTCAAAAGTGCTGTCCAGTTGCAAGATTTGTTAGATGCTACAAGAATTCTGGTACCACGAATTAGGTACTGCTTAGTGGATACTTGTTCATCAAACTTTCAAGAACAGCTATACCAAGTTTATTTGTCTCTTTTGTGCTTTTAGTATTTGATTGCTACCCCAAGTTTATTTTGTCTACTATGTTATTTGTTTTTGGTGGGTGAGTTTTCCTGGTTGGCAAATATAATGATTCCCAGCTTGCATGCCATTATTTTGACTTGTAATCTAGAATGCCCATTGTTCATTTTTAGGCATGTTAAAGGGCGATCGAATTGATTATTTGAGCGTGAAAGTGTTTCCCATTTACCTATAATAATGAATATTGTAGAAAAAACGTAAGGGAGGGTTACATCTAATTGTTTTAGCTTTTAGGTTGAATGATTATTTCAACACACGTTTGTCGTTCACTTGATGTTTTATCTGAGACTGTTGGCCTAGTCTCTATCTTGAACTTATATACCATTGCATTCTTCTATGTTTAAAAATCTGTCCTTAAATAGGTACATTCACAATTCACGAAGCATTTTTGTTCTGTAGATGAATGTTTTGAAAATAAAATTCATATATCTTCAACCTCAATTTTGTACCAGGTTCTAATCTGCTTTGTATGATGTTATCTAAGCTTATTTATTTCAGTTTTTTTTTTTCAAAATGCTAGTCTTTTAAAACTCAATAAATTGCAGCAAGATGGTTAGATCACTCGTGAAGTATTTTTCTCATTTATCTCATTTAGACCTGGTCGAGAAAGTGATAGCGAGGCAGAAGACATTGAGCATGCTGAAAAACTTCGTCAAGTTAAAGCAGTTCTTGAGGAGGTCAGTTATTTTTATTTTTTGAACCTTAATATTTATATTATGTTCACTTTACGATTTTTTTCCTATTATGTCTTGGATTCACTTGTGGTCAACTTAAATTTGCTTGAGACAATTTTCACGCACGTTTCAGGCCTTTCTTTGTTAGGTAATTTTCATGTATGAGTTTATATGTGCATTTTCTGGCACTTCAATATTTTCCATTTTGTTGTTGTCAAGAATAGACCTGGCAAACAGGTTACCCACGATTACCTGTGCATTGGATTCCTGCTATATTATATTGGAAGAAATAAAAAAAATATGGAAAAAAATGCCATAAGATGGGTTGAATATTAATAATCTGCGTGGATAATGTATCTTCAAAATATTTCATTTATCATCTATCCTTATAATTTTTTTACTATATATGTTATAGCGCAACCCTCTTTTGACTTCTTCAAAAAACAATTGTTGCAAATAACACAAACATGCCTGCAGCTGCCTTGAGACCTTAATATCTCCTCATATATCTGCTTCCCCTCGCTTGTATATCCATACTATGGTGAGCACAGCAGCACCAAGAATGGTCGGTGTTGGATGCTCCTAGGTCATGAGGCAGCTTTCTTTCTGTGCCGTGGCCTTGCTGTGTGGGTTAGAGATGAAATTGAACGAGAGATGGAGGAGAGAGGGGACTGTGCAGCTGGAATCTGAAAGTCAGCTGGGAATTCTAGATTAGTTTATTATCTGAATGAAAAAGAGAGAGAGAGGGAGGGAGGGAGGGATCTAGCTAAATGCGGGAACCAGTTTCATATGCCATGCCCTTTCAAGAGAAAAATTTGTTAGGTTTTTGTCGTGTTCCTACTTGAATAAAAATAGAGAGGAGAGTTATGTATATTGCTATTATTGAATAAATATTTCATATACATATGACTTTGTGAATATGCTGCTAGCCAGTTGTGAACCATCAGATTCAAAATGATGTTTTTGGTTAGTAATTTGTGTATATATATGTTGTTACTAATAAAAATGACATCGTTAAAGGACATTGTAAATACCGGATAAATTTTGTTGCCCGGAATAGAGAGTGGCCAAGTAGGCCCATACCTCATTAACATTTTGCAAATGACAGAATCGCTGTGATCTTCCTCTCGGTGGAGTTATAAAACTGACTAAGAATGCGAGCATGGAATAATAAAACTGTCTGAATGCGAGCAGCAACATCCATCTATGCTTCATAATCCTCTGATTGGGTTTTACTATCTGATTGGAGATTTGTTAGGTGTTTATGAGTCTTTTGCCGTTGAAAGACAACATAGATAATCTTCTTCCACTCGAAGTAGTTCGTTCCATCAAGCTTCTGTTGTGTGAGACGAAGTGGATAGTAGCCATTCTCTGAGAGCATGGGTTGGAGCATCGGACCTAAAGATGGCTGGCTCAAGAAAATGAGTTTTTATGGAAGAAGTTGTAGGTTTAAGCACCACTTCTCATAGGACAGAGGTGACACCCAGAGAATTAAAAGGAGAGCACCGCTTCCTAGGGAAGAGGTTATACCCAGATATTTACAGACCAAGAAAAATTTAAGAATTAATAGAGGTATGTTGTAACTCCAGACAGAAAAATTGTCAGGAAATGAGGCTACTAGGTGTTGCGATTTGGGATGGAAAATTTCTCCTGGAAAAGACTAGGCAAGGCCCTACATTTTCTCTGGCTCTGATATGATGTTACGATCAATGGAAAAAGTCATCTAATTATTTTCAATATTTCATAATACATATATAGTGGAAGAGAGGACTAGCCTAAACTAATGGGCCTAGCCCATTTAACATGGCTAACCAAAGAATGCAACTGAGCCTTGATCACAGTAATTTGGGGTTGGCGGCTAACCTAATAATTGTAATAATAATAATTAATCAATACATTCCATCAGGAAGTATACTGTATTACTGTTTAGAAAAGGCAACAAAGGAAGATAAAAAGAAAGAAGACAACTGGGAGGAAATGGCAAGGTGTCATGGGCAATAGAAGCGAATTTTTTCTCTAAAATAATCCTAGGATTTAATAGGCTTTGATACTGTGTCGAAAAAAGAGAATAATTTATATTATTATTATGAAAGATATATTTGATATATATACAAGGATTGGAGTAACCGAAATAGGAAAGTATGAAAGCTTAATATCTATATGTAATAATAATAATAATAATTTCAACACCACTGTACATCGTTGTAATATGGTTTGGATGAATCTGTTTGCTTGTTTTTTTTTTTTTTTTGGGTTGTTGATTAGCATCTAGAAACGTTTTCTTTTTTCTTTTGCACTGCTCACTTGTTGTCTTGTATATGCCATCTTTCATTGACTTACATGATACTCCTATTTCCTGTATGTAGCATTACAATGTTTTTAATTCTAATTTCAACTCCACTATACATCCGTGGAATATGGTTTAGATGACTGTCTGCTTGTTTTTTTTTTTTTTTTGTTTTGGGTTGAGCATCTAGAAGCTATTTCTTTTTTCTTTTGCATTGCTCACTGGTTGTCTTGTATATGCTATCTTTCATTGGCATACATGATACTCCTATTTCCTGTATATAGTATTACGATATTGTTTATCATCATAAGTTTGTTGTTATGGAAGTACTAAATATTTTTTCTGTATAGGGGGGGCACTTTTCTGGAATTTATAGGAAGGTTCAGCTAAAGCCTTTAAAGTGGGTTAAGATTGCAAGAAGCAGTGCTGATGGGGAAGAAGAACGACCTGTCGAAGCTTTAATGGTTCTCAAATATGGAGGTGTTCTTACGCATGCTGGCAGGAAACAGGTTTTGTCTTGTAATAAACCTTCATGTTTTTGGAAGTATGGATTTGTTTTATTGTCTCATGAGATTTATCACCAAAAGAAGTTTTGAAATAGTTGGAATGCACTGGCATGAGTTGTCAAATATTTAGAGAATATTTGATTGATTGTGTAATTAGGTTAGAATATTTGAGAATATTTGATTGGTGTGATTAGCGTGTAATTAGCGTTGTTACTATTTTTAGATTTCATTTCTAATTTAGGCTATGGGTGAATTGTATATATAATGGGTTGTAACCTTCACATTATTGTCAAGGAAAATAATTCATTCCTATTTCTTTTCTACTTGGTACCAGAGCTAAAAAAAAAACCCTAGAGGAGCTCCTCGTCGCCAACTTGTTTTAGCGGTTCGACCTATCCTCTCTGCCTTTTGCGTCAAAGAGGACTTTCCATAGCCTCTAGACGTCACTGTTGTGGTCACCGCTGCTACTGCCACCGACCACCGCCGTTGCCGTTGTCCGTCGCGGCCGTCGCCGTCATCTCTGGCTGCTTCCGTCGCGATCGGATCCGCAACAACATAGCTTCACGTTGTGAAGTTACGTGTTTTTCCAACTGTCGCTGCCTATCCCACGACTGTTGCCGCCGCCGACGTCGCCGCCCTCCCCGGCCGTCGCAGCCGTCGCTGCTGCTACCAGCCACGATCGGATCCGCAACAGCATAGTCGTCATGCTGTGGGATCCGTCACCACTGTTGCTGCCAGCCCTACATCCATTGCCATCGCCGCCGCCGCCGTCGCCACTACTGTCATTAGCTCGCCACACGGGATCCATTCTGCCCTTGCGATCACGGTTCTATTTTTTGCGTGCACAGTTCTATTTTTCCCTCATTCAAGTTTTTTCTTTTAAGGAAGGATGAGTGAGCATAAAGAATTTGTGGTTGGCGAGAATAGGTTTCAGCCTCTTACTATTCAAGAGACTGCTGCACCAATTCATTTAAAATTAGATTAAACTAATTATCGCATATGGTCCAAAGTTTTGGAGATGCATATTGTAAGAAGAAAGAAAAAAAGGATATATCACCGGAAGGAAGATGGCTCCTCCTACGAGTCATCCCGATTATGATGAATGGGAAGCTGAGGATGCACTTGTTAAATCATGGCTTATCAATTCCATGACTCCGTCACATTTTGTGTAATGTGGAACAGCTCAAGAAGTGTGGGATGCTATGAAGCGGAGTTACCTCGACGCCTCTGACTCTTCTCAAGTATATGAACTAATGAAGAAGTCCTTTCAACTGCGTCAAGAAGGCCGTTCGCTGACAGAATACTATAATGAGCTAAACTCTATTTTTATGGAGTTAGATTATTGATGACCAAATGATATGGAGTGTTCTTCTGATTCTGAAAAACACAGGAGGCGTATTGCTGAGGATCGAGTTTATGTGTTTCTTGCAGGTCTTGATCATAGCTTGGATCAAGTTAGTAGTCGTGTCCTTGCAACAACACCATTACCTTCCTTAGAAGAAGCATATTCCTTGGTGCGCCGTGAGGTACAGAGACAACTAACTATGGGTACTGAGGATCGCTCCGAAAACTCTGCACTTGCTATCCCCAAAAGCAACCCTCGGTCAACTTCCTCCATTGGTCCTCCCACTCGTCGCTGTACTCATTGCAATAGTACTACACATGTGGTGGACACTTGTTGGAAGAAACATGGTTATCCAGAATGGTACAAGCTCAAACAAGCTGAGCAGAAGAACAACAAAAAATCATCTGCTATGGTTATTTCTGGCGGTTCTAATCTGTCTACATCACATGAGCTCCCTTCTGACGGTGATTCTAATGTGTCGTTACTTTCCTCTACTAGCAACACTTGGGTTATTGATTCAGGAGCAACTGATCATATGACTCCTCTCTAATTTCTTCTCTTGTTTCCTTATCTATTAAATCTGTCCAGGCTGCTAACGGGACACCCATGTCTATTATTGGGGTTGGAAATGTCTCTCTTTCACCTAATCTTTCCATGTCTTTGGTTTTGCTTGCCCCTACTCTTTCTACTAATCTGCTCTCTATTAGTCAAATTACCAAACATCTAAATTATTCTATGACCTTTTATCCTACTTATTGTGTGTTTTAGGACAATCTCACGAAGATGACGATTGGCACCTGGTGAGAGAGAGGAGGACGTCTTATTATTGGGAGGACGCATAAGCTTGAAACACCGAGTTTAGTCGAATATCAGGAGGAGGGAATGAGACATCTCAAAAGGAAAAGATACTCTTATGGCATTATCGCCTAGGACACTCTTCCTTTCCATACTTGGAGCGTTTATTCCCTCACTTATTTTCTCATATTTTTGTGTCTAGTTTGACATGTGAACAATGCATTTATGCTAAACTTCACCGTGTGCCTTTTAAAATTAGTTTCAATAAAAGTCCTATCCCTTTTTCATGCATTCATACTAATGTCTGGGGACCATTCTCTACTCCTTCTGTTTCAGGCCATAAATACTGTGTCTTTTATTGATGATTGCACTCGAGTCAGTTGGATATACTTGCTGAAATAAAAAAATGATGTCATTAATATCATACCTCAGTTTTATCAAATAATACTTACCCAATTCCGCTCTACGGTTCAGGTATTTCATTCTGATAATGGTCGAGAATTTGTGAATCAATCTTTAGCTAATTTCTTTCAAACACATGGTATCCTTCATCGCACTACATGTGTTCACACCACAACAAAACGGCGTGGCGGAGCGTAAAACCGTCACTTTGTTGAGGTGGTTCGGGCTTTGTGTTTTACTATGCATGTTCCTAAGCGTTTTTGGGATGATGTTGTTATAACCGCCGTATACCTTATTAATCGCATACCTTCTCGTATCATTGAGTATCAAACCCCTTTGGCAATGTTATCCCGATTCCACCACATTCTTTCGACTCTTAACATCTGTCCTAAAGTTTTTGGTTGTGTGTGTTATGTCCATGTGCACAAACTCCATCGAGATAAACTTGATCTTCATGCTCTCAAATGTGTCTTCTTAGGCTACTCTAATTCTCGGAAGGGCTATTCTTGTTTTCATCCTCCTACGAGGAAATACTATGTGTCGATGGATGTTCAATTCCGTGAACACGTGTCTTATTTTTCCTGGCCCTATTTCACTTGTTCCTCCTCCAGGGGAGATTCGTAGTAAGGAAGAAGAACAATTATGGATGGATGAAAAAATGGTATGGATTTCAGGGCAACATAAGGATGATCCAACACAAAGAGAGTTTCCCACTACTGCTCCCAATCAGGGGGAGTTTACTCTTACTTACCCCAATGAGGGGGAATCTGTCGCTCCTCCCGATATCGAAAAGAGTAAAAGACCGGTGTTTGACAAGTATTATACAAGGAAAAATGTTACTCTCAACTCCGTTCCTCCTCTCACTACCATGCCAACGAGATGATTCTTCGGTGATTGACCAACTTCCCAATGAGGTAATTGTCCCATTTCCTATTGATTCCGATTCTACTGATATCTTGGTTTTTTTAGACAATGCAGTAAATCGGAGATATCCTTTACGTGATCGAAGGGAGCCTGATAGATTTGGTTTTTTTAAATCCTCCTTGAATGTTACCTATCCTATTTCTAACTTTGTATCTTATCACCGTTTGTCCATATCTCACATATCTTTTGCTCTTCAGTTATCCTCTGTGCCTATTCTTACTCATTTTCAGGAAGCTCTTGGTGACCCAAAATGGAAATATGCTATGATAGAGGAAATGAACGCCCTTGAGAAGAACCACACTTGGAAAATGGTTAAATTACCCCGAGGTAAGAAGACAGTAGGATGCAAATGGGTGTTTACAGTGAAGTATAAGTCAAATCGGATGGTTGAAAGGTACAAAGCTAGATTGGTTGCCAAAGGATACACTCAGACATATGACATAGACTATCAAGACACCTTTGCTCTTGTGGCTAAAATGAGTACAGTAAGAGTTATTATTTCTCTTGCAGCCAACCTTGATTGGTCATTACGCCAATTTGATGGTAAGAATGCTTTTCTCCATGGTGATTTGATGGAAGAGGTGTATATGAAACCTCCTCCTGGTTTTACACCAACAAAAGCAAAGGTATGCAAATTGAAAAAGGCGTTATATGGTTTGAAGCAGTCCCCTAGAGCCTGGTTTGGACGGTTAAGCCACTTAATGCAGGCGTATGGTTTCAAACAAACTTTGGCTGATCATACTCTTTTCTATAAACGGAATGGTGATGATATTACTTTGCTTCTTGTTTATGTTGATGATATGATTGTTACAGGCAATTTTCCTGCAGAGATAGAGAAACTTCGTTGTTATTTAACAACTGAATTTGAGATGAAAGATTTGGGAGTCTTGAAATACTTCCTTGGAATTGAAGTATTCCGTTTCAAGCAAGGAATCTTTCTATCTCAACGGAAATATGTTCTAGACCTCATTGCTGAGACTGAAAATTCGGCTTGTGCACCGGCTAACACTCCTATTGAGTTGAATCATGGTCTATCCATCTATACTGATCAAGTTCCAACAAATAAGGAGAGATATCAAAAGTTGGTAGGGAAATTGATCTATTTGACTCACACTAGACCTGACATTTCGTATGCAGTCAGTGTTGTTAGTCAATTCATGCATAATCCGAGTGATCGACACATAGATGTTATGAACCGTATTCTTGCATATTTGAAGTCTTCTCCAGGAAAAGGTATTCTCTTTTCTAAGCATGGACACCTCGACATTATGGGCTATACCGATTTAGACTTTGCTGGGTCCAAGTTGGATAGAAAGTCTACTTCTGGATATGTGTTATATGTTGGTGGTAATTTGGTAACTTGGAGAAGAAAAAACAGAATGTGGTGTCATTATCTAGTGTTGAAGCAGAATATCGAGCACTTCATCATGCCACTAAAGAGCTTACATGGTTACGTATTCTTTTGCGTGATCTCGGTTATGAACCCAAGAAGCCCATGATGCTCTTTTGTGACAATACTGCTGCTATTGAAATTGCTAATAATCTAGTCCAGCATGATCGGACGAAACACATTGAGCTTGACTGTAATTACATCAAAGACAATCTTAATTCTGGACAGATAGAGGTTTCCTATATTAAGCGCGCGGATCAACTTGCCGATATCATGACGCATGAAGTTTCGGGTGTTTCATTCCACACATCTTTATCCAAGTTGGGCATGTGCGATATCTATGCACCAACTTGAGGGGGAAAGTTGGAATGCAGTGCCATGAGTTGTCAAATATTTAGAGAATATTTGATTGATTGTGTAATTAGGTTAGAATATTTGAGAATATTTGATTGATGTGATTAGCGTGTAATTAGCGTTGTTACTATTCTTAGATTTCATTCCTAATTTAGGCTATGAGTGAATTGTATATATAATAGGTTGTAATCTTCACATTATTATCAAGGAAAATACTTCATTCCTATCTCTTTTCTACTGAAATAAATTCTGTGAGTATTAATTTTATGGATATACTTGTTTATGCAGAAGAGTAGATTGTTTTTCGAAAGTTTTTGACATTTCATTGTATTATCCAACGTTTTGCCCCTGTTATAACTTATAATTTTGGTTGCCTTTGTTGTTTTTCTGCAGGCAGAAGAACTGGGTAGATTCTTTCGAAATAACATGTACCCAGGTTAGATTTCTGATGTCACTATATTGACTTTTCTGCATCCATAGGAGTTCAGAATGTATGAAGCCTTTTTTTTTTCCTAAAACATTTAGCTTCCAAGTGACTTGAATCTGAATGATTTTTCTTGACTCATTCTAATTGATTTGATATCTATTGTCGTGGATTAATGTGCAGGTGAAGGAACTGGCCTGCTTCGCCTCCACAGTACATACCGCCATGATCTTAAAATTTATAGCTCAGATGAAGGTCGTGTACAGGTGCTGTGTTGGTTTTCTCTTTTTCTTGCCTCAAATTTCACTACCTAAATGCCAATTTGTTGTTAAAATTTTATCCTCATATTCATTGTTTTATTTCTTTGCATATTGTTTACAGATGTCTGCAGCTGCATTTGCCAAAGGCCTTCTTGATTTGGAAGGTCAATTAACTCCAATTCTGGTCTGTAGCTCTTACCCTAAACTGAATATTGATAGAGTTTTATGTGGCTAACTCACTCGTCCTTATGTCAATAAACTTTTCTGTCCGTAAGGTTTCACTGGTTAGCAAGGACTCTTCCATGTTGGATGGGCTTGACAATGCTAGCAATGAAATGAAAGAAGCAAAGGTTTGTGAAATGAAAGGCCCTTATGACCTTTTACATCATATTTGTATCTTTTGTATTTTACTTTATAAAGCAATTTATTTTACCAAACAATAGATTACTTTCCGCAAAATTGTGTTTAGACCTCTTTGAAAAGTACTCCTGCATTATGCATTCCCAAAAGGGCCTTAAGAGTTAATCTCCCTGGTCTGGATATTATTCCCTAGGTCTTTCCCACCCAAAAATGCCAATATAGGCTTGCCTTTAGAGAAGAATAATAAAAAATAAAAATAGCATTACTTTGCATTTAAGGGCGAGACTGCAAAAACAATATTTTGTTGGAGTTGACTTTTACTTCATTGTATACCCCCTTCATTCAAATTATAGGACTGTTTACAAGCCTTGGTAATTTGATGGAGGTTTGAATTTTCTATTTTTATTATTTTTATTATTAGTAGGTGGGGCTTGACCATTCATGGTAGGAATTTCTAGCAGAGCGCGCAAGTGTACACACACTCACAATAAAAGAGTTAATAAAAGGTTTATGGAAACTATTGAATATTGATATCAATGTGAATTTCTTTGGTAGGATGTGACTTCAGAATCTATTTTAGAGTTAACATGAGTATTTCTGTGTGTTATTGGTTTTTCTCTTGTGATTTTTTGTGCAACTAGCAATTCATACCTATTTGATTGGACATTCCTTCTACTGCTTAGCGTATTCATTTATTTGAACTCCATTTCAGTATTGGTTATCATAATAAGAATACTTCTTTTATACAACAGGCTCGGTTGAATGAGATAATTACTTCTGGAGCAAAGGCTCCGTTTAGAAATGGATCATCTGAATTCCCTTGGATGATCGATGGTGGCGGGCTGTCTTCAAATGCTTCTGAACTCCTTCCAAAAATGGTATTAATTTTGTTACTAGAATTGCATCGTAATTGAGAATTTGAAAATCATATTGCGTAACTATTGTATTTGTCCCCACTGAACACTAATTCTTTGGTGTTTTCTTTACTCTAGCTTCTTCTAATTTTTGGATTCTCATATAAGCATGGGGTGGTCTTGGTGGGGATATTATTATTTTTGTACAAACATGTATATAAATATTGTTGGGTACTCATATTAGGTTATTGTCTTTGTAGTGCTTTTTCTTGAGTGAGGAATGAAATGTGTCAGCATAGAGACTGACAATATGTAAAATAAACAATAAAATTTTATCTTAATGGTGAGCTAGTTTGATGTAGAATCAATAATTATTATAAAAATTAATATCAACTTGCAACACAATATAGAGATAGAGCAAGAGAGATGTAAACTCACAAGTTTAGTGAGTTGAGACCGTATTTGTTCCACTCTTTAAGCATAGCGGCTGAAATCCATAAGTATTGTTTTATCAATCCAAACAATAATTTCTGTTTTCATTATGTTGTGAAAATAATTTCACCTTTGCTTCGATCATTCAAGCAACAAGCTTGGAGTATGAATTTTCTATTATGGAAATCGTGTTATATTTCCGATTACATGTGTCTAAAATTTAAGATATATTTCAAATTTGAAAATTTCAAATATATAGATTAAGAGCATAATAAAATCTACTTGTCAAACTATATGATGTTTAAAAAATTATAAGACATTTAATTTATAGTCACATAAAATATAGTTAAGGTTTAATCACAGATTGCATTTTATTTGACAATGTAAAAATTAAAGGTTTTATAAAATTTTAAATATCATGAATTTAATGGGATTGAGGTTTTGATGTTAGTTTGTTAGTTTTGATGTTCGTGAAGGTTTGGAGGGTATTAATAGGATATGGACATCACATTACTGTTTGGAAAAAGTGTGTAGAAGTTTGATGCAAAAACAAAAGCAACAATATTTGTATCTGTGACCAAGTACAGCCGGGATGCACTTGGTGGTACTACTCTTAACAGTTATATCAAGTGCAGCCGGGATGCACTTGATTGAGGCAAGTCTGATGGAGGCACTTAGTATGAACTAGGGAGATGCCTAAGGATCTATTTCCTTCTTCTTTACTTTATATATTGTGTTTGATGATGACAACATATCTGAGGAGTCTACCAATTTTTGGGAGGCCCGTAAAGTTCTTTTTTTCTCATTTACTTCATGAGTCTTGTGGGGGGATGACTTGGATGATGTCGGCAAACATTTTTTTTGTCTTTAAGCTTCCCTTTAATTGTTTATTGTCTTGTAAACATTTAAGATACCAGAATTCAACTATGATCTCAGGAGCTAGGCCTTCTTAATTGTGTTATTTTTTGTTTTAGGAAAAAAATAAAACAATCATATTCAATTGCGCTATGGTGTTTAAAGAAAAAATGGTCTATGGTAATATCAGCAGATTGTTGAGTTGTGACTCAAACTCATAAGTTGAAATTAAATGTGAATGGTGGTGTGCCAGCGGTCATAAACTACAATAGGCTTACATACCATTATTCAAAATTGATTCACTAAGGTGGTATTACTGGATCTGTTTTTAATTCAAATATGAGGGATGCAACTTCTTGAATATGGCAAGATCTATTTCTGTGCTTTATTAATTTTTAGCAATGTACGCTGCATTTATTACTTGCAGAACTATAGCTATATGCAGCAAGCACGCCCATTTTTTTGTGCAATTTATTGTTATGTTAAACCTTGTGTATTGTTTATCGTGAATAGGTAAAATTGACTAAGAAAGTTACAGAGCAAGTGAAATTTCTTGCAAAAGATGAAGATGAGAAGCTTACGGAAACTGGCTCTTATGATGTGATCCCTCCATATGATCAAGCAAAGGCCCTTGGTAAAACCAACATTGACGTTGATCGTATTGCAGCTGGATTGCCCTGTGGTAGTGAGGGATTCCTTTTGATGTTTGCTCGCTGGAGAAAACTTGAGAGAGACTTGTACAATGAACGCAAAGAGTAAGTTCTCATATTTTTAACTTGGCGAGCCTGATCATATCTGGGTCCTTCATTTTTCTTGGTTGTGGGTACATATTCTTTTTCCTCAGGAGGTGTATTCGTGTTTATTTTCTTATTTCATGTTTTCCGATTTAAAATGATTATTTGCTCAATGGATGCCTATGTTTTCTGTTTTTTTACATTGTGTGAGGAAGTGAATGTTTGTTTTAGGTGTATACTATTTTTTTTCCTTTTTCTTTTGAGCATGTTGTTATATTTTTGCTTTTCGTGCACTCTTTACATGTGATTTTTTTTACTTATAAAAAGTTGATTATTTGTTCAGGAAAACCCTGTTGCCTCTGTCTTGAATCTGGAATTTTATTTTATCAATTACTATTTAGAAGAGAGGGAATTCTGAATCAAAATGCTAAATGGTGAATAGTGTGTACGTAGACTCCGAGAAAGTTGCAATTTTACTGACATTGGTGATTCTTGCAGGCGATTTGATATAACTCAAATTCCAGATGTATATGATTCGTGCAAGTATGACTTTTCTACTGATGTATTGCCTTTATTGCTTTCATCTTTGTCAGTCGCATAAGTATACCGTAGTCTTGAAGTGTCTTGGCATTAAAATCAGTCCTCCATTATTTGATGTTTGTTCCACCTTATACTAAATGCTTATGACTTTTTTCTTTTTCCTTTTGTGCTTAGCAGATATGACCTCTTGCACAATGCACATCTTAACTTAGAAGGGTTGGATGAGCTTTTCAAAGTTGCTCAGGTGCAAGAAATTCAACTATTATTACATATTTTGAGATAGGTTTTATTAAACTCGTGAGAGATCTTCAGATTATGATTCTAACTTTCGTATAATGCAATTGCATTTTTTTTTAATGAGAAACGTTTTTGGTCATATCATCCTTTTCTGGTTTTTTTCTCAACATACCATGGTTTTAGAAAGGTTTTTTTTGTCCCTAGGGGCATAGTCGCTTGGTAATGAGCGTTTCGTGCTCTCTGTGAGGTCTCAAGTTCGATTTTGGTTATCAGCATCAAGGAATATCTCTTGAACTTACATGGGTGCTCATGTGGGGCAGTGGACACCCTGAAAACTAGTCGTGATATGATACTGTCTTGCCTGCCCACCCAATTGTGGTGTGTGGACCATGGATACCTTGTTATAAAAAAAGAATTCCACCAACACTATCATTTGTAAACATGATTTTGGCAAATAAATTTTAAAGATGATTTTGCCAAAATCGTTTTCTTCCATATACAAATAATAAAAAAAACATTAAAGACGGTCTTCCCAAGCTTATTTCCTCATTTTTTTTCAAAAAAACTTATTGAGATTGTTATTTTAAAATTATTAATGGATGTTATTAAATTAAAATAACAGTCACAGAAATAGCATTGTTCTCGTGCTTTTGATTAGCTTATTCCTTGAATTATAAGCACAAAGAGGCTTTGAGTTTGGATTGCTGGGAGGGAGAGACCAAAATACTCAATTCTCATTAATGGATGATATTTATAGTTTTGAAAAGAATGCACAAGTAAACTAAAATTAAAAATGGCATGCACTGTAACCTAAAACTATATAAAATTAAGTTCCTTTGACACCTGAAATTTAATCTTTACCTCAGTTCATCTAGTGTGTATGCGTGTATATATATGAGATTAAGGGGCCTATAGAACCCTTCCCCATGTGGCTTGGTTAGATTTTAAGAGTCTAAAATTATTTATGAGAGGTCTAGGTTCCAGTATTGGTTATCTCAATCCAAGTGATTTGGAGATGAAAGTTTCTAGGGTTCTAAGGGATTAGGATTCCATGAAAGGTGGGGTGACATCCTCGTACGATTTTAAAAAAAAAAAAAAAGAAGGCCTGTGGAACCTCTTTGGTAAGTTCACCTGAGGGGTACCCCAAATTTTATAAATTTGAAGATTTTCAAAATGTCCAGTTATATAGATGAATAAAACATAAAAAAAGATACTCATAGTCATGTTTAGAGTTTTTACTCCCTTCTCTCGCTTACTCGGACTGAAAGTTTTCCTTGGTGGAGTGTCCGAAAGGCCCGGGGGTTGTCTAGAGTTGCATTGTTCACTTGGATTGTGGTCCCACACAAGCTTCTCACTGTTGATAATTTGAAGCAAAGGGGTTTTGCTCTTGTTAGCCGATGCTACATGTGTAAGGAGTAATCATCTCTTTCACTATCTTTATGTTATGGGACCATGGGATACAGTCAGGGGCTTATTTGGTCTGCCGTGGGTGATGCCTTCATTTCTTCGAGCATTGTTTGCCTGTTGGCTAGGGGGTATAGGGTGGCATTTGGTGGTTTGACGGGCTGTCCTTTATTGTCTTTTGTGGAGTCTTTGGTGAGAGCGGAACGTGTGTGTATTTGATGACTGGATATATGCTTCGGGCAGATTCCGTTTTTTCTTTCACGTTGGATGTTGTAAATGGCTGCTCTTTTTGAGCTGGTTATAATTTTGCTCTTTGTAAAATTTGTTTACTTTAAAGAAAATATAGCACTAAAATTCTCTAACTTTTTAATGGGCTTATATTCATTGTTTAATAGGAAAGTTTATATTGTTAGAACTTGTGAAAATTTTGCTAATAATCCTTAATTTTTCCTATTTTTTTCTTCATCCTTGTAGTTTGATGTTTTTGTCTTATGAATTTGGGGTATCTCTCAGATGAATTTGTTTAAGGGGTCCCTCAAGCCCTTCCTCTCTCTCTCTCTCTCTCTCTATATATATATATATATATATATATATATATATATATACACACATACACACACGGATGTGTGGTTGGTCAGAACATAATCATTCTGTTTAAGATTGCTACTGCTTTATTACAGTTACTTGCAGACGGTGTTATTCCAAATGAGTATGGGATTAATCCAAAGCAGAAGCTGAAGATTGGTTCAAAGGTGATTTCCACGTTTACACTTTGTTCTCCCTTCTTACTATATCTAGATTTTTACTTAATGTGTTTTGTTTTTTGTATCTACTTTCTCATGATGTTTACAATCTTATTATATCATAATTAAGAAAAGAAATAATTGGAATGAGTTTTTAATCATTTGATTTATTAAATATTTATAATTATTTGATGTATATTTAGTTTTCTTTTAGGTCTTCTCTATTGTGTGTGTGTGTGTGTATATATATATATATATGAGAATTGTAATCTCTCAAAAATAAGAAGAAAGAGTTATCTTTCTTTACTATGTTTTACTGAAATAGAATGTCCTAAGTTAGTTGTTATTCTTACATCATTATAGAGAATGTCTATCTTTTCAATTGGTTGACATTGACAGAAATATATTTAATTTTGTATTTGCTATATGTATTGAAGCTTAACAAGGCAAATTAACTAATATATCTCACAAGTTTTTTTTTTTTTTTAAATTGTTATGTTAATTTCGTTTTCCCTTTGTTGCGCACAAGAGTTATACGCGACAGATGTAAATTGTGCTGCTTTTACTTCTATTTCTTCAATAATGTATTTTTATTACCTTATTAGCTTAGCGGGACTTCATCATAACTTGAAAATAAAAATTGACAGTCAAATATGGCTTTATATGCTGCCACTTCAGATTGCTCGTCGTTTGTTGGGAAAAATTTTAATTGACTTGAGAAACACTCGTGAAGAAGCTATCAATGTTGCTGAATTGAAGAGCAATCAAGACCCACAATCACCTCCATTTAGAACTGCAAGAGAAGACAGGAATGAAGACACAAGAAGATATAGTTCAACAAGTGAAAAGTCAATAGATCAGGATGATGATGATGATAAAGAGACCCAATACCGTTTGGATCCAAAGTAAACAACAAGGCCTTCATTCATCGTTCACTTTTGTATGCTATAATGGTTATCTTTTTCTTCTTTTTACTGTCTGTATTTACCATTGTTATTTTGTTAGGTATGCAAATGTGAAGACACCTGATCGACATGTGCGGACTCGCCTTTACTTTACATCGGTGAGTCTAGTGCCATCCCAATTCTAGTTTGTGCTCTATTATTTTCATATGTTATAAATATGTTGCTTATTCACGTCTTTACTATCTTTTGGGAAAAGGGAAATAAAATTATGTTTAGCTTTTACAAAAAATATATTAGATTAAACTATAGGAACAAACTAATGGTAACATACTCTTTGAGTTACAAAAAACTAACAAAAGTCATTGTAAAATACGTAAATCTAATTAGAACTTCAATCTTAGTTAGCATTCCTTCATTCTAAAATGATCACCTGGTTATTCAAAACTAATTTTAAAAAAAATGAAAATTAAACATATGAAAATATATATCTTCCCTAAATATTTGCTAGTTTTTACAGAGTTGTCACATATTATTACAATAACAAATATGGGGATTGGGAGGAAGGTGAGTAATTGGGGGATGGAGATGAGGGTTATGGGTGGGTGTAAAAGAAATGAACTCAGAAGAGATACAAGTGATCATTATTTAATGAGAATGATAAAGGATAGCATATCAAAAGCATTTTCTGGGTCCATATTCTTCGGGATTCCATTAAAATTAGCACTTGTTTCACAAATTTGTGCATATAGAGTAATATTGTCTACAAATTTGGCTCAAGATCTATCTTGAGAATTTTTTTTATTAAATATTATATAGTCGATGCTTCAAGTTTAATATTTAATAAAAATTTTAGTCAAGACAGATTTCGAATTGAGTTTTTAGTGAGTGTTGTTCGTCTTTGCTAAATCTGTCTTCAATTCACCCAAGACACCCTACTCAAGGCATAGAGACAGCAATATAGTTTCATTAGCATGTACAAAGACATTTATGTAGAAATCCTAGCAAGGCAGCCTTCCCCTTCACTTCGGTGATGGTTGCAAACCAGAACCAATATTACAAAGAGGCTACGTTTTAAAATCTGTACAAAAGATTTAAATCAAACACGAGATAACTTTTGAATGTCCATGAGATTTCAAATCACCACCTTGTTTGCCTTCTGATAAGTAACAACTTTCTCTGTAATATCTTACACCATTGGTTTCCCCATTCAAGTATTCAACCGTCAAACAGAGGAATGCAACCAAGTAGAAAAAATGTTAAATAGAATTAAAGTCAAACTTTAGTTGGACAATCAACCAAAGATACAAAAAGGAAAAGAAAAAAAAAAGCAGCAGGGGATTACACAAGAAGAATAAATCTATATCCCAGGGCCTAGCTCCAACTGTCACAGGAATTCCATCAAGCAGAAAATAACACATTAAACAGAATCCAAGCTTAAGACATTACCTGGACAATCAAGCAAGAATACAGAAAAAAGCAGGAGATTGCAAGAGGAATAAAACTAGCCCAGAGCCTACCTACAACTGCGAAACACAGGAATTCAATGAAGTAAAAAAAAAAAAAAAGAACATGTCAAATAGAATCAAGGTTAAATGTTCCCTGGACAATGAAGCAAAGCTGCAGGAAAAAGCATATGAGATTGATGAACAAGAGGAATAAAACAATAACCCAAGGCCTACGGCCTACCTACAACTTTTATGACACAATATCCAAAGTCTTGCTTCTAAAGCATTCGCCAATATAGAAGGGGTTTAAGAGAGAGATAGAGACATTTACAATAATATTCAAATAATGAATTGAAAACACATAACAAACAAGGAAATAAATGACATTTTAATAAAAGAATCTATCAAGGAGATGTTTTAATAAGGATGTATACTGACCGGAAGATTTGCCTTTTTTGTTCTTCTTTCTCCCCCTCCCACCTATCATTAGATTACTATCAATGTGCTTGAAAATGTAACTCAGTAGTATATGCATTGCATGCTCTCTTACTTGGATTAAATTTCAAATTTACATGTCATATATGAAATACAAAATACATGACACAAGAAGTATGAACAATCACACAATAAGTGAAGGAACCTCCGGGCCATATCATATTATCATATTTTAACTTAACAGAATACAATACTATAGCATATGTTAAACAAGACCCAAATGGGGATAATCAAGAATATCTTTGGAAATAATCTTAACAACATTTTACCATCTCACCCAACATCAATGCATTGTATGTACAAAAAACTTTTGTTGTAAGGCCAGGCATGAGTTCCTTAACATGAGCCTTCAATTTATTTGTATCCAACTTGTCAAATATATCATCACCATAACACTTACCTGTTCAAGAAAAGCAAAAAACCTTCACTAATATCATTGTGTATAACTAGGCCTTTAAAAGATAATAACATACATACTAGCTTTGAACTTCCCAATTGCTTTATACATAGGAATCTATATCGTTTCACCGAAAAAGTCATTAGACCTTCAAGCTTCATACAATAATCACCGATCCCTGCATTAACAACCAACATTTTTTTTTAAAAATTTGTGCCACCTTTGGGGATTCACGCCCTTGTCGTGGGCCCATGCACATGCGTGTGTTATGCTCTACCTAGATTGTACCAAAAGTTGTGTTATTGCTTTTGCCACCACTAGACCTTTAAAGCCCTTGTTGCCACTGTCTTATGTTTTTATTGTCGTTGTCAACTAAAGTTGCTCGTGTGTTATTAGCCCCTGCCATCAAAGATAGCCTCCTAGGTCTCGCTACCACATCACATCATCTACAAAATTCGTAGGAAGTCACCATCGTTGCTTATTATCGGCAACACGGTTTTATCTTACTATCGGTCAATTGTGTTGTAGAGTTTGAAAGAGAGGCTTGTCGAAAACCTGTTTCAAAATAAATTAAACTAGTATAGTATAAGAGTAACATAGGTCATTCAACTAGAAGACTTTCAAAATTTAATTTAATTTTTTATTTAAAAAAATAAAATAAAAAAACTAAGTTTGACTGAGTTAGAGATTTGAGCAGTTTTATTGCAGAATTGAAATAAACTAAATTAAATATTAGCATGCAATTAACTACGATGTAATAAATTACAACGGAATCAATTTAATTATTGCACTTTAATTAATTATTTATCATTATCTCATAAAATAAAGAATATATCTATGACCTCATAATTAAATTGAACTAAAATGCTATGATTTCATCAAACTATGAACTTATCCAACAGAATAATTATGATATGTATTTTAGAAATTTGATCCATTATCTACAAATATAAACTCTACACTTCAAATATAAATTAAGAATATTTTGTTTAAGCAATTCATAATCAACTATAATTATGCATTAATAATGAACTAATTAAAACATGATAAAAGAATCAGTGTAGTTAAAAGCGAGCGCCCAAGTGCTTAAGCACATCAGGCACAGTGCTAGGGGATTGTAGCGTGTTGAGTGGGGCAAGGCGCAGCACCTTCAGGGAAGCACGTGCAACTTTCTTATTACTCTTCCTTCTTAAGCTTCCTTCACTCTTAAAAAAGACAATAAAAACTTGGAAAGATAGGTAAACTTTCCTATTACACTTCCTTCCATCGTCGCGAGGCGAGCTACGAGCAACCCTAGCAATGAGCGACGCCAGGCGATCTGACACCATCTTTGACCATCTTACGCCAGACGATCGAACGCGATTGTGCTCTGCTCCACGATTGGCGACAAGCTCTATTCCACGATCGGTGACAACCTCTGCTCTCATTTCCCTTCCCTGCTATTGCTTGCTTTCAGGTGCTCACTTTATGAATATTAAATTATAGTATGTGTCTATGAGCTATTATTATATTAAATACTAAAATTATTTCTGTGCGTATTCTCAACAATCTAGCATAGATGATGTGAATATTTGATTATTAAATAATAAAGTTATGTTTATTTTAGATATTAACCAGTGAATATGTGATATGGATGTTGTAAGTTAAAGCAAAGTTTGCTTAGCAAACATACATCATCATCAAGCCATTTTATTAGTTTTAATATCAACAAAAGAGATCCTACTTAAACGTATAATATTTTAGAGGATCTAGTTAATGCCAATGGTATAGACATTTTATTTGATGGATTATTGTTTATAATAATATATATATTTCTTTTATAACATGCGTTTTGCTTCACTAAACCGAGAGCTTTTTTGTGTTTTGCATTTAAAGCGACAGGGTATCCCTTGCGCCTTAAGTGCGCCTAGCACTTATGCATGAATAATCAAGTGAAAACATAGATTTAAAATAATCAACAAAAGACAGAATGTTCCATTGATTACAAAACATTACTCCATTGAGAATAAAAGCAAATTACAAAAAAAAAAAAAAGAATATAATATGCGGGATAGTTGTCTCTTCCTTTAGAAACGTTTGTTCTCTTAAGACTCGTTTGGTACGTGAGAATGAAATTAGAGGGAATGGAATCATTAAAGGAATGGAATTAACGTGGGAAAGTAATGGATTTTTTTATTATCTCTACTGTGTTTGGTATGCAAAAATAAGTAAGGTAATATAATCATGCAATTACTAAAAGAAAAGGAATAAAATTAGGTTTGCGTTGCGTGGGGCGGCCTGGGCGGCGGCAATGTACTAGTGTAAGTGCATAGCAGTGGCAGGGGGCTGGGAGGTAACAGATCGGGCAGCAGATTGCGGGAGAGGAAGCTTTGAGCGGCAAGGGAGAGGGGGCATGGAGGCAGCAGATCGCGAGGGAGGGGGCGGGCGACAAGGGATGGGGAGGGGGGAGGCTGGCGCTGGCGACATGAGGTGGGGAGTGCTGGCGACGGGACGAGAAGGAGTCCTGGGAATGTAAAAAAAATTATAATAAAAGGGCAAAATAATAATAAAAAGGTTTCCCTACATGAGGGAATCTTTGTAAACCTGAGGTAGGACGGAATCAACTTACCCCTATTTAGGGGCATAACATTCCCGAGGGAATTGTTGATTCCCTTCCCATTTGTGTACCAAACGTGGAAAAGAAATGAAATTTGATTCCTTTCCTTTCTTTTCCTGCATACCAAACATGGCCTTACTTCCAAAGTGATTCCCCTCTGGAGAGGTATGTGAGCTCTATCTATAGACATCTCTCAAAATAATGGCCTTAGAGCATTGGTTCAACAAATGCTTTTCTAAATTGTGTATACGTGACACAATATTAATCACATATGATTATAAAGTATTCTTGAAATACGCATTTTAGCTAAAAACTTTAGCAAATTATGTATTTTATCCAATTTGTTTTCTAAATTTGAAGCACCAATGGAATAAAATGCATAATTTGCTAAAGTTTTTAGATAAAATGTATATTTCAAAGACATTTTATAGTCATATGTGATTAATATTGCACCACATATGCAGTTGTATTTATAGTTCTTTATATGAGGCTATAAAAAGACTTTTTAGACCTTAAAATAAGGCTAAAAGTTTTGTACATCAATGTGAGAAAAATCTTAAAACTTTTAAAGGTTGTAAGGCAGAAGATGGAAAAGGAAAGCAACATTGGAGAACTCCGAACGTGGCAGTCAATTGGGTCGGTGTGAGTTCTTCTAGGGTGGCCTCGGCCGACGAAGCCAAATGCACTGTTTTCGTCATCTTCGTAAATGAGCTCCGATCGTTTTGTGACATTTGCATACTCTTATTTTGCTTAAAAACACTCAAATGCTTGCAAATACTTTGAAGCACATGAAACACTAATAATGGGCATTAAAATAAATATATTATAACTTAGCAAGTAATAGAGTTAAAGTACACTTAACATCATAGAAATAAAGTTAAAAGACTTCATCCATGATCTAGGTTATGGGGAAGAGGAGAGTGTTAGTGAACCAGTAGAGAGTGTTAGTGAACTAGTAGGCATGACATTGACAGAGAAGAGAATGGTATGTGGCTATAAGCATGTTTAGGTTTATCCCTTAAGAGATTGGCCGGGCCAAAAAAAGTATTAGTTTTTATTTATTAATGTTTAAAAAATCATGTTCATGAACACTTATTCCCGCTTACCTGTTCGTAAATGGACGTTCACAAGCATAATTATTTATACTCATGAATATAAAGAGGCTAAACACTGAGTTGTTCTAACTTGTTCGTTTATGTTCGTAAACAAAAAAAATTCTATTCACAAATATAAATAATCTTTTACTTGAGTTCATTAGTGAATGTTTTATTCATTTGCAACAGTAGTCTTTGTAGTAGGATATGAAATGATTAAGCCATGAAGTCAAGTTTTAATTTTACTTCTCATCCTATTTTGCATTTAGCCATCAATTTTTTAGTAGGGAAGGCTTTGAACTTATTCCTTTCAAGAATCCCATAACTGAGAATCTTTATTACTACACAGATTTTGGGGCATTAATTGTTTATCCTGGTAGAAAGAAAGGCATCAGACGTTTCTTCAAAATT